>JACVBY030000477.1:291846-889116 GCA_017589505.3 Metroxylon sagu
ACTATGAAATATCTGATCCATTTCTCCTTTGTTGCATTTAGTTTCTATATCTAGAGTCTGATTTGCCATTTTCTGAAGGAAGAAAAGGCCCCAGTAGCAGGATTAACATCCAAATTACTTATTTAGATTTTTGTATTTTAATATAAATAGCCAAAGTTTTTATTGAACACATTTAACATGCATGTCAACTTAGTGGTGGTCATCACTCTTATATTAAACAAATTATGTTGTTTCCATCTTCAACAACCCATTCCTAGATTTTTTTTTTTTTTTTTTTTAAACGCTTTAAGTGAATTTAATAACATTGATCTGCTGCCTTGTTCAACTAATATGCGTGTGATCTATCTGTTGCTTGTGTAACTCTTGTATTGCTTGATCTGTTTGGTGATGATTCTTGCATAACTTGAGCAAGTTAACTGCTCAGCTTTATCTCATCGTAAAAATAGTCTGATTTTTCTAATTTCTAATATGTTGCTCTTTTCTTAGAGCACCATGTAAATTCAGAAATGGGAGAAGCACATCGCAATATTTAAATAAGATGTAGTTGATGTTGGAGGAACTGCTTGAGCTTTTGTTATTGCTGTATCATGCTTTGGACCTATTAACCAAGAAGGTCCAGTGAAAGCTTTATGGGTTGTCTTTTCCTCAATCTTTTAACATGCCTATGCACTTGAGTCTGACACTAAACAAGGATACAGAAGGGGGAAAATGGAACATTTTCCTTCATCTCCTTTGGTTTCATTAAATTAGAAGTTCATTATGACATCAATCGTGTAATTGAGACAGATGAAAAGGGTATTTACAAAGTCATAATATTGTTCTTCATAGCATTTGCTTTCTGATTTTTGAGGGTTTCTGTCTGCTACTGATTGTTGATTCATGTTGGTTTCAACCCCCCACTGCCATAATTTTTTATAAAAAACTGCCAAAGGTTAGGTCGGCCCCAGTTCACCCCACCGAGACCTCAGATTGTTAGGGACATGACTGGATGATGTTTCTGTCTGCCACTGATCCTCCAGTTGAAAATATTTTATTGATATCCAAAAATTTGTCTAGGATCACATGGTATTAATTTATCTTCTGAATGCTCATAATTCCATCATATTAACAATTCAACCAAAACTTGAGGGCTTTTTTTATCATGCTTATTTTATCCCTTTTGGAGGGACATTGTATCTGGTTTAAAAGGTTTGAGTGCTCATTGTTCTAGTTTTTATACTTGCTGACAGCAGTTGTGCTTGATACTTAAAATTTAATATCATCGTCTCTTTAATATTAAAAGTCCATTGGTCGAATCATTGCTGATGATTATTGTCTCTTCAAATCTTCAGGAACGTTGTCTGGGTTTTTGGATTTTTAGAAGCAAGAGCAGACAGAATAGTTGCAGTTCTGAAGGAACCTGCAAAGGTCACATGTTTGCCTTGGAGGTCACTGAGGAGCTTCAGTGCTGGCCAGAACAGGCGAGCCACAAAAGGAGATGGGTCGGTATCTAATTACACTCCAATCATATGGTATACAAAGAAACTGCATCATTTGAGAACTCATAACCCCCTTTCTAACATTACTGTTCCTGAATCAGGTACAAGCGAGGGAGGCATATAAACTTTGTCGGTATGAATGGATGAGTGAAGCTCTTACTTCTTTCATACAAGTTATGTCGGTCCAAACTATGCGACCTGCACCTGAGTTATCGGAACCAAAAAATTCCAACTTCTTCATGGTGAAGCCCTCCATCCAAACTATGCGACCTGCACCTGAGTTACCAGAACCAAAAAATTCAAACTTCTTCATGGTGAAGCCTTCCACAGCTGAGCCTGCCTTGGCATGATCCTGATGGTTTCTTACCATAGCTTCCCCGAGCATAGTTTTGTCAGGCCAGTCAGCTTTTATCAGAAAAGTTGGGGCTTGGCTTTGTATCATGTCACTCTGTAACATAATGAAGTTGCTTGTTCTACAAGTTCTGGCAAAAATGAGGCTCGTTTTGTTTACACCAAAAGCTGTTATGTGGAGTCCCAATCACAGGCATTTGTTTTAATGGGCAGTTCGGCATTGGTCTGCTGTCTTGAGTCCCAATCAGGACAACATTTTGATCAATCCAATGGCTGTAACTGGGAATCCACGCTGGCTATCAATGTAGAGTTTGCCACTCCTCGTTTTGTAACTCTGCTGCAATGAGAATGAATTCATTTACATCAACGAGGAATGGATGTGTGCAGAACTACTCTATATTTCATTACTGATCTGGTTGCAGCTAATGCTTCAATTATCAATGCTAGCTACCTGTAAATTACTATGGCAGCTTATTACCACGCGCATGCACACACGGATTCAGCCTTTGAATGATGGATGGCTTCTGGATTGAATCTATTTCCAAGAAGTTTATTGTTTCTCTGCAATCTGTCTCTTTTTGAATCTGTCTCCTTGTTAATATTCCTGGTCTTGGAATAGTTAGACCATGTGCAGAGATCTAGAATTCTGAAAAAGTAACCTACCAAAAATTTAAAGGGAATTCAGTTTACACAATCAAACTCATAAAGAGATTAAAAAAATAGAATACAATTCTATTCATATTTTTATACATTTATTAAATTGTATTAAAAATTGTATTAAAAATTCTTGGTAAGATTTGATTAACTGAGAGTAATATAAGGAATCATTTTGCTTGGAAAAATGAATATGAACAATTTGGAAACTTTTTAATGGTTGAGTCAAATTTTTATTATGCTTCTAATTTTTTGCAACCTTCTGAAACTCTGCCGCCTCTCTCCCTCTCTCGTGCTCTCCTGCATTTTTCTGTTTCGTTGTCTCCTCATTTTCCTTTCATTCCTTGGCTGCATTTTTCTGTTTCGTTGTCTCCTCATTTTCCTTTCATTCCTTGGCTTCTTTAGTCTTTCTTTATTAGTATTTTCATTATCTTAAGTAAATCTAATCATCCCTGATCAAAAAGAAAAGAAGAAATATTAATCCAAAAAAAAAATCTAAAAGCATGGTCATAACCACTTATTTTATTGTAACCATGCAGCAGAATCAGAGAGAGAACTAAACCACCAAAGAAGAATAACAAACACATGTTTGGTGCATAAGTTGGAACACCGTACTCTAACCACCCCTTCTTGATTTAAAATAAGTGGTATTAAAATGTATCTATAACATTATTGAGGTACAACAGTCTCATTATCTCTATGAGGTTGTTTTCAAAATGTATCTGATAAGTGGTTACAGTCAATGGATCATGAGGATGCTTTAGTAGTTGCGAGACATGATTAATTTAGTTGTCATTGTAGAATACATTGCAGTAGTAGTGTCCCCCTTTTGTTTGGAGGAGGCTCCAAGAACAGATCTTGCAAAACATTTCCCCAAATTTCAACTTGGGTTGTTGTTTCATCATTTCTTGAAATGATCGTTCATTCTCTGTTATTGAGAAAAGAAGAGAGCAAAAAGCTGTTCCCTGCACCAAAACAAGCGATGTTTCAGTTGAGTTGATTTACAACTTCTATGTATCTTAAAATGCATATGGAATGAAGATCGAGTGGTTCGAATAATTCATAATCATAAACTCGTACAAAAACTTTTCCTGCCATTAAAAACTCATTCATATAATAATTATTTGATGCACTGGTTATTAGCCTCTAAAATTTGGAAAAAATTTTGTTTATAGGCACTCTGAAAATTGTAGATTATAGTGTATGGTATGAATTATCGAGTGAATATTCCATCATGATATTCCATCATGAATTTTAACTACAGGGCATTATGAAGCTGTTTATAAAAAGTGGATGATAAAGTTCTTGCTAGCAGATTTGTTTAGATATGTTTCTAATGCTTCTTTGCTTGGTGACATCACCACTAGCACAATCGAACAAGATAGGGACTTTCATAAATGCAGAACTGCCCAAGGGTTTCGTTGCTATGCATTTTTAATATTTTTTTAGAAAATCAGGCTTCAATCCCATCCGTTCAAAGCCAACATCCAATCCTTTCAACTTTTACTCAATGCCCTTACATGCCTTTAGATTTTTCATAATTTACGACATCATCCACGTATAGTCAGAAGCATTCTAGCAAAAGCCTACTGCCCAATCATGCATGACTGCATATGTTCATGTCTAATTGCACATAATCATGCATCTCAAAGCTTGATTGGGCATTCACGCGCACTCAAAAGACCTCACCAAATCCCCATCACAATACTAGGTTTCAGTCTCAGTTTTGGTATCAATCATAGACCATGAAAATCCTAGTTTGGGAGCTCCTTCATTGCATAACATAATTTATATCTTGTCATGGATGTACCCTCTCCAAGCGAGTTTTAACTGTATCAACAGACCAAATCCATTGCATGTCCTCAGGCTTCGCATCAAGTTATGCACAAATCTATTGTGTCTAATGGTCTGATGGGATATAGTATTTCCACTGATATCACATCCTTATGATATATGCCTCACAGTCTCTGAATCCAATAGTCCACGGAAAGATTGTAAGAGATGATGCTGTGATCATAAGAGAAGAAATTGTTACTGGGCAAAGTTTTCAATTTTTTCCAAATTGATGTGCAAGAGGCGAACAAGGACGTGAATAGGTAAGGCATTAACCTAATTCACTAAAACATAAATTTTGTAATATACTCTGGTAAAGTATTGAAAGATGATCAGATTATGAATGTATTATAGAAGTTTATTCAATGAATGATGGCATGTGTAAGTCTCCTAACTGTTTCAAAAAAAAAATGTTTAATATATTTATCTCATATATCTTTTGAGTTATAAAGAAAGGCTCGACATCTTTGTATGTTACAGAAAGTATAGCTCTAAATAGAGCATAATAGTAAAAAAAAAAAAGATTCATTTTATTGTTGTTGTTGATCTCATATATCTTTTTGAATCCAAGCCATGTCGTCAACAAGCATTACATAAATTAAAAACAAAATTTGACATTGTGCTGATGATTATGATGATTGTAAATTTTCTCATCGTACAGCAATTAAGTTCAGTCCGTCATGGAAGAAAGAGCCCACTGTAAATTACATATCCAAAACCAAACCAAGTGTTAAAAACTAAGTAATTGTTGTATGACAAAAGAATATATAATTAAGCACGCAGATTTGGTCTGGATGCCAACTGAATTCTCCTACTGGACTGCATTAGATTCTGTCAAAGACCCAAAGTTAAAATCATTCTAGGCCTTCCAGCTCATAACAACTCAGAAGGTGGTTTAGTCCCTGGCAGGCTCAGTGAATTTGGAATTCCAAATAGATCAGTTCTGTACTTGAGTGCTGGGCTCAAAGCAATACGGTTCCAGCTATTATTGTGCTGGTGTGTCCCAAATTTAAGGGAATGTGGTAGGAAAAGGTCCAGTCCTTCTGCTGACAGCAACAAGCCTTGTGGCTTGATCCGAGAAAAGAAAACCCTTTTGCCTTGGGAGAAGAAAGGTGCAGCCAACAAACATAAACTCCGGAAGACCCTCTTCACACAGTGACTAAACTTTATTTTTCTTCTCTCTCGGAAACCAAGAGGCAGCAACAAGAAGTATCCACTAAGTCTTCCTTGAAACACGACAAGCGTGGAAAATGGCACTTGCCATGGACTTTAGGCTTGTACCATCTTTATATATCTAGGATTTTCCCTTTATTTTTTTCAAAAAAGATCAAAGAGTGGCCTTCAGATGAGCTCATGACTCACCAATATTTGTTTATAGCCCATGAGAGGGGCCACTATAGCTAGCAACTAGTATCTACTATTTACTACTAACATTCCATCGTGCACGCTAGTCATGGAGCCTTTTGCTCTTATGGTGGTTTGCGCTTTTTGACTCCCCTCATCACAAGCACATCTTTTCATATCATGTTCTGTAATAGCCTAGAAAACCAAGCCTCATGGGATATTGTGAAGGTCAATTGCACCAGCTTTTCCACTCAATAGCCCTTTTATAAGGTGTCCTCACCCATGTTTAGTCCATGCAATATCAGATTGGTGTGTGTGCCTTTAGAGACAAGTTTGTGTTCTTTCTAGCATTGAGTTGCAATTTTTGAACTCAATAGGTACTGGAGCTCATGCTTGCTCTGCTAGTGGCAAACAGCAGGAAATTGGATTGGATAATTTGAAAAACTAATGCTGAAACTAGTCAAATTTGAATATGGATTGTGACATCTAAGTAATAACAAAATGCATATTTCCTTTTAGTGGGTTGCATGAACTTTGAATTCACTTAGTGGGTGTAGCTCCTTGAGTGCAGAAAACAAGTTAATCGATTAGGTCATTTCAGAATCCATGGTGGATTGTCTTAAATTTAAACATATAGTGAGGCATTTAGGAGCAAGACTGTATGCTTCCTTACCTTAATTCAGTGGCAAAAGTTAGACCAAATGGTATGTCTTTTTAACTAACTGGCTCTAACAGTTTGGATAGGATCATTTTTGAAGCTTTATTCTGTAAAACTTATTTGAAGTTATTCATACTCTTCATATGTGTTGAAAGCCATATCCATGGAAGTCACTTGTAAGTTTCTTTTCAAAATTCTTTTGGGAGGTCAAGAGGCAAATTTGAGTGATACATCTATCGCCCTTGTGGAGTGCTACCAGATCCTTGAACCTCAGTAAGTCCATGTCGCATCAAGGTAATGCAAAATTTAAAAGCAGACAATCATGAAGAATAGTTGACATGTCTGGTGTCATATAAATATCTTGAGAAATGGTGTGTACACTGGAGTGCAAGCTGGAGGGTTAGAACCCCTTAAAATTTAGAGTTGTCATAACTGTTGGACATTTCTTTTTCTTTCTTTCCCCTTTTTCTTGAGAGAGATCCATTAGAGTTCATGCTTAGAGAGTAAAATATGCATGTTCTCTAGCATAGGCATGTGTGCAACCTATAGATATAAACAAGGTCATTTGTCCCATCTCGTTTGCTCTTTTGTAGATAAGACATACCAAATCCCTGATTCAATGGAACTCAACTTAGATTCTGCTAATAACTCAATACTGTTCTTATGCTTGACAAACAGTGATAAAATACTTATAATAGTACTCCTTTAAGAAAAGAAACTGACAATAGTACTAAATGACATTGTAATGCATGTTATGGGATCCTGTGGTCTACATGTCTGCATGATATCCATGCGTACATTGCACTCAGGCTAGCCTTTCATCTTTTCATGCATGTCACATTTGATCAACATGTAGCTCTCAATGGACCTAATTTAGACTATATTATGCTTCAAAACTAACTTGAAAATGATCTGTGCAGAGCTAGGAAATAAGCCTATCTCTTGAGAACAAGGACATGGTCTCTAGGTCATAACTCATCTATTTAAAGTATTAATCTGCTACTGTTAAGCATGGGTTGTAAGGATGGCCCATCTCTTTGTCTTGCATTGCATATGCCTCTGCAACTTGTTTGGATTTGTTAGGATTTACTAAAATCAGTGCGCTAGTGTGATTTGTTTATTAGATAATCCTAATGAGGGCAGTCACAAGTCTACAGTCACCATATCCTAGTCAAACATGCATTTAAGGATGGTCTAGCATCATGCATTAGTGGATGGATATGAAGCTCTGAAATTATTCTCTATTCAGACTTTAGGTATTTAGAGTTTTGGAGTTTGGACCATGACCTGAGGCTGATTTAGTTATTTAGCTCCGGGTTTCCAAGATGGAGTTGTCTAGAACCTTAGGTTTGCATCAATTGATGATAATATTTTAACAGAGTGAGAGGGAGTTTCAGGTCTTTTCAAAAGAGAAACCTAGATGCCTCATTATCTTTCCATGTCGTTGATGTGATTGAATTGTTCTTGTTTAGTGGCTAGCCTTCTTGAGAGAGAGAGAGAGAGAGAGAGAGAGAGAGAGAGAGAGAGAGACGACAAGGAGTGAACATTGAGAGAGAGGGGTTGAGTATTCCTAGCTGAACAGTTCACTATAGGTTCATCTTCCCTTTGATTTGATGAATTTTAGCTTATGACTTGTAAGCTTAAATAAGATTGTTAGGCTTACCCTGTTGATATTGGAAATCATGTTTGGCCTGAGCTGGACTTTTGTGGATGTAGTGAACCTAGCTATTAGCATATCAGATGCTACAATGATGACTAATGTCAAGTGGTTAGCTACAAGTGACAAGCTAGATAGGAGGGAGGTCCCTAGCAAGAAAGGCTGATGCTCTCTTTTCCATTGCCCTCTGAATGAAAATTCTTTAGAATCCATGGATCACCTCCTTACTAACTTCCACTATTCTGATTATATGAGGGGAATGGTTAATCAAGTCTGTTTGGTCCTGTTTGAGGACCAAGGGACATTTGAAGAAGTGCAATAGTTCTTTTGATTCATTGCTTATTAAAATTTCCTAGTGCATTTAGATGGAAAGAAACAACAGAATTTTTGTCTCAAAGAAGCTCCTCCACATCATACACGCAAGAAGAGAATTTCCCCGTTCTTATCTTGGAGAACAATAGTCCCTCAAAGGCAGGTTCTGGTTTTAACCATCTCTGCGATGATTTATCCACTCTCTCTCTCTTTCCTTAATGTAAACATCATCTCCAATGTATCTTTGTTGCTGCTGCTTCTCATTGAGTCAGCTATTTTGTAACTTCATGCCCTTAATGAAGTCAGGTGGGGAGGAGAAAGGACTGATGTCAAGCGACCATGTTTTAGTCTAATCGTTAGAATTGCTATCATTGTTTTCAAGAATCACTGGCCCAGTCTAGATTCATTGTAAGTAGGTTTAAATAGGCTACAAGAAAGACTTTCCTCTTCCTCTTATGCTCCACGTTAATAGAATAATATAAACACTTACCCATGGGATATATCTTGTGATTCCTACTTCTCACTCTCCCAAATCAAGCCATTAGGGCAGGTATCAGATACCATCTGAGACACATTGACTAGGATGCATGAAGACAAATTCCAACTAGCAGTGTTGGACAGGCATAGATAATAGAGGCAGTGCCAATCCACCACCACCACCACTAATTCCAATGGGAAGCATCATCTACTCATGTTGTCATTCATTTAGGTTCTCTTAACCGAAGAATATCACCAGCCTAAACCAATAATCACTTAAAACACATTTGACAAGATTTTTGGACTAGTCCTGACTACATCAGAAAATCAGAAAATATTTAACTAAACAAGGTCGGCCGCACCACCCTAAGAAAAAAGAGGAACAACTTCAAAATCATGTTATGTGTTATTGGATGTCTGGATTCCATCAGCTCTTTTGAGGTTTCTTGGTTAAGGATTCATGTTCCTATAGATCTACAGCATGGATATGGATCCCATTTTTGATGTCAATCTGGTGGAATATCTGGTTCCAGAGAGAGAAAATGGTCTTTGAACTCAAAAGCAGGGGGGCATCACATACCACTGATGTTATTTTCTCCTTCTGGAAAGAAATGGTTCTCTGCTGCAAATCCATCTATGCCCTCTGAGCTTCTTCTTTTCAAGTTTGATTGTTCCTTTTGACTTCTCTGATCACTTCGAAATCTCATGAAATGTGTTACCAAGGACTACTAGGCTTCAATATTAAAACTAAAGCACAATGACTTATTTGGAGAGACTTCAGAACATACGTAAGAATCAAATATTGGAAGCTAATTTACACATCTGATAATTTTTTTCCTTGAAAAATTTAGAGAAATCACCCCAATAGAATGATAAAGAAGCGACAGCAAATCTAGAAATCTTTGGCATGGATAGAGCCTCATGGCACTTGGATTTGTTCGTGTGTCACCAGATTAGATCACTAAAGGAATTGTACATCCCCAGTCTCATTAGTTTTTTCACATCTTCTTTACAGCACCAGGCTCTAACTGCCCTTTTTATTGCTCCATTGTTAGTTATATTAGCAAGAAATGAAGGAACCATCTCATTGGATTCCATGGTAAATTTTATCAAAGGCAGTATAATGTCTTTGATCAATGCATTTGTGATGAGGCAACAATTAAAGCACAAGATTGCTTTTTAGCAGAAAGCTTCTAAAAGGCTAGAGTGAGTAAGGACATGAGCCTATGGTGAGAAGAACCCCCTAAACAAATGATTTGGCTGCTGTTCACTAGAGCCCTTCTCTAATCCAGTGGATTTGTGGCATAAAGGATGAAAGTCTCTGGTGCCTAGTCATTGTTTCACCATAGACAATATGTATACAAGTTTCCCCCTCACATGCAGCCCAACATTTCTTTTGACTCATTCTGGGTTCCATGGGCCTCACAACCAAATATAGAACAGAAAAAAATGCATATATTTATGAACTCCCATGAGATTGAAAAGATTAAAGGAGCCCTTGGCTTTAAAAAGGTGATGGCTTGTGGAACTGATCATTGATTTGGCTGGAATTGGAAGCACATGGATAGGCAATGATAGTCCTTTCATCCCTTGGTTTAAAAATCATATACATGCGATTCAGAACATGATCTGCATTCAAGCTCCCATAAAATATTCTAGTGTACCTAATCTTTTAGTTTGAAAACAACCAAGCTCTTGGCACCTCAGACTTCACCTTACGTGGTTAGTAATACGAGTGTTAGGTCAAAAGGAAAACAATAATCCAGTGTCAGATTCCCACCTTTGTGATTAAGATTGGACATTGTATGTGACTTGGTAAGATGGTGAACACAATTGATAAAGAAATGATCAGTTCTTTCCATGCAGCTAGTTGCTGTTGATCTAAATTCTAAAGTACATTAAGATTTAGTATTAAGAGAATAATTGTATATGATATTGATTAGATTTTAAGAACCTTCACCGGCCAATTTCTGTGATGGACCATATGAGATCACTCTTTTCAATGGTGAAAAAGGCCCCACAATTACGTCACTATGTTAGAATATTTTGTAAATCTATTATATAGTTTGTTTAAGTCACTACTTGGGTCTTTCATGTTGATACTCATCATGGTTTTGATTATTTGTAAGTATGACTTTTGTACCATTCAAACTGACTTCCTGTAACCACCAAGGCCATAAAACATCAGATATTATTAAAATGAAAGACATGAAATCACTTCAACTCCTTCATAACTTTTATTTTCTTTAAATAAATGGTAGGAGGAAGATGCATGGATAATAATTTTTCAGGCTTAAGGAAAGCATACCCAACTATAATATGGAAAATGTCTAGATGAAGTAGAAGCGAAATATTTATCAGAGAGAGAGAGAGAGAGAGAGAGAGAGAGAGAGAGAGAGAGAGAGAATTTTGAAAAAGAAAAATCATTGAGATATTATATCACATCTTCTATATATGAAAAAGAAAATCTGAAAAAAAAAAAAGAACATTAGAAAGCTGCTGAGAAATCTCATAGGAATAAACAAAATTTAGTTAGATGGCAATAAAGGTGATGGTATTTTCTTTATCACATCGACAAAACTCCCAACTTTTTGAGTTTTACTCTATCATATATGTGTCACCACTTGTTCTTTATATAATTTAAATCTATATGAGGATGAAGTACTTGTAATTAGAATATATTAAGGTGAGGCATCTAAAGGAAGAGAAGGCACATGCTAATCATTTCTGTGAAGGCCTCTAATCATGTGATTGCATTTGTTTTGTGAGGACCTCTCCTCATCATTAGAAACTCCATTCCATCAGAGAATAATCATCAGAGAATTAAAAAAAAGAGAGAGAGACTCCTGAACTACTCGTTGGCTTTCGAGTGCCGACCTAAGATGCGCTTTTAGATTCAACCATGGATTTGCTGTGACAGCTTTCAGGTAGGACTATATATTGGGTTGTCAGACAGTATATATTTGATGAATTCCTTCAAATGCCATTCATGAATCAACAAGTGGACCACAAAAACGAGGGAAAAATATAAAAACCAAGCATCAATTCATGTTTGTTGGTGAAACCAAGCTGTAAATTAGGTGGCTAATCACATGAATAATGTTATGGCTGCAAAAAATTGGTTTGTGAGGCCTTTCTTTACTAAATTCCAAAGGCACCTAATGCCGACAATGAATCTTGAAAACCAATTTTACCTTCATACTGAAAATTTGCATTCATCATCACTTGCTTGCTAAAATCTTGTTTGATCTTTCATGCTTCTCTTTATTGATCAAAACTTCTCACTTTGCTCCTAATCATGTGCATTCAATTCTTGCATCTAGGTTGATGACTTTTCCTTTCAAGTTAATAGATCTCAATTTTGCTCTATCGGCAAATTTCTTTGTCAACTTATGATTCTGGCTTCAATTTTCTCCAGCTCTTTTCCTGTCGGAAACTAAGACAATCTCAAATTTGCCACCTAACCGACATCCCTCTTTATCGGGAGTGCTCTCTAATCCATTCTTAATCTAATTCGCTGAGAGTCTCCCTAGTCCAAGTCATAACATAGAAATGTTAGCTTAATCCAACTATGACTCGTAGTTGTCTCCTTGGAGCCATGGAGAAATCCACGTGGCCTTCGTTGTCCATTCTTAGGCCAATAAGTTGAGAGTATCTGTCATCATTGAGTCAATCCGGCTAAACCTTAGTCTGTGACATGATTCGTAGATCAGGCTAATCATGTACAGAAGCAAAGCCATAAGCTAAAAAATGTAAGCAAGAACCATGGTAGTACATGCTTATTGATTGACCATGACAGATGGTAAACCAGGCCTACTCAACAAAAAAAAAAAAAAAAAAACAACTCTCCGTTGTTGGATTACTCATAGTTGTCCTCAAAGAATCAAACCACAAATCTTCAGACTAAATTGTCATTATAAATTTCTCAATGGCAGTCCAAGTAAAATCTCAAAGGAATATCTCACTCTCTCCCTCTCTCTACTCCCTATATAAACGCCACGATGCTGCACCAATCCAACCACCCTCAACACCAACCCTTCTTTCTCTCTCTTTGCATTTCTATCAACTTCTCAAATGGACTTGTCCTATTTCTTCTCCTCCTCCTCCTCCTCCTCCTCCTCTACTTCGCCAATCTCCGACGTGCCGCAAGAGAAGAAACCGAAGCGCAAATCGCCGCAGCAGCAGCAAGACAGCAACGGCAATGGCAACGGGACGGGAGGCAGCACGAGGTACCTTGGAGTGCGCCGTCGGCCATGGGGGCGATATGCGGCGGAGATACGCGACCCGGCGACCAAAGAGCGCCACTGGCTCGGCACATTCGATACCGCCGAGGAGGCCGCTGTCGCATACGACCGCGCCGCCCGCACCCTCCGCGGCCCCCGCGCCCGCACCAACTTCGCCTATCCCGACCTCCCACCTGGCTCCTCCCTCACTCCCTTCCTCTCCCCTGACCTCCAACAACACAACCTTCTCCTCCCCTTCTACGTCCCCTCCACCCCCCACGACTCCCCTCACCCCCCGCTCACCTCACCCCACCACCAACCTCTCAGTGCTGGACTCCACCAACCCGAAGTCCACTACTCTTCTTCTCCTTCTTCTTCGCTGTTAACTCCTCTCACGCCGTCTCCCCAGCCAATGGCTCCGCTGGTGGCGATGCCGTCATCGGATGCTCCGCAGGTGGAGTGCTCCCCCGCCGGGCTGGCCGAGGAGATGGCGGCGGCGATGTGGTGCGACGTGGGGGAGTTCAACGCATGTGGGTCGCCGGCAGCGGCGAGTGGCTCTTGTGGAGGGATGTTCTTCGAGGAGGGGTACGTGCACAGCCCGTTGTTCGGCCCGATGCCGGCGGTGGACGACGCCTCGTCGGCGGCACCGGGGCTCGCCGACGGCTTCCAGCTGGGGGGCTCCTCCTCCTCCTCTTACTTCTTTTGAGTTTTTTTTTTACCTTGACTTTTTCTCTTTGAGCGTGCGAGCGCCCGCATGGTCGTGGCGTGGGGTTGTGTGGAAGTGTGAGCTAGCCTTGGTTGGCTCTTCGGTTTGGAATGGACTTGGAAGTTTCCCTCTTCTTTACCCTTTTCTTTCTTCTAACCTTTTTTTTTTTTTTTTTTTTTTTTTTTTAGCTTTATTTTTCTCTCTCGTTCTCTTATGTTTATGTTATGACACAAGGTTTCCTTCATGTAATGAATTGGACATAACAAATGTTTATATAAATTGTCAGCTTAGATACTGCTGGTGTTAAGGGTGCGTTGGGGAAGTGTTTGGAGCCAAACACCAGACATGGGAAGAGGAACAAGCGGAAGAAGAAGAAGACATGCGAGTGTATTTCACGTGGGTGGTGGGAAGCACTCCACATGAGTTTTTTTCAGGAGGAAACACTCCATGTGATATTGAGGCGGGACGTTGCGTTTGATTGCTAACCACCCAAATAAAAGTTCGTTGTTGCGTACTTTAGCTAGCTTGTGACACATCAACCCAGTTGGTTCTATTTTTTGTTTTTTTTTTTTTTTAAGACTTTTTTTAAAAAAAAAAAAAAAAAAAAATTGGTAGCCTATGTTTATTAGATCATTCAATGGTCTAGTGCAACAGTTTGAAGCACGCTATGCACTAAGGGCTAAGCATTATCAATATCTATTGCCAAATACTTAGATACACTATCCAAGATCTAAATCTAGAGTTTTTGGCTGCTAGGCAGAAGGGTGTGACATTGGAATAAACCCCAATTCATGTCCACATAATAAATTAAACCAAGATCTGGCCTCATGATATGCCATTCGAAAGGTTGTGTTTATTGAAGCAGCTGTATAAACCTTTTGTTTTCCTCATTATTCGTGTCCTGCCTAGCAGCCGGAATGGGTCAGCACATTTAGTCCCACTAAACTACGAGCAGGCTTGGCTTGTCAATACAATCGACATTTTGCAACGGCCCATTTAATCAATAGGGTGGCTGCTAGGCTTTATAATCTATACACAACCATTAGATGACACCAACATGAAGACATATAGAATTTGCTCGAATGGGTTCGAAATATGTCCTATGAGAGCGATCACACATACTCTTTGACCCAACAACTCGACCCAAAACCATAAAAATATGTCCAATGTACCATCCAAGGCTTGAACCCAAAACCTTGACATTACTATAAATAAATAAATAAATAAAGATCGCATCATTGCTGAAAAAACTCAAGATCATATCTTGGCATGTTGATTTCTCGCCGACTATATAGTTTTAAATGGCCAATATGTAATCCTGGGTTTTTTTTTTTTTTTTCACCCCTGGTGGTGCATGAGACAAGTGTCAGACATTTACGTGCACTCCCAAGATGCCATTGCAAGGAAACCAGGAACAACCAGCATTCCCATATACGGTGCAATTAAATTGCATGCCTTTCACTTGCCGAGAAAGAACAGAGACCTGGGGAAATCTGACAGCAGAGGAAAAAACAGAAACAAAAAAATAGAAGAAAAGTTGTTGTTCGTCAGGTGATGGAACCTGCACTGCGGCGTCCATGAGGAGAGAGGGGAGCAGATTATTGTTCTGCAGCCATGGGGCATCGCCAAGCCGAAAGAGAACAAAAAAGGACACTAGCATCAGCATCATCTACCAGGTTCAAACAAGGTCAAAGGTAGAGAGTGTGCGTCGGGGCCCGAGCCACAAGGCAAGGACCCCAAACAAACGCGAGACGAGAGATTTGGTCAAGCGCCCGGCACTCAGTGATACGAATGGCTGCATGCACCTGAAATGGTCCGTCTTTCCCGGCTGATCATTTCCTTTGGATTTGATGCCAATTTTCTTGCCCCCCTCTTTATGGGCATTCACATCTCTCTTTCTCTGTCTCTCTCTAGCCGCATCTGATTCTTTGTCTTGTCTTTTTTTTTTTTTCCTTTATTGTTTTCAGACTAGTCTCCTCACATTCCAGCTCAGCTGGGTTGCCAGCTCAGCTCATGCTCATCTCTACCTGGCAGCCTCCCCTACCCCACGTCCGACCTCCCTTGCTCATTTTGTTTCCACAGGTGTTGGCTAAGGGCTTGCAATGGAAAACCAGCCCACCACCGGCCCGGCCTACTCGTTAAGGCCACCTTACTGCAATACATCTGCCAAGCCACAGCCACCTCTAGCTCTACTACAGCCATGCCGCCACCGCCCCCTAGGCCCTCTGCCAACGCCACCACCACCACCACTAATCCAAACTTCAGCAGCTCCACAATGGGAACCAACAGAGACTGCAACGCAGAGCAGTGAGCCAACTAACCAACTACCCTCACCTCTACCCTCCCCCGTTCCCTAAAGCCTCCCTCCCTACCACCCTCGCAGTCCCCCTAGGTACAAGACTGATGATGAGTCCAGAGTACCCAATAGACACCCTGCCTGCACTCTTTAACGCCAAATCCTGACGACGAACTGAATACCATGCCAGAAGGCCAGCCCAAGAGTACCTCTGCACAAGAAAACAATGTCAAGAACACTGAAAACATCGGCACCAACAATGGCAAGGAAGAGCCAGCCATACAAGGATGCTCGCAATGGCGAGTTGAAGCCCGGCATGTCTCAGGCTGAAACGAGAGGCCCCTCTCCTTCCCCAAGGAGGGGAGCCAAAAAGAACGAGGAAGGCAACATGAGGATCATTACCATTGCTAGGAGAGAACGTGGGGGGCCTGCATGGATCTAGCTCCTCCCTAGAACCTTTACAACAGATAGCAGCTGCAGCAGAAGAAAAATGGTAGCCAACAGTGGAAAATCCAGTGACAAGAAAGGGAGCCAGAGGAGCAGCAGCAGCAGCAGCAGCAAAGATGAAGCCAATGATCCAGCTGGAGAACAGCAACGTGCACTGCACTGCAATAATTCGATCATCTTCAACAGCTGCACCCAGCACAGCCTCAGCGGCCACATCACCCTCGTTAGCCGCTGGGACCCCCAGATCACCTACTCCGCCAATCCAAAAGATCCATCCACCTCCTCGGGGAGGCTCCTCCTATGGAGGCAGCAGCCATTTCACCTTAGACAAAATTATCAGCAGTCCCTCTGATGCCTGCCTCTCTTTGCCCCCTCATCCCCTAATGACTATTATTTATTATTTATGCTCCCTTGATCAACCTGCCTTGATGGCTAGTTTTTCATTTGCAACTACAACTCCTGGTGCGATATTTATCTTTCCCGAATAAATAACATCTGTGGCTCTTCTTTGGACAAACAAATGATATTAATTTAGTTAATATTCATACAGTTGTTTAAACAAATCCATGTTCTATTGGATGACATCACAGGTTTCTTTGAGGATTAATTGTCAGCAAGTTGCGATAAAGGAATTGAAACGAAACATAAATGCTCAAGCTCCATTACATCAACAGAGCATCAATGCATTCAAGAATGTTCTGTATACACAAGCAGAAATGCATCTAAGAATAAGACATTTTAAAGAAGCAATTAGGAAATTCTTTATGTAAGTTAGGTAAGTAGAAATATGCAATGCTAATAAAAATAGAGCAATTGAAAAATCACAAAGGGCAGCTGAATTATTTATTTTACAGCATGTGCTTCTCACCTAATGCCCTATTTCATATATGCATATACAAATAAAAATTAAACTCGCTCTAAAAGACAAACTATGAAAGGTTATGGTGGGTCAGAATACGCTACATACAAGGGCAGCAGTCCAAGAGACAGTCAGGGGTCAGGTTGCTCATGTTTCATGGGAAAGTTAAGAGTGCCAGGAGAAGCTGAAGATGCCAAAGTGCCATTCTGATAACCAAGACTGCCACCTACCAAAGAATCACTCACCATGTCAAAGTTGAGCCTGCTGTTAATCCTCCTGCAACTGCTACTGGCATTCCAACGACCAGGAAAGGAGTCAGCAATCAGCATCTTTGAACAGAATATAGTGATCTTATGTTTTAGCTCACATACCTATTAAGGCGGTTATTAATGGCAGCAAGATCGCTGGATGGGCTCTGATAAGCATGTGTGCTCTCACCAATGCATGCATAGTAACTCCTGGAACTTGGAGAGAGAAGAGCATCCATCTGTTGATTTGTTTAGATCATAGAAGCTCCATAATCAGTAACAAAATCAAAGCAAGCTCTGATAAGCATGAACACTATCACTGATACAACATATGAGAAAGAATAAGACATGAATCATTTCCTTAAAATGGGGAGACTATTTACTTGTTCAAAAAATAAGTCAAACTATAATTAACAATTTATGTAGCACTTATTATTGTGGGAAGTGATGCATATTAGTTGTCCTTTCAGCTTATATATTCAGAGTATATCTCGGAGAACTGAGTCCTCTTTAGACTGTAGGAACATAACAAAGGGAATAACACAAAATAACATTGCACAAGGCAGAAGCACTATAAAGATGACACCAAGCATGCTATTTAGATAGATAGAGTGCCAGGTTTTGAAAAAAAAACTTAATACACTAGCAGATGCATACATATAACTACCATTCAATACATTATTCCATGCCACACTAAAAACATTATGACTTCAGAATAGGAGGCAATTCTTCCAGGCAAACCATCATGAGGCCCAAAAACAAATTTATCATTAAAAATTTTTTGATTTGGTCTAACCTCAAAATCTACCAAAACATAGCCCAACTTAGTTCGACGCTTATTAAGACATGAATTCTTATAAGAAATTTATAGTATGATGCAGCACTATAATCTCAGAACTTCCTAAATAAGATGTAGGTAGACCTCCAAGTACAATTCTCTCAAATCATGAATCAAGTACTGCCATGTTTAAGTTCAGCATGGCCAGTTTGTACCTGAAGCCAACCTGAGCTCTATAGCTTGAGATGAGAATCTGTTTAGGACTATGGTTTTGATGGGTGAATGTAAAATGTAAAACACTACTAAACTTTGCTGAGGCATACCAAAACATTTTGATGTGTTCTGTTACATCCTTGCCAACTCTAGTACAATCCTCACTGTTGATATATAGGTAATCAAAATATTTTCTTATTCTTTTCTCATATTTCACAGCTTTTCCCCCAAATTTTTAATACTTTTAATTATCTAAACTATTGCTTTATATGTAGTCAAAAAAACATCTTAAGGGTTTCATATTTGCACCATTGTTCAATTTCATAAATACACCAAAGTTCAATTGTTGCGGATGCTTCTAAACCACAATTAAATTAAAACATTGCACCAAACTATTAATGCCATGTATGCATACACAAATTAGCTCTTAGGTTTTAGTCGATTTTTCTCCCAAATTCTTAATGCTTTTAATTATCTAAATTCTTACTCGACGTAGTCAAAAAAACATCTTAAAGGTTTCATATTTGCATCATTGTTTAATTTCATAAACAAACCACGATTCAATTTATTTGGATGCCTTTAAACCATAATTAAATCCAAATACTCTGCCAAAATACTCATATTATGTATCAAGGTTTTAAATCCTACAGGACAATATCATCTTAGTGTTTTCGTGGAACAGGATGGTCCAGGACATCATGAGGTGAGATTGTTTTGATTTTTTCATGGAGCAGGATGCGCTGCCATCCCACCTATTCCGACACTTAGAACAAGGAATGTTTCAAGATGTGCCGATTGGAATGCTAAGACGATAGCGGAACAATCCCATTCTGACACTCAGGAAGGGTTGGTGGTCCTGTCCCAATAGTTGGGATGGCAATCTGTCCCAGCATCCCATGGTGCATCCCTTCAGAATTTGAAACCATATTATGTATGCATACACAATTAGCTCTTTGGTTTTTGATATTTTGGACATCATAGATCATAATTTATTGCATGGACTCTAAAATTACTTCGCTTTCATTCACAGCATTTCAAAGCAAGGTATGATATGAAAGGTATGATACGCAAGGTATGGGTTGGTATGCCCTGAAACAACAAACCTTGCTTAAAAGGGCAAGTACATTCTTGCAGTTTAACCAAGACACTAACCATACCCAAAAAAATCAATCACGATAGCCAATGTAAGACATGGGAAATACCCAAATAAAATTGCAGGGACTCCCTTATTCAATTAAACTGCATGAGAATAAAAGACCAATGCCACATTGAACAGCATGATCTACATTGCTAAAAGCATTTAATTTGTCTAGCTTCCTGATAATTAAATACTCATAATATATCAAATACTAAACATTAAAAAATATATTTCCCTTTAAAACACAAGATCCATGACTCCTGATATTTTTCTTTTCTTCGTAGGTATAAATTAGTGAAAAGAGGCATACAAATTTGGTCTGAAACGGACACATTGGATTCTATCCATATTATTTGGCTGCACACTTTTTGGTAAGACAGTCACAGTGGTGACTATCAGAGCGGTGACTATAAGCATGAGAACCAGTTGTATCCAATTTAGCACCTTTTTTTGACAGTTTTTTATCTACAGATTGTTTTGTCAGGGAGACTGACTGTTTTGCAGCTGGGCTAGGCTGCATCTTGTTGAATCATCTAGAATGCAGAGAGGAAAGAATGCAACCACCAGGATTCACCAAATTATTCCAACCTGCCTTGACACATATATGTAAAGGACTCTGCAGTAAAGCATTTTCCACCCCGGTAATATAATGAATTTGGTTTCACAATATAGCCAGCCTATGTTCACAGAATATCTCAGCTAAAATGGAAAATATGGTCACTCAGAGCAAAGAAATAATAATAATAATAATAATAATAATAATAAAAGAAATTAGATCAAGGCATACCATAAAGGTGGCAATGTGATACATCATACATCCATGGCATCTAAATCCAACTTTATGCAGTGTTTGATTGCGGGATAACCCTGGAATAGGGATCGTTATCCCATCAACCCGCCAAATACACTTTTGGGGCTTCGTTCTGGTCAATGCATTTTAACCCATTATATAGGGCTCACTTTATTTTCTTGGAAAGGAGAGATAAAGGGTTGAAATAAAGGTAACCTGATTGGAAAAGAATGTGAGTTTCTTCCCATTCCTACTTTTCCCCAACTTTTCTTAGTTAACATCACAAACACCAACCAAACAGCATTTTTTACTAGTTCAAGGAGATTGGAGAATCTTGGTGTGATACGAGGATTAAGGATGGCTATCTGGATTTTTCCTATTCCGCAGCCAAACAAAGCCTTACATTAAAAAAGGTAACTTAATCATATCACTCATTAATAATCATTTATTGTTATAATGTTCTTCAGAGTCATTAGCTTTGTATGTGTATATTTTGAAAGCTTAATTAAGAATGCTTTTACAAACAATGGATTTCCAAAGGTCCCACTGCCAATAGATATTGATTTCTGGATATTCCACCGCTATCACCATATCTCTACTTAAACTGAGTGTTGGGACCAGTTTATCCTTACTCACCTATTGACCATATTAAAGACTTGAAAGGCAGCAAAAGAGAGCATGTATATGGTTACCATTGTCTGAGAAACAAACAGTCTAGATTTAACTGCAATTTTAAAGCGTTATCCCATGTTCTTCTAAGTGCAGTTTCACAGATCCTACTTCTTTCTGAGCAAACACAGAACCTACTTTCATCTTATTATAACACCCTAAGCAATAAGAGGATTTAACCAAAAAAGGCACAAAAACCTGCCTACTATGGAAGAAAACCTTGTGAAATCATAGAAGGCACACCTTTGATTGTCGCAAAGGTGAGACATAAACATTATGAGCAGCAGAAACTTTCTTTGGAGACATATCTGGGAGACTTGGGAAAGAAGACAACCTAGGTGACCCCATGCCTGCTTAATAAGTAAAAAAGACATAACAGGTTATCAGAAAAGTTTCATGCAGGATGCCAATGTGAATAGAAAAAATAGAATCCATACCATTAGCATTATTCTTATCTTCTGCAACATCTCTAGGAGGGGCTAGTTCCACCAACAAAGGTTTGACTGTTGGAATAAATATTTCATTGTAGAAGGTAATAATATCAACATGCTCCTGCATCATTCTCTGTTTGGAGATAATATCAGTTTCGAAGCGGAAAGGAATGAAGTTGGTTAAACTAATAAGATCAGATACATTACCCCATTATGATTTGCTGATGGCCAATTAACAAAGACACTTTGGAAAACTTGAGGTTTACATTGCGGTTGCTTTCTATAATAGTTGACAATACTCTTGAAGGTCAAACCTAATTGAAAAACCTGCCAGAAACAATGTGAGTGAGAAATAACTGACTGTAATGGTTTGGATAACAAACAACAGTGATGTGACATTGATATGCATACCTTAGCAACTCCATAGAAACTGCATAGGATGAGTTGGTCAATATGTCGGTTGAAGAAAAGAGCTGTCTTCTGATGAAGAATTTGTTGGATAAGACAATATACAACTTCTGAAATTTGTTGAGATAGCTGTAGCCTTTCACACAAGCTTCTAATCCTGATAGCAGCTAACTTTAAAATCTAGGGAAAACAAAATTGAATTTTAAAATTAAAATGCAAGCAAATAAATATAAAAATATACCCAAGGATAGTCCACAAGATGTTACCTTACTAAAGAAAACTTTAATCCCTGTCTCAGCGCATGTTTCCCCTTCTCCCGTAGGGCTAGGCTGGGTTGGGCTGCAAATAGGAGTCAAATGTAAAATCTTACAGTGCACAAACAAATCTCATTAAGTTCCTAGAATAAAGATATTAAAAGAAAAGGAACAATTCCAAAAGAAATCCAAACCTTGCAAATGTGGACTGAAGAGGCGGTAACTTCGACCTGAGGCAGTTAAAGGACAATAGACGTTCCTTGCCAGGTGATGTAAAGGAAGAATGCTCCACCAACACACTCCTGTATTCATTGCATATCCTTTTAGGTGATCGGGCATCACCGTTCTGATCTGCAACAAGGATACACATTTAATACAGAATTTATTAGATCACCTTCTCACTACCGAACCTCATATTGGTAACACAATGTTACAGTTTCAATATGCTCAGTGCACGGGTTGGTTCAGCATATGTCAACTACATACGTACGAGTACTGAGTCTCGGTTCGGTACCGATACAATACGGTATACCTGGTACAGGGCGGTATGCACCGGTATGGCATACCATGTATTAGATATTCAGCAAAGATAGTGGTATAAAATAACCAAGCAAGCAAGCAAGTAAATAAATAAATAAAGGTGTCAAGAGAGGAAATCTTATTCATTGCATGTCCCCTTGGTACATCAGCTATGTCAACTTGCCTATGAGTAGCAACATCACAATCTTCAGCATTTTGCACATCAAAAATCTGCCAGTATTCACAGCCCATCATCACCGGCGTACAAAAGCATCACTTTAGGTCATCCTTTTGACATTCCCTCTTGGCCAGCTCATGTACATTCTAGTGCAGCCAATTGAATGGACAGTTTATAGGCTAGGCTTCAATAAGAACTAATAGCCCAAAAGCATATTAGCAGCTTTTAGGGGAATATCTAAATATAAGCTTCCTTATGTAAAGGTGATTTTAGGAGACGCATTGCAAATTTGTCCTTAACCCTCTTTTATTTCTTTAGCAATATCAAGAGAGATTTGAGAGATCAAATGTAACCTTATCACATTTTTATCTTCTTTCCTCTCAGTCCTTAGTAGTCCCTCCTGTAATTTATTTGGATTCTTTATCCTAAAGAGAGGAGAGGCAGTTATGTTGTATTCAAATCTGGATTCTAAATGGAGTTTTATTTGATGTCTGTTTGTCACATCTTTCTTTTATATCAAAATTCTGTCTTTTCCTCATTCTTCTTTTTTCCAGTTCTTCCCCTAGTAAATTATCAGATGGTTTATCATGAATTGGTCATCTACCACACCTTAGTCCCTATAAGACACTTGTCTGCACCTATAAAAGCTCCTTTTTAACTCAAGTTCTGTTCCTGCTCCCCGTAGTTCCTCATGAACCCTAGAATCCATTCCCCAATCCTCAACCCAAAGCTATAGATGCATGCAAATACGTCTTCGGGACACATTTCTGGAAGGAAGACCTACAACTCTATCATTTAAATTATGTAAAGCTATTAGTGTCTAGCTTTTACCCTAAAAAAATATTGTACTCACTCCAACACTTACTCCTTGGGTCTCAATGAGTGACAGGAATAAAATACAGCACTGAAGGTGCTAGGACCAGTTCAATTTTATTACCGGGAGACTGCTAACCTATTTTTTATCAGAAGTGAATACTTTTTGACAAGCTCACTGCAGATAAAGTGTTATTTCCAGGAATTAAAATATCTTGATTGATACAGCTAATGAAAATTTATACCGCAAGATATCCTTAAATTAATATAGCAATAGAGCAGAAAAGGTTCACAATAAAAGGTAGCATGTTTAAAACAAATAGCATCATAGACAATAAGAATACGACTATTGATCCCTTGGCCTTTAGAAATCGCAAAGAAACCACATGAATATGTAACTATTGGTCAGGAAGGTTCACAGCAAGTCAACATAGTTGCAGCTTAAAACCCACAAGTTTCAACAACAAACTTATATTGTTGTTTTTATAACACGTGTGAACTAATATGCATTGGTAGAGATTTGCACTGATAGAGATTTGCACTTCATATTTGACAAGAGAAGCAAATGTTGTTCACATTTATAAAATTTTCATTATAAATATGACACTAAATAAAGCCATTTGAATAGGTCCACTATATATTACTAACATCTCAAGTGACAGAAACAATGAAGTTTCAATTAAAGGTAAAAAAGTTACCTGACAAAGCTTCAAGTTTTTGAGAAAACGGGGGTGAGCCTCCATTGGAAATATCATGATGCAATGCAATGGCATCAAGGGATGGCATTGGTTCAGCTAATAGTCCCAAACGATTTATTTCTGCAGCAAGAGCTGGCCTTGCTATGATCAAGGAATTATACAATGAAGAGCCTTTTTCCCATGCCATGCTTTCTAGAAGTCGTTCTTCCAAAGAATTTAAATGTCTTTTCAACTCTCTTGGAAGAGTTTCTTCGTGTCTTACAAAGGTTTCGATCACCTTGCTTAAATCAAATGCGGTTAACCCTGTTACCTCCAAGACAGCAGGAAACATCATAACGACTGTCCTGTGTGTAGCTAAAACTAGTTCGGATGAACAAGCAAGCATGCACCGGTGAAAACGTTCATTGGATAACAATGAAGAAAGATTATTGGTTTTTAATAATTGTGACTCTGCTCTACAAACAGCCTCCAAAACCCTATAGTATAGCTTCAGGGCCTCCATTTTTCTCTCCTTTGCCCATGTTCTGTCAATCACATCTGCACTCTGAAGACTCCCAGAAATGCATCGTTCTCCAAAAGAATTACTTGAAAAGACTGCCTCCAATATTATGTTGGCCCTACGTGTAATGTCACTGGTTACATCCCTGTCACATGATGAAAGAAACCTTTCAAGCTCTGCTGAGGGTTTCGATGGAAGCCGAGAAATGACATCTCGAAGCCATTTTGCAGTTGTCATGGCAGTGCTCACTGGGGTAACGGGAGCCAGTTTAGAGCTATTAATATAATTAACACTTAAAGGAGATGTAGGAGAATGAGGAGGAGTTGACAGGCTTGTCATTGCCCTTGCTGGTGAAGCAAATGCATCAAATTTCCACTGCATTAATAGAAAGAACCATAAATAATTGTTAGGAAAAAGAAACTCAGTTGTGAAGCCACACTTGAATGGTTACACCAGCATACCCTCGCACTGCATGAGCCAATGGCACCTCCAGATAAGCTCTCAGTACCAAGTAAACTCTCCACATCATTAATAAACATGCGTTCATCTAATTCACATCCATTACTAACTGCATCATCATAATCTTTCTCTAAAATAAGCAAACTCGATTGCAATGACTTTCCCTCTAGTAGATCCTCAAAATATGTCAAGCCATCTGTCATGATGATGATGCCAAAGAACTTACTACAAGGAAATAAAGAAAAATATGAACAAACCCAAATGCAACAATAATGACAAAAATAAACAAGACTTCTAGACCTGTGTTAATGTGGTCCAAATTTTCCGTTGTGCATTCTGAAGCAGGACATGGCTTCTTCTTCAAAATATCTGCGATTAAATTGTTAGCTTTTTCCATCATTCTCTTCAACTCATCTTCAGAAGTATGATATTTGTCACACAAGGAAGCATGAAGGTTCACACCCTTTTCCGATCTCTTAACTGGGGCAAACAGACAAATCACATATATGAGATCCCATGTTTTAGACCCACTTATGAAACTAGAATTCATAAGAAATACAAAAACAATTTATGGACTCAAAATATCATTACCAAAGCTAACAGAATCTTGGATGGCAAAATTTCTGTAGTGTCTGGGTATGTGAAGAATGAGTATGGCCTGTCACATAATCAGCAAATACTTCATAGCATCTTAAATGTAAACTTCATCTGAATTTACTGATTGCGATAATAAAATAATGCACAAAAGCATGCTTCATTTGAAGTAAACAAAAAAACAGAGCAAGCAACCCTTGAAGAATTCAAAGACGAAGAGGAAAAACTAACCAGTATAGACACTAATCCATTTGTACATGTCACCAGATCTTTAAAAAGACTAACTGAATGGATACGCAATGCTAAGAATAGCAACCATCCAAAACGATGACAATCTAAGACATATTCCATGCTTCTAGAATCAGCAGATTGTCGAGCATTGCTCATGTCCTTCAGCAAGAATAACTCTTTATATGCCTTATTGTAAAACCTGGTATATCACATCATGGTCATAAGCCGAAGCCGTCATGACTAAAATGGGACAAATGATTGAATAAAGAATTAAAACCACAAGCAGCTGTGCTCACTGAATAGGCAAATAATATATACACAAGCACAGTCACGGTTGGCAAATATAAATATAAAAGAAGGTGCATTAAATATGGAAAGTGCAATCAAAGTAATATTATGTTCAAATTGCTTTTTAAATGAGTATAACAGGCACATAAATGCTCTCCAATTTCAAAGGCCCAGAACAGCAATTGTATGCTAACATTGGTATTAGATGCAGTAAAAATAGAATCCAAAAGTCCAAAAGTAGACATTTCTAGCAAATTCATGAGTAATTGGCAAGTACAAGAAGATCATCAGACTCTCCCATGCTCATCCTACAGAATTACCTGCAGAAAGATATTTCTAGTGCACTGACACTCATGCCACTTTTTTAAAAATATATACATATATTAAATAAGTAATGGGGAAAAGATACTTTATTTTCCCAATTCGTATTATTATTTAACAGTTAATTTGGTGAACGACTAAACCAGTAGCACCGAGAGATAGAAAAGCTTGTTGAGGGAGAACTTTACTTGCTCAGATCCATCAACTGCACAACATTTTCCTGTAACTCCTTCAACTGCTCATCATATGTTAAAGATACAAATTAGTTTAACATAATAAATATTAAATTAAACTTTGTTCGCACCAACTTCTTACCTCCAGCCTCTTCTCCCAGTCAGAACCGTATAGTCCGCTAAGAACACGGCCAGCCTTGAGAGATAACTGTGGCACCTCTTTGAAGAAAGCCACAACACTATGTTTCAAAAGATAGACCCAATAAATCAAAAGAGATCTAATAGATACTGTAGGATTTTCAAAAGAAAAAGAAAGGAAAAGAACAGGACGGCTCACTTAAGTTTAGCGGCTTTCAAAATTTGGCTTAGTGTAATCCTAACTTCCTCTTTCTCCTCCTTCACCTCTTCCTTGCCCAGTTTCGTTACGCAGTAAAGAACAAATGCCGACCAGTACTTCTCTATCTCCTCCAGCTAAAAATATTTCAACTTTAGACCATAAACTTAAAAAGAATAAAAAAAAAAAGAAAATAAAATAAAAATTCACCGATCTGTTTCCAATCGCTGACATGCTCGCCGAGAGAAACTTCTGGCTTTCTTTAAACAAGGCCATCGCTTGCATTTCCATGCTCTGACTAAGAGCCAATTCCTTCAACTCAAGCCAGATCGCCATCTCAGATCACATACACAAACAAAAGAAGAAAAACCAAAAAGGAAAGAAAAAAAAAAAAAAAAGATGATCGAACAAAACCTTGCCAAGATAAGCAAATCGAGCTTCTATCCGTCCGCCACCATCATCCGCACTTGAAGAAGCCGGAGGCTTCGAGGCCCCCGCATCCATCGAAACAGGCCCCATCGATTCAAGCCACTGCCTTTGCGAACCCTAATCAATCTACCATCCCGAAAACCTCAAGGATCCCAAATAACGGAGCAGGGGAGATATACCCAAGAAGGTGAGGGCGCGAGCAGAGAATCTCGACAGATCTGGAACCAGATCTCCGCAGTCCACCCTCTCGATCCTCCCGATACGCGGCCTGGACACAGCGGCAGAGCGCCGTCGATGGCCGATCCGGTGGTGAATTCGGTGCCGGGATCGCGAATCGGATCCCAACGGAGCTAGGGTTTTGTAGAAAACGCGAGGACAGATTCCAAAACCCCTCTGACTCTCTCTCTGTCTCTCTCTCTCCCCCCACCTCGTCGCTTCCCTCCTCTTTTCTCTTTTTCTTTTGTTTTTTATTTTTCTTTGATATATCTACAGGTTTATATATATATATAATATATATATATCGGGGAAATTCCTGAGCCGCTTAGCGCGGGAAATGGAGGTATATGGGCTTTTATACGGTACTTGGAGTCCTTTTACCGCCAATTTGTAACTCTTGGAACGTAAAAAAAAATAATAATAATAATAATAAAAGAGCAGGGCCCACTGGTACGTTAGGGCCGATAAAGGGTCCACAGGATCGAAGCTCTAGAGATTGCCGCAAGGTGCCGACCGGGAGACGGGAGCGAGCCATGGGAACCATCGACTTTCCGTCCGTTGGATCTGCCGGCCTTGGCCGTCCGATTGGAACTGTACGGATATTAACGTGACTTCGACTGTACGGATATTAACGTGACTTCGACGTAGCTGCACGCTTATCTGTGAATGTTATGGAACGGTGTGCATGACTCGGACTTGCATGCAGATTGCCTTCCTTGCGCTGCGTGTTGATTAATATTTCGCCACCATTTGTCACCTGATTCCAACGTGTCATTCTCCCCAATGAGCAACTCTTTAGATATTTGCCCTCAAATTCTCACCCCTTGGATATCTATTGCCAACGTAGAGAATCTGGCAAACGCTCAAGGGTTCGTTTGTACATCAAATAAAAAGTAGGCTATAATTTTTTTTTTTTTATTTCATTTTTTTATTTATTTTTTAAAATCAAATTTTTATTTATAAAATAATATAATTTTATTTAAAAATTTTATTTATCTTATTAAAATAGATATTTTTATTTTTATTTTATATATTTACTATTTTATTTTTATTTTTTTTATTCTTAGTAATAGCTGTTATAATTTTTAAGAATATAATTAGTTTACCTAATCTATTAACCTATTCTTCAGTAAAAATATAAGGTACAGATAATTTTTATCATATTCTATTCTTTTATCTTTTCTTTCTATAATTTTATTTTATCTTACGTATTAAATGCAATCTCAAAATATAACTGTCAAACTAAAATAATATATCTATAACCTTATCCAATTTTACCTAACATCTAACATATGATAAAATAATTTTTATCTTATTTAATATGTTATGCTATCCTTGCCAAATATAAAATAAAATAATTTTTATCATATTCTAATCATTCTTTATTTAATATATTATTTTATTCTTACTAAATATAAAATAAAATAATTTTTATCATGTCCTAACCATTCTCTTTCTCTATCCTTCCTTTTACCCAAGCCGTTGTGCATTTTTTTTTTTAAATATATATATATATATATATATATATATTAAAATTGATGGCCCCGCATTTTATCAGACACTAATTCTAAAGGAAAAGCTGATGAAATTGTACCTAAGTTTTATAAAATGGTTAAAAAAATAAAAAAGTAAGCTTTAAAATTACTGGGGTTACGTTTTAAGATGCAATACAAGCATCAAGGAAAGAGAGAGAGAACAGGAGACAACGCATTATTTTTCCGTTTCATTCGTGGGACTAAACGAGAATGAAGAAGATGAAGACGCTTAGAATCCTACTCCCACATCTAAAAAACACGGTCGCAAAAATATATTTCCACAACGAAGGGCTCAATTTTTAACCAAGAAAGTATTTGCCATTGAAGATTATTAATGCAAAACGTGACCAATATAGTGGAACCAAACTTCAAAAATGCAAATGGACCACCGTGATGCACGCCCCCAGTTGACTGGAAATGCTCTGCATAGCCTGCTTATGGGTTGTGCACGGATGCCTCCATTATGCCATTCTCAAACTGACACAATTCAATCCCATGGACCATCCGATCTGTCATGCAGTCCAAATCAAAGAGCATATAATCAGATACCATGCATTTGGCCAGAACTTAGAATCCCTAGACATCCTGCTCAGAATAGTAACAATAACACTGCGAATTTCAGATCAATATTCGAAACTTTCAGCACCTCAGAGATTCATGTTTTTGCAAGCTTAAAGAGAACTTAGGGGCCATAACTAGCAGCTAACAAATCAACATATTTAACCATGTAAACAAGGTTCCAGTCTTGTAAACATTACTAGCAGATGCATTATGGCTCCAATAAGAGGGTTGTACAACTACACCACCTGTCTGGGGATGGTTCCTATTATTAATCTCTTCCAGGCATGTCTCTCCCCTGAAAATCAGGAGCACCTCCTGGATAAGTTGGTCCACCCTGCTGATTATTAGGGCTGCCTCCTTGATAACTGGATCCACCCTGCTGGTAACCAGGGCCACCCCGTTGATAAGCTGGACTGCCTCCCTGATAACCAGGGTTGCTTCCTTGATAACCTGGGCCACCTCCCTGATAACTAGGGCCTCCAGGCATCCCACCCCCAGGGCTACCCCCTTGATACCCATGGACGCCTCCTTGATAAGCAGGGCCACCAGGCATGCCGCCACCAGGACTGCCTCCTTGATAGCCCTGGTTTCCTTGATACCCAGGCCCACTGTTCGGCACATAGCTGCTGTAAGCGTTAGGAGGCATCTGGCTCTGGTAATTGTTGGACATACCACCCACATTAGGAGGCATCTGGCTCTGGTAATTGTTGGGCATACCATCCACATTAGGAGGCATGGAACGGTTAGGCGGTGGAGGCATGTCTCTAGGAGGCATGGCATTCTGTGCATTAGGCATCAGCGGCATGTCTCGGGGTGGCATCGGCGGCATGTTTCGGGGTGGCATTGGGTTCTGACCATCCTGGCTCTGGAAGTTCTGGTTTGGCATTGGAGGTGCTTCTCTGTTTTGGAAGTTCTGCATGTTCTCCCTTCTCCTTTCAAAGTTTCTTGATCTATCGAAATTACGAGGTCTGTCGTTGCGCCTCGATCTCTCATTTGCACGAGCATTATTACGGACCCATTCTTCATGGTATTTTGGGTCATAAGGAACAGCTTTACCATCTATGAATGGTTCCCCTGCCAAATCAAGGGTGAAATAGTTAACACATAAGATTAAATAGAAGCTCCTAAATAAACTCTTTTTTACCTATGGAGCTAATATGCAAAATGGAAAGATGAACCAAAAAAAGTTGCATAAACAAAATAGCAAACAGGCCAATTTACCTCGATTTAGCTGACAATACATTTGAGTGCCATGCATCTGGTAACAATCTTAGAATGGAAGCTTAATTTGAGCATAAACCATGAAAATAATAGAGAACTAGTTCCAATCAATTGGGATAGGTTCCTTTTTATTTTCTTCGGTGCTTTGTCCATATAAACTAATGAAATTAGACATTTTATTCAAATATTGGTGATTTACTTTCCTTTTCTATAACAGTTTGATGGTCTCCTCATAATTTCATCTTTACTTCCTGAAACACAATTATCTTTCTACTTTTTTCTTATGCGTAGTCACAGTTAACACATGATCCTGCAAACCAACTGCAACAGCTGATATTTGAGTACAGGCTCATCATTTTTTTTTTATTAACTTCTTTTCTTGCAAGTAAGGAACAGATTCCAATATCAAGTATGCAAAATAACGAAAATAAGAAAATTGCTATGAAACAAATGATTGGCAAAGTTTGAGAGATTTAGTAAGGATCCAAATGAGAATTTTCGTATGAGTTGTTTGCCATCAGTAAAAACCATCTCATCCTTAAACAGAGAAACTCTCCCATTCAGATTTCAAGGAATAGAGATCCCAAAACTATGTCAAGCAAAATAGAAACTAGAAATCTTCATCTCAGTTGTGGGTAAAGCATGCTATAATGATCATTTATTTCTGCATACCACCGGATCAATTTATGTACATATGTGGTGATTCCAGAAGTAGATTTGTTTGTTTTAATGGAAAGGTGTTCTCAATTTAACACATTTTTTCTTCCTACTTAAATGAAAACTATTCTGGTCCCCAGTAAATGAAACACTTTCCGACAAAGCCCAAGACGGATAGGACAAAGTTAAATAAGCACTTAGAATCCAGTATGAAAGCAAACATAAGGAAGATGCAAACTCATAAAGAATTAAATATGATTCTCTATTCCATGCTATTGTCATCTTAACTGTGCAGGCTATGCTTAATAAACCTTACAAAACAGCCAATTCAATCATTTAGATCAAATCAAGCTAAACCTTGCATATGATACATGATTCTTTTACATGATCACATTGCAGCTTTTCTTTCCTTGGAAACAAGCTATTTCTGAAGATGGTTGCAAAGAGTGTGGCATGAAAGATAAATTTCATTGTTTATTTTTTATGCAATGTAGGTCTGCCCCCACAATATGCTCCGTGTCACATCTTCAAGGATCTCACTGGATGATTTCCGCTTAAAAAGTAATGTCAAGATATCTTCAGGATCTATGAGATGATCAATAAAAGATTCTCAATATCATCATTTTGTATCTTACATGTAATTTATTGACCAATATCTTACCTATTCCAATGGTAACTTCCATGGTATCCATATCTTTGTTCGATTTACCCTGGCAGGGTTATTCCGATTGTTGTTGGTGCAAACAATAAATTGATATTACAAAACCTTCTTCCCTTACTTCGCATAATTACCATCTTTTCCTTTACATGTTCAACATTAGACATGCCAACGATTAATACAATTGCATTGTGAGGCATGTAGTTCCACAAAATTCATAAAACTAATAGCAAACCAAAGCAATCACCTTAGCTGCCCATTCGTGTGCATGCGCGTGCGTGTGTGCGTGTGAGAGAGAGAGAGAGAGAGAGAGAGAGAGTTAGCACATTTTCATGTATAACAGCTAATCATTTAGACCTACACTCAGTGTTGTTGTTAAAAGCATCAGACGCATCTAAGTGCAAAGGACTCTTGAAGCCTAAGCACAAGGCATAAAGTACAAACACACGCCTATGCGAAGTAAGGCACATATTTTTAAAACAAATAAAATAATTCATATAAGTAAGATTTATAACACATAATAGAAAAAAATTTTAAAAAAACATAATAATAATATATTTAGCTTATTAACTCAATGAAAAGCATCCTCTTTCTCAGCTAAAATTTGTAATTCCCTAATATTTTTCCTCATCTTTTTCAGATAATAGCATAATTTTTTATGTTTATAGGGTAAGAAAAATAATTGTGCATGGAATGGTACGTCATAAAGTCAATATAGTCTAATAATTGTGCATATGATGATACGTTATAAAGTCAATATAGTCTAATAAATATAATAAATTTTAAAATAATTTATAAATATAGCTTACGAAAAAAGGCATGCCTATCTTGTGCCTCAAATTAGATTAAAAGTGCATATTTTTTCACTTTATGTATGCTAAAATAAAGGCATCTCGCCTAAAGTATAAAAAGCGTGTAACCTGCCTTAAGCGCGCCTTGCGCCTTACGATATAGGAAGCACTTAACTCTTGTTGCCTTATGCCTTATACTTTGGGTGCACCTAAGGCATGCCATTGACAACACTGCCTACACTATCAACAAATAAATCTCTCTATTTAGTATGTATCTAGATAAGACAACTAATTTAAAGTGATTTTTGGTTAGGCAAGACAGAGATCAATATTGCAGCCATTTTCTGATTCCATTACAACATTCTTAATATAACATTTATCTTACATGAGATAAAGATGCATCCATGTCCAACTGACCACAATTACCAGTGTCTGATAGCATAATATCTTACCAAGTAAGTTGTTTTCTCATATGCTTACCTCCATAATCTTTGTTCTTAACATCCAAGTAAGAATCAGGAAGAACCCAGCGCACGTTTGTAAGAGCTGCATCACGCTCAAAAGCATCAATAGTAAGATTTCAGCCACCACCCCCCCCCCCCCCCAACCAAAAAAAAAAAGGCAGCAAAAAGCAACAGAATGGAGCAGACATACGCTTGATCTTGTATGAAGTCTCTTCAGAAACCTTGCACCCAAAAGCAAAATAGTGCTTTGTGGACACTGAATATATTGATTTCTTTGCTTCTTCCTCGCTGCAATATGTTACAAATTAAAAGATCTTGTGGAACCAGTAATGACCAATAAAAGGACATCGAAGTTGTAAATTATTCTCCAAAGTGACAGATCAATATAACCCGCTTACTTGAACACAACGAGAGCTAATGCATGAAAAAGAATTGTGGGGAAAAAGCTAGCACCAGTAATGGCAACAACATGTAAGTTTTAATGAAGAAGTCATATCAGGTAATAGCAGCACAACTCGTTGCAGTAATCAGGAATTTCTTATTAAAGACATCAGTGCAATATAAAATGTAGGTAGGAAGCCAACCAATCTTCCTTAATCAACTCCACAAATACTTGTTTCGTTCTAATGTTATTTAGTAAATGTTAGCATATATTAAAAAAAAAAAAAAAAAAAAAAAGAGTGTAATAAACAATCCAATGCTTGAAGAACTCCACCAAAGCAATCTTAGAAACAAAAATTGCAGAGAACTAGAGGCATTTACTCCAAAACCACGGCTAGAAGCATCAAAACCATATTTTTCGTTTGACCACGGAAATCGACCAAATTCGAAGAACAAAAGATAAAAGAAGCTCTTAAAAGCATTTCTTCCAGTTTCCACGCCAATCGAAGATAAATAGAAACTACAAAACCCAAGCATACAGAGAAGCGGGAGGTAGAGGGAAGCGAAGGAACCCTAACCTTCCGAGGACCTGAGCGAGGGTCTTGATGTAGCTGTCGATGATCTCGTCGCGGGTAAGGCTGGGGTCGGGGGGCTCGACGACGACAAGCCAGTGCTCGAAGTCGCACCCGTCGAGAAGGATGGTCTCCTTGGGCGGCCGGTTGCTCCAGTTCGGCGAAGGATCGTTGAGCGACGACGTCGTCGGCCGGGTGGAGAAGGATCGGACCTCGTCGCCGCGTCCGCCGAAGAGGGGGAGGCGGAGGGAGTCCACGAGGGGGAGGAGAGGGCGGAGGCGGAGGAGAGGGAACGAGGAACCGGCGAAGAATGGAGCTCGAGAGGCGAAGGATCGGGAGGAGACGAGCGGGGAGAGGGAGAGGGAGACGGAGACGGAGGAGAGCTTCGAGATTAGAGCTCGGCCAGCCATTAGGGAATCCCTAACCCTAACCCTAACCCTAACGCTGGTGGCGGAGGAGAACCCGGAGGGAGAAGACGAAGGGAAGAAACCCTAATAACGGCGGTGCAGGGGTTTGCGAGGGTTTTATCTAGATTTTTCCGGAAACCTCTGACGCATTTTTAGGAAGCCTTGGGGCATTTTGGTATAATGTACTGGGCTAAATTGGGCTGCGACCTGGGCCCAAACCGCCATTGGCCCTTTTTACAACAAGAACAGTAGGTGGTGACGATGGCTTAAGATTATAAAACTTCATATATGAACCAATACTTGGTAGCTTCCTATCTACATTTTTGACAAGAGAAATGTGTGAAGAGTATATCATTCTCACACACCTATTAAAATAGACAGACTAAAGGAAAAAAAAAAAAAAGAAATGAGAAGAAAATATTAAAGCCAAATATTTCATTAGCTAATGGAATCATATTAATACATGGATATTTTTCATCTCAATTGGATTCATAATATATATCCGATCATAAAAACATTATATGAACCATTTTTGAAGTATGTCTTTACACGATCATAGCCTTGCATAAAGTTCTTACAAGTACTATGCTACCATGCTTGAACCTCTTTCCGCTAGTTGTTACAATCATTGCTATATATTTTGCAGAAGAAAAGGCTTTGATCAGGACAAGCCTATCTAAAGCGAAATAGATATTTGAAGTATATTCCTCTTAGACTAATAGTATAAACCTGCTGTTTGTGTTGGCTTGATAACCACCTCAATTGCATAAAAAGTAAAAAGAACTAATGCCAAAAGTATGCAAAGGAAAATATTTGTCCTTTTCCTCTATTCTTTCTATTTTAGCACATAGAGTGGTATATAGATATTTTTCATATTTATCAAACTCTATAACCGATAAAGGTAGAGTATGTAGGGTTATTCAAAACTATAGCCACAATAAAAATATGTTTTTTTTTCACATTAGCCAATATAGCTATACTCATCAATATTGTTATACTTGCCTTATTGGAAGAATATTATTATAATTTATAATAAATATAAAACTTCAATTTCATTGGACATCCTGACTTTATGATAAAAAGGACTTTATTCAAACAGTTATATTAAAAAAGTTTTCTAATTTCATGTTTAAAATTAATTACTTCTATATTAAAATTTAACCATATCATATATCTTCAAGAATCTAATCTATCTTACATAACAATTAAGTCAGTTCGTTTCGACTGTATTTATGAATTAAGATATTTCTAAATGTCATGCTACCTATCGCATGTGTGCTAAGTATTGATTATACTATCACATTCTTTAGTTGCATGCTAGACACCTAATAATCATCCTAGCAATAAGTTTGCTCGAAAATAAATATAGTGATTTTGATATAAGGAAACATGATCGTCAAATACCTAGCATTTACTCGACAGTAAGACTTATGGATTAGCTCTGCAGATATTACTTAGGAGACTTTTAAGAACTGAGCATTATGGATAATTAACTAATGTTATCCATTTGATCGAAGTTGTTATTGATAAAATCCTAATCGTAATTTTGTTATTTAAGCATTATTAATGATACTTCACATTGTAATTTAAGAAACAGTTTACTTATGCTAACAAACATGATGATAGCTAGATAGATAAATAATTATTCTTAAAAAAGATAACATCCAAACATACCTATATTATATTTATATAAAACTTTATAAAAAGTTTATAATTAATAAAAAAATTTTAACTTTTCATATTTTTAACAAAATAAAAGATGCGTCATCGTACTGTCGCTATGGCCTTCTTATTCCTTCAATAATCAAGATGGATTTTTTTAAGAAAGAAGATGCACCAAATTTAGAAATAAAAAGTATGATAATTAAATATTAGATTATATAGCGGTATAATGTTTTCACATCATTGTCTGTGCTTAGAGTGATATAGATCATTCTGGCATTAAAAAAATACCTTGTAGCATAGACAACCAAAATTGGAGATAGACCAAAAGCCATCATGGTGGCTTACTTTGTTAGAAATTTTCAAAAGATATTAAAACATAATTTGCTCAAGATGGATGTGCAAAGGATGAGATATATAACTTTTAATGTCCTAAAGTAGATAAGAAGAGCAAGCATTATAGAAACTAATAAAAATTGGTGTTAAATAAAACTTTTGTCAATACAATATTGCGACTAAAGAGGGAAAGGATATTTGTAAATATGATTATGAACGTGAACTTAATATAAATTTGCTAATTTATATAAAAAAAATATTACATATATAACTATAATTTGAGAGAAAATCATTTGACAGAAGTAGCATTAATAAACAATCAATGAGAATATCATCAAAAAAATAAAGTACACGGTACAAAGAAAAAGGAATGCATATCATACTCTTCAATTGAACCATGACATTGCAAGAAAACTAAAATTTTGGTAAAAAAGAAAAAATAAGGAATAAATTATAAATTGCAACTAAATTATAAAAAGCAGCTATCTTATCGAGAAGGAAGGACTTCATAAAGTTTCATTCTTTATTTTTTTTAAAGCATTTGCAAAAAATGAAGATGATATCTAAAACATTATAAGGGTCTATTTAAAATCTCAAAGATGAAGCTGCACTGCAACTCAAGTTAAAATGCTAGCTTCAGTTGCAAGCAATCTACTTATATGACTCTATTTCTCTTATTTAGTGGATACAAATACTAAAGATAGGAGGACAAAAGGGCTGAAAGTGGGGGAGTGCAAATTCTATTCAGAGCAAGAGATCAAAAAAAAGATGTTTGAGTATAGAATAGAAGAGCGCAGATGTTACGACTACAAGGGATTATAAGGATGGATTTGAGTAGAAGGCAATGGAGTTTCGATGCCATAATTGGCAAGAGTTTAGGAAATAGATCCAAAAGAGGGTGGTTAAGCATGAATACCATGACTAGTGAGGGGGCAGGGGAGGGGAGGGGAGGGGAGGCTAGGCAAAGGGCACCAAGGCATTGATAGCAAGGCCAGTAAAAGATCGGAAGGAAGGCATCAAGCAAGTCAAGGGCATGGATGCCATGGCTAGCATGGGTTTAGGATAAGAAAGTCAAATAGAGGGTAAAGAAATATGGAGGCCATGGCAAGTGAGGGGTCGAGAGGAGGGGATTAAAGGGTCATACTTAAAGAAGTATCATGAAATAGGAGATTTTCTAGCAACCTTTACCCATAAGTATTGTATGTGCCATGAGGATCAAAGGGTTGGCATAATGGCGGACTCAAAAGAGGTGTTAAGGGTGGAATAGTTGAAAACTTCAAGAGCCCTTAAGTGCTCGTAGGTTGACTTGCAACCATTTTGACTACTGTTTATAGAATGTTTGGCTTAGTATATAGCTAGGGCATGGTTTAACATACGATCTATAACTCACTTATAGGAACCCAAATGACAATGTTAGGCCAGATTGCGATGTTTTTTTAATATGTACTTAGGTTGTGGTTCAATAGACAATTTGCAACTCATTTATAGGCTTCCAAATGATGATGTCAAGCTATGTTGCAACCTAATCTACAAGCATGTTTTCTAGCTAATTGAAGAACCCCTAATTGCATGAAAGTAACATTAATCAAAAGAATGGTCTTATGCTTCTAAAGTTTTAATAAAGGTACATGTATAACAGTTTGTTATAAAGATCATGCCTCCTGCCTTAGAAAGGCAAAGGGAAGTACAATACCAAGCAATGTTGCACAGTCAATCCAAGTAGCTATTATGAAATGACTTATTACAACATCCTTTTGAATTCTTCATAAAAAAACATCTCATAAAATAAAATAATAATAAATAATGATGGCGGGATGGCAAGAATTCATGTCAAATTTATATTATCCTAAGGACCAGCCAAGGCATCATCATTGCTAGATCAAGGGAAAAGTTTAGATTTAGAAATAGATAACATTTAAAAATATAAAAGGATCAACATCAAAATTAAGCAAGAAAATATTAATCACAAAAAATATAATAAATTGGTCTCACTTCTATTAAGCGCTATCGTAAGGACTATGAAATTCTTCATTTTAAAAAATCATCATGATATGTATTATGTTTGAAAGCTCAATCCATAAAAAGACATGATAGTGCAATGAACAGAATTAGCGTATTAAGTAAAGCTTGAACCCAGTAAAGACAACAAAGAAAAAACAAAAAGGTTGCCAAAAAATACCTAAAAGAATAGTAAACTCTATGTTCAAATTAATAAAAGTTTAGGAATTTTGCTCATATATCGGAACAACACTTTCCAAGATTTCCTATTATCTCTTCCTTTGAGTGTTGTCTAAAGAAATAATATTCAGTAGGATGGAACTTAGGTGCGGTCTTATTTCTTTACCATCTGGTTCCCTACTTACAATCCGACATGCATACCACTTTGCATCTCATACAAGCCTCTATCTAAACCTTCATTAAGTGCTCAAACTTAAGGTTCTGCTATTACGAGACATTCCAAACTCTTAACTTCCTACCTCTCTTATGAAACTCATCGCCTTTGCTCTCCGTGGGATGCGAAAGGCGATCCCTTTGCTCCCAATCTCATCCAAGCAGCATAGAAAATAGCATCGATTTGTTTCAATACATGTGCAAAAAGATACAGGACTTTTCTATCATCAAGCAAAAATAAGCTACGGGTTCACATAAAAAGGTCAATCTCTTGTTTTTTCTTATTCTTTTTCTTTTACATTTTAGAATGATTTGATAGTTGAATGTTTATTTAGAGCTTCTTAAATTCTTAAGGTTTACATGAGTCTTGTGAATGATATTAATCTGTGCTTTTATGCTTTTTGAAGCCTTTGTTGAAGATGAATATCTTTTTATTGAGAATTGCAAGGGATGTTTGCATACCAACAAATTTTTTTCAAGTTCGAAAAGAGTAAGAAATGTGATGCTATCATTAAAAAACATTTTGAGAATCTACCATTGTTTGAGTATAAAGTATGCATGTTTGGACACATGACAAAGCGTCATTCAACCCATTGGAGGAGGGTGTTAACTTGTAGCTGCATGAAGTTTGAGTTTATTGGGATTTTATATAGTCATGCACCTAAACTGCTTTATCATTAAAATATAAAAGTAATTCCTTCACGATGCATTGTAAAAAGGTGGACTAAGAATGTTCGAGCTTGGTGTGTACTAGATGGTAATGGCCGCATCATCATCAAAGGAAGACCCCAAGTTAATTGTGTTGAAATGTAGTTCCAATTAGCAAGTAAGGCTGTTGAATCCGAAGATGCATCTGCCTTTTTTGCAAGAAAAAAATGGTTGAATTGGATGTTAACATTGTTAAGAACTTGAGAAAAAATTATTCCACCACAAATCAAGATATGTCTTCAAGCAACATAGCTCTTGATTCTTCTCAAGTTGATCATGTGAGTAGAATTAATACTAATGGGGGGACAATCATCGAAAATGTAATGGAAAATTCATGTGGAATGAAAAGAAAGGATGGTACATCCCGTACCAAAGGATGGCCTAAAAGTTGTGTGGAGAAGAAATCAAAGAAAAAATGACGCTCACAAGTACAACTTACTATGACAAATCCTGCTCTTACCATGCCAAGTTCCCTCCCAAGTAACTTTGTTTATCATGTGTCTGCTTGTTCACCAATTATGCAGGTTTGCTACCATTAGAACAACTCATTTTTTATATCTTTTTGTTTTGTTTAACTATTTTGTAATCTTCTCTATTGTTGTGCAATGTTGTTTTAATTTTTTAGAATTTACATACATCCAAGGCAAACTCCATGTCTCCATGCATGCATGCATGGTCAGGCTTTACCTCCATACCAAAGCAACCTTCCAACCTATGCACATTCACAGGTATTTGCATAGTCTCTTTATCTAGTTTTTACGTTGTCTATATATGTATTTACTAAGTTTTTTAAGATATCGCAGGGATCAATATTGCATTGTATTATATGGTACCAATCCCACCAACTTTCTTTTCTTTTCTTTTCTTTTCTTTGAAATTATAGGCATTTCATTTTGACAACGTAGAGCCTACGAACTCTAGTAAGGAATGAACATCGCATCATATGGTGCTAAACCCACCAACTCCAATGCTTGTAGTATAGGGAATTTTCAAACAAATATTTTATTTAGCCTCATAAAGTGATATGATTGATATATTTACAGACTCCTTTTAACAGTTGTTGGATTTTGCTTTGAAGGCCTTTGTGTTGATTTCTTCTTGCATATCAAGTAGCAGCTCAATGGAAATTTTGTTCAATACAGTTGGAATTCTTAATACAAGACTCTGATTGATTTTTGAATTAAGAACTCAATTTGAGTTTTAGTTAACTATAGATATGAGACCTATTGTTGCTTTTTTTTTTTCGAACTGATGACAGAATATTGTGGTATATTTTTTCTGGAATCAGCAGCTTACATTGCAAGTGACTCAAATGAAATAACTTGTTTGTTTCCATTGTCATGCATATATATGCATCATCTGTTGGTTGGTGCAGCATCTTTATGTGCTGCTCAAAGCCATGATATTCAAGAGTTCAAAATTTCTATTGTCATTCTGTATCATGTTGGACTTCTGAGGTGCAAGATCTAAAGATGACCTACATTGGATAGCAGTGAGATATTTTGTCATCAGCACCAATTTTCATAGCTAAAAAAAAAACAAAAAGAAGGGAAAGTGATGATAAACCTTATAAATTTCTAATTTCCTGAGCTTATGGAATAACATTTTTTTGCATTTACCTTGAGGAGTGTCTGGATGCCAGTTTCCTAACCATAGATATTTGGGTGGGAAAAATAAATTAAAAATTTTCATTGACTTGCTACTTGTTGCTGCTGAAGATGAAGCTGTAAAGACTTTTAATCAAGATAAGGATGCACATTCTCTCATAAAAAAAATGAAATGATTCTACCTCACCATACAAGTTCTCTCTGGAATGCAATGGTGCAGATGAAATTCCTTTAGCAGGCAAGAGCATACTTGGGTGGTTGGATGAATCGGATATAATAGCAAGAGAAGTAGAAGAAGAGCTAATTTCCAGAGATATAGGTTGCCATTTGATGGAGATATTGGAAGCTATAAACACTATTCTTTCTGGAATTAGAGGCTTCAAAAGATTTTCTGTGCTTGTAGCTTGGAAGTTTTCATATTTGCATGGGGTGCGAGAACTTTGAAATGTTACGTAGCAGCAGAGCCTTAAGTTTGAGCACTTGATGAGAGCTTAGACGGAGGCTTATATGAGATGCAAAGTGGTACGTGTGTCTTGGTTTAAAGTAGTAAGCGGGGAACCGGATGGCAAAGAGGCAAAGGTTCACACCTAAGTTCCATCCTACCCTCTCTGCTTGCTTGCTTATTTTATTTTTATGGACTTGAAAAAAAAAAAGAAAAAAAAAAGAGAAGTGGTCAAAAAGAAAGCAGAAATGATTTTATATATTCCATTAAAGTACTGCTTCTACTACCAGTGCAATATAAAGAACACTTTTCAATATAAATGATTGTTCACGTTTTTGGTGCAATGAGGAAAACTCTCTGTCACATAATAAAAGAAGAAGGAGAAGAAGAAGAAGAAAAGAAAAGCTAAACCAAAGTTAACGTTACACAAATATTTAATATAATTCTCATGGAACAATCCAACGTTTTTATTCAAAACAGTGAAGTAAAATAGAACTCGCTCAACATTGCAATAAAATGATATAGATTTTCTGCCTCAAGAAATCCCCCATCTCAAAAACAATGTGGGTTTAAGCACCTCCAACTCAAACAACTATTCGTTAGAAGGCACAGTGAGAGACAGACAGAGAGAGAGAGAGAGAGAGAGAGAGAGAGAGAGAGAGAGAGAGAGATCCGGTGGAAAGGCTTGGCCTTCCCTTAGCCCAAATGACTTGCCACTTTAGCTTGCAGTTCATACCATCCTCTTGCTTGTGGGACTAGAGGATGGTGATCCTTCTCTTCCTCTTCCTCTTCCTCTTCCTCCACATCTTAAAGACTTGGTGAGCACAAGAGAGAACGTCTAATTAGCTAGGTAATGCCATCCATTGCCTTCACTTCCATCTAATTTATATCCATGACCATGCCGTGTGCTTCTTGACCACCTTATCAACTAGTGGACATATACCATATGCTATGAGAATATAAAAGTCTAATGATGGATTCTTGCATAACTTTACCCACTTCTTTATGTCATCTTTTAGGTTTGTTGGGAACTATGGTGGGGTGCCACATGTAGATGAAGACCCACAAGACCTATTTTGTCCAAATGAGTGCAAAGAGCCCCCCACTGTGAGTCAGAGTGTTGTGGATCAATGTGGGCGGTGGGCGCCTTTCATAAAGCAAGGGGAAATAAGAATACATCTAAGAATTTTTGGAATCAATAAAGGGATGTGGTTCATTGCTCGTGTCAGTCTCTTATTGCATGTCCAGCCTTTGTGAAGGATGGCTGAAGTGAAAGCCACTCACAGGGTGCCCAATTATGTGGAGTTTGGCTATATCCAAATTAGGTAGAATTTAAGGCATTATTATAATAAACAGTGCTTCTTTTCAGTATGGTTAACCTATGAGATTGCTTTACATATATCGTATATACATATATGCACACATATAGCACTATCAACTACTACCATTAATATAATTATTATTGTTATTAGCATTATATGCAGTTAATATCGAGCCAAGAAAGCTTAAAATTCAAATGAAGGACCTCTCGTATATAGGAGTGAGCATTTTTTTAATATTATGCATTTTTAGAAGAAAAAGATAACCAACTGTAATTTATTAAAAGCTTAAATTATAGTTAAGTTTGGATTAGAGTTTAAATTATTTGTATCCAAATCTTTGTAACTTTATTGCCTAAATTGATTGGCAACCTTATTTGAGGGTAAAAAAAAAATATTAAAAACCATATCTTAAAAATTTTATATAATATGATAATTTTGTTATACATTTATTTAGTTAAGTAGTCTACTGCCATGCCAATGTTAAGCCAAATCCATCTTAACTATAAAGATCACTTTGGACAATATACTTTCTCATATTTATCTCCCTTTATTATCATTCTCTGCACCTCTACCTTACTCCATAGTAGCTATCAAAGGAAACCAACACAAGTAGCAATCCAAATGCAACAAATAGAAAATGATGAATAAAAATTCTTAATACTAGAAAAAAAATTGTGACCACAAAAAATAAAAAAAAAAGCATTAACAATGCAGAAAATAGATAGAACCAAAACAATTGATACTATTTTTATTCAAGACCATGCTAATGCTGGTCTAAAATGGAATTTTACTAGTTTTCTTTTTCTTTTTTTTTTGAGTAAGAGTCAATTTGGTAAATTATGTCAAAAATAATTCATGACTATTGACCAAAGTTGTCTTTTGCTGATTCTTGCACCCTACCCTCATCAAGGAGGAATATATATATATAATTTTATTTTTTATTTTTTTTCTTTTCCGAATTCATGATTTCAAGTTTATATATGTCACAGATTTTCCAATATTTCAGCGTCCCAGGGAATTCTAATCGAGTGGAGACTGGGTTTCTCAATAACTAGCATTCACTAATGTCAGTGCTGTTGGAATGAAACGAGATAATTAAGTGAGGGATGTCACCAAGAATCTCTAGGATCCGGAAGATGGCAGCGGCGAGAGAGAGAGAGAGAGAGAGAGAGAGAGAGAGAGAGAGAGTAAAGAGCTGCTACGCATGGAGGTTGAGCGAAGTAGCGATAGCATGGCATGGAGGTGAAGCCTTGCTCATATTCTGCTTCACAAAATGTTACTTCTACCTTGCTGCCCTCCACTCCTTCCTTCGCTTGTAGGATGGATGATACTCGTAGCTCATCCTCTCCCTATCCCTCTTCGCATGGAATGCCACCCATTTGGCCCTCCTGAAGCTTGGCTTCTCGTTCGACAAGAGATGCTAATTATGGCACACAAAAACAAGCAGACCATAGAGGAAAATGGTGTCCTCAGCCAAATTGATGCTATGAAGAAGGCCATCATCCTTCTCAATAGAGAACCTTCCATCAATTCTTTATCACCAAATTACTAAAATGGTCTTCCATGCAGGCATCATGCTCCATTCTTAGTTCCATGTCATTAGACTTTGTTCATCCAGCAAAAACATGCTAGGTTTAGGCCAAGCTTAGCACAAGGTGTAGCTAATATTTGTCAGCCTCAAGCTCAGTGTTGCCTAATCTACTGAACTACCTTCCAAGCTTAAGCCTGGCCCTTAACATAGTCTCCGAACAAGACCTCCAGCTTCATGATCTTTTTTTTAAAATTAAAAATTAAAAATTAAAAATATAAAAAATATCTAAATATATTATGAAAAATTAAATATGAATAATTAATTGTTGTAAACATTTACAGCATGTCTACTATTTCACCAACCTCCCATATCAACAATAATAATCAATTAAATTAACAAATATATCAAAAATAAATAGAAAACAACAAAAGTCTATGCATCATTGACTTGGTCAACATTCCACCTTGCTTAATTAAGCTAATCAACATCACTGCAAGCCTATAATATGCTTATGAAAGCGAGATCATTTGACTCCAACCTTATTAATGAAATCAAAGCAACTGAACCATCCCCATGTGTCTCATATCCTTGTATCATTACGCTCATTATATATTTGTTTTCCCACCTTTCAAGCTACCAAACACACATTGCGGACATATTTATTCACAAACTTGTTCTTCTGTTAAAGCTCTGGCGAATGGTGAACCCAATCACATGTTGTGCTAAATTTAGGGTTTCATGTTGAAACTAACATTAACATTATGGTAAGGTCAAGCTTTGCTTCCCTTCAAAGCATTCCCTATAAAGAATTAATTGTTTCTTCAACATGTCTTATAAAAGATTGATAGAGTATTCCTTGCTACCGCATTCTTTCATCCACCATCTCAAATAGTACCTGACATTTTCTTCATTGATGCAATAGCCGATAATAGTGCATTGATATAAGGACAACAATGACCAAGGCCTAAAAATTTGATTTTAATAGATGAATGCTCAAGAGATTATTTCAAGAAAAAAGGACAAATGTTATTGTGATTAAAATGGGCCCTGCATCAATATCACTCATGGTTCGAAAATTTTTCAGTCTTGACTCCTTTTCCCATTGTAACAATAGGTTGAAATTGTGGCATTCCAGTTGATTAAATCTTCAACAAGTAATTCAAATAACATTCTAATGGCCATGACATTGACAAAGAAGCTCAAATTAAATATGAAACTATTATATTGATTACAACATCATCATTTAAAACCATGATATTATCAAACATCATCATCAATACTAAGCTTGCAATCTAGCTAGAGCATCTTACATTAATGCAACCTTCATTTTGCTCATTCATCAGGTTATATTTAGTAGCTCCAAGAAAGATGATCATCCACCATTAGTCACTAATGTGGGTTGACTTGGATTACTTAGTGTTGTACATCTAAAAGGGTAATGCAATAATAATAAAAAAATTTTAATATAAGAAATGATAATAAAATAATATAATTAGATTAATATAATTTAATTAAAAATTTTAATATAATTTGATTTTAAAAATTAAATTTTTATGTTGGATTATTTAGTGTTTTTATTATTTGATTATTTAGCAATGATGGAAGATCTTTTTTGTTTTTTTGTGGGGGGCGGGGTGTTTGAGTCTCTAGCAATCAATCAACTAATGCAATAATAAGAAAGAAATTTCATTAAAAAAAAGAAAAATGTTTATTCTTATACCGTTCAATATGGATTTTTGTCATATTTGTGATTTTAGATCTGTAGTTACTAGTTCATAATTTTGATTGAACCAAAGTTAACATATACCAAAATCACAATCAAGAAAGCATGTCCCAACTATCTAGGATCAATCAAATCCTTTATCAACAACAGTTTATATCAGGGGCTAACATCACATTTTCGCATATATAAGAAAATAAAAGAAAGTAATTAATATAAGAAATCTTGAATTAGAGTCAGTCTTGTGGTGAACGTAAATAGATATCTTGTCCATGAGAGGTGAATAATTCGAATTATTTAATCAAATTACAGAAACATTTTTCTTTCATAAGTGTCTCCCAAATCATTGATTATAAAGAGGTATTTTTAACATCTTAGTTATTTACATAAAATTACGCCAATATTCCGTATCCCTAAAATACATCATAAAACCAAGGCTAATGTTCAGTTAACCAACATAAGCATCAAATATTTTATTTTTCAGTTATCCAAAGGTCCAATATGCTTGGCAATTACTATTTCACTGTTGTAAGCTTTTTTATATGCCACTGTAGTTGTCCTGTACTGAAAAAGAGTTGTGAGATGTTAGCGAGCAACACAATTATCATATTATTTTCAGAAAATCAAACTTTTAAAAGTTATCTTTTCTGTAACATTAAAGCAGACAGAGAGTTTAGAGGAAAATTCTAAAATAGTTTTGATCTACCATGTAGGTTGATTGACTAGATCTATCAGGCGAAGAGATAGATGGCAGCTGACATAAGACTGGCGTGATCGACTAGTTCAATCTAGGATGATGGCTCTAGTCTGGAGCATGGCTACGGTAAGATCGGGTCATATTCATGACATCTGGCCATGGAGCTCGCTTTTTGGCAGCATGGTTGAACCGAGAATATGGGACCGTGTGAGCGCTAACCAAGAAGTCATCTGCGTGCAGGACTTTTTGAGGGGTTCTTTGCTTGTCGCAGTAGAGTTCTCCTCCCACGTAATTGTAATTGAAGAGAGGAGAGGAACCGAGTACGCTGTATCAAATGAATGCTCAAAAGGAGGCCTTTTCAACGTTGAGAAAGGCAGTGTGGATCGATGGGACTTTCCATCCAATTTCATCACTTAAAAAAGTAGACGGCATTGAACGTTGACAAGATAGGGAGAGAGATTAGGTGGATGCGACGAGTTTAGGAGCAAGGTCGGTGGCCTGACTTAAATCTATCCCAGTCCTCCAGGACCGCGTAAAGAAAGCGATTTCTGACCTCAAAACACGCATGTGATCATACTACCCTGTTGAGTCGATCATGTCTTTCATGAGAAACGTGGACGAAAGATGGTCAGATATGCATGGTATTAATGGCCGACACCAATGAATGGTGAGTTTGTTGTCTTTAAATTAGCATTCGTTGCTTGGCTTCCAACAGAGGTTGGACTTGTGATCACGTCAGGTAGCGTCAATGCTCCCCTGTTTGGACGTTTGGACTCACGAGGAGACCTGAGATTAATATGAATATGTCATAAGCTATGAATAGTAAGTAATATTAGGACCTGGCCTATATTTATGATCAATCCACATTTATGATCCAATCCGATTGCCATCTATGGTGTTAAGTTTTCTCTACTGAAATCATAGGGTGAGCTCGTAACGTGCAAGTAAGATTGTGAAGCTTATAAAGCGATGGCCACTGACTTCAGGAAGAAGCGATCAGAACGTTAAACACTAGCGAAGAGACATGCGATGGAAGTCTCTCGCTGTACGTACGCAAGGAAAACGAAGAAGAAGGAGACAAAAAAAAGAAAAAAGAAGCTCTGGGCGGTCAAGTGTTAAGGTCAGGTCAACGCCGAGCAATTGTCACAAGAGTGATATACCAAATGACATCAGACGGCCCCTTATCAGCATCCATGAGACAGCTGAATTGATCCACGTTTCGAACGGTCGTGATTAAAGTTCAACCCCGCGTGGATAGGACTTGAACCAGTAATCCATTCATACCGGGAGACCCGCCGGCAAACGTTCCACACGGTTGGGCCCCACCATCTTAGAGTTGGCCGAGTTACGTACACCCTCGCCCCCTTGGCCCTCTCGTTGGACTTGAAAGTACCCAGCGATTTCTCCATCTCAACGCGCAACCAACCACACGTTAGACGCGCTTCTCCCTCCTCCTCCTCCTCCTCTTCCTTCTAAACCTTGGTCTGTCAAGAGATGCTTCTCCATAGCTCCCCCCTCTGATCCGGTCCTCAAATTTAGTAAAAGGAGGATGAGAGATTAGTTACCTGCAGGTCTTCCTCCTCCTCCTCCTCTCTCTCTCTCTCTCTCTCTCTCTCTCCGGAATTGAAACACAGGTGATGAACAGTCCACGAGCTTCATTTGAGTCTTGCTCTCTCTTTCTTTCTGAAAGTGTTTTCTTGAATTCAGAGCAGTCGAGCATCCGTGAGGGAGGGAGGGAGGGAGGGAGGGAGGCAGGCAAACAATCATTGGAAGCTCGAATTTCATTCCTAGAGATGGATCTCATAGGAATAGGATTTAGTGCAAGAGATGAGTTCTTGAAGAGGTTGGTGGATGATCTATCAGTGCTTATCATCCAGGCTGAAGATGTTGCACTGGAAAAGGATAGCTTTCAGAAGTTCTCTAAGCATGTCGCCCAGCTAAGGACCCTGCTCCACGAGCTCCATGCCAAGAGGATCGACAAGTCCGAGTGGGAGGCCATGAGTGTCGCGTTGCAGAAATTGGGAGCTCAAGTCAAGAAAGCCAGCGATATCATCAAGGCCTACAATTCAGGGAGCCGGTTTCAGCTCTTGCTCAGGTCCAAGACCATGCTGTCCCAGCTGAAGCAGTCGGCCGGCGAGATCGCCAGCACCATTCAGAAACTCTCCTTGGCCAATCTCGACTCGATGCTGCAATTGAAATCCAAGGTCGATGAGATCATCCGCGGCATGGAGTCCGTCGAATTCAAATCAGCAGCTGCAACCGAGGCCATAGTGTCTGAGATAGAGAAATTCATTGCACAGGATGGCAGGAGGAGCCCAGACCGTACCATGAAGTTGTTGCATCGGATTGCAGACGCTGTTGGTGCTACACCAAAGGTCTCCCTTTTAATAAACGAAATCGCCCACCTGAAGCGGGAGAAGGAAGACATGGAAGCTCGAAAGCGGCACGCCGAAGCACTCCAGCTATCACAGCTGATAGCTCTGCTGTCCAGCTCCGAGATGGTCCTGAGCCCGCCAGCGGAAAGCCCCACCACCATAATGAACCCACAGAACAACCTGATAAATTCCTTCACATGCCCGCTCGGCCGCGAGCTGATGGAAGACCCGGTCGCCATCGTCTGTGGGCATAGCTTTGAGAGGAAGGTCATACTCGAATACTTTGAAATTGGTATGAGGACGTGCCCGACCTGCGGTATGGAGCTCCCTTCTCTGGATGTTACCCAGAACATCTCGCTTCGCAGTTCCATTCAAGAATGGAAGCAGAGAAATGCCAAGTTCAGACTACAGAGTGCAATATCCAACTTAGCCTCACATGATCCCAATGTGCTGAATGAAGCACTTGAGATTCTACAAGCTGTAATGGAGAACACCGGTCACATAGCCGAAGTCTCGCAACAAGGTATTGCCGCAAAGCTGGTGGATTTACTGAAAACCAATGCGGTTAACACAAAGGCAGCTCTCAAGTGCGTCTACCACCTTGCCCGTTACTCTGAAGAAAACAAGGTAACTGCCCCACTTCCTGCCAGAAAGTTTCTTTGCCCAAAGATTTGTGGCTCATGGATTTCAGATCAACAGGGAGCAATTGCTGAGAGAGGAGTCATTCGTTGCATTGTGAAGCGGTTCTGCACAGGCGAGACGGAACCAGAAGGCCTTGCTATCTTGCTGGAGCTCTCGGAGAGCGAAGCGCACGCAGAGATGATCGGAAAGACCAAGGATTCAATCCCCACCTTGGTCTCTCTGCTCCTAAATTCCAATCCTGACGTATCTCGGAAAGCCTTGAAAGTTCTAGGTAACCTCTCCACCAACACCCATTTTGTCATCCAGATGGCGGAAGCTGGGCACTTGGAACCCTTCGTCGCTTGCTTCCAGCAAGGTGAAGATAGATAGCTCTTGAATGAGAAGCACCATGAATGCTTTCCTCACATTATCACTAATACCTCTTCTGCTGCTGTTTGGGTTCAAGTCAGGCAATTCAGAGACCAGAGCTAACATGGCCAAAGAGCTGACGAGGATGCATCTATGGGAACGCAGCGCGATACACTTTGAGAATGAGGAGTTCATCACCGCACTCACCAAGACATTATTGTGCTCAAGCAAACAGGACTACAAGTTGAAATGCCTCGGTTGCATCAAAAAGCTCTTGGCCTTTCCCAGATTGGTGAGCAAGTTCCTCTCGGACAGGAACACAATCCCAGCATTGGTCGGCCTAATACAGTCGACCATTTCCAACCAGCAGTCGAAGCAGGAAGCCATGGAGATCCTCCTCTTGCTTGTGAGAGCCAGCGAGCCAAATGACTACGAGACCAATCCAAGCTTGGAGGAGCTGCACTCCCAGCACAACATCAACGTCTTCCTCCAACTTGCATCCACTGCCACTTCTCAGACCAAGGCTTCCTTCCTTCACCTGCTTCTGCTGCTGGCTCAGAAATCAGAGGATGCTCGGCTCCTGATTCGATGTGACGAGAGTGTGATAGGCCTTCTCTTCTCCATCCTTAAAGGAGATTCCCGAAGTGAGGTGAGGCTACAAGCACTGAAGCTGATATACTGCATCGCTGAAGGCAATCCTGCTGGAGTTCCACTCCCCCCATCTCCTCTAAAAGAGAGTGTGATCACCATCCTTGTCGACATCTTCACCAGTTCTACTGACGCTGAGGAGAGATCAGCAGCTGCTGGAATCATTGGCTGGCTTCCATCCGATGACGCCACCATCGATGAGATGCTCCGCAAGTCAGAAACTCTGAAAGCCATCCATGAGGTGGTCTGCGCCACCGACCAAGGGATGACAAGGGAACCACCGTTGCCACCATTGGCTACCACATCCAATAATAGCCTGCTGGAGAATGCCCTTGCCGCCCTGCTGCGCTACACTGAGCCAAGCAAGCCAGAGCTCCAGAGGCAAGTGTCCAAGCTCGAGCTCAGTCCATCTCTCATCCGTGTCCTTTCCACAGGCAGCTCTCTCGCCAAGCAGCGGACAGCCACAGCTCTATACCATCTGTCCCAATCCAGCCATCCAGCAGCCACTGCAACCGCTACCGTTGCGGCAGACCAGGCAGAGGGCTTCTCCCCATTATTACAGTTCAGAAGGCTCCTCCAGCTCAATTCATGCTGTGGTTCCTCCACTCCAAAACCGCATGAGAGCCTCTGCGCTGTCCACCGCTCCACATGCTCATCTCGGCATGCATTGTGCCTTGTCAAGAATGGCGCGGTGGGGCCACTGGTGCGGACGGTGGCGAGCGAGCCTGCGTCCGGTGCCTCAGAAGCTGCACTAAAGGCACTTGATACATTGCTCGAGGATGATGGCAATCTCTCAGCTGCAGCAGCAGTCATATTGGAGAAGCAGGGCATGGCAGCAATTCTCGAGGTGCTGGACAAAGGGCCCCTCTCCACCAAGGAGGTGGCTTTAGACCTCTTCCATAAGATCTTGATGCATTCGGCAATCCCAAGAGAGCAATCTCCCCGGGCAAGGGGGATCCTCATCAACCTCCTCAGAGAAGATCAACTGAAGAAAAAAGCAGCTTTGGTGCTTGCCCAGATGGATGCTCTTCCACTACAGTCTTCATATTTCTGAAGCTCTCTTGCCCGACCATTTGACATTAGACTTTTCACATTCAGAGAAGACACACCGTATTTACCAAAAGGATAATTCATTTTGTACACATCATATTGCAAGGAACACGAGAATAATTAGAATAGCTTTAAACTGATAGTACAAGTAGATAGCTTTCAATATTTTTTTTATTGTTAATTGATTTGATGTTACTAGACAAAATTCTAATTTTAAAGAAGATGGAAGGATATACACAGAGACATCAGCCTAGAAAAAAATTGAATACATCTCTCAATGAAATCATGCCTTCCACAAATCTTGTTCTGGGATCAACAACAACAAGACGCCGTACCCCTGAAGGAAGAAGACATGTTACCTCAACAGAGCTATTCATGATCTCATAAATGATGTGTGTGTGCGCGCGCGCGCACGCGCGCACGCACGCGAGTGTACACTTGTGCAATATCATTAGTCAACATAGATTCTCTGGCAGGTACCTGGCTCAGAGAGTAGCTCCAAAATCTCACGGAAAGAAGTTGAACGCAAACAAGTGTGGCACCGTCTGCGGCCATTTGCCTGGTATACTTGTTCCAGAGCCTGAAACCAGATTCAATGGAGTGACAACATCAGCGAAGGGTAAATAGGAAAACAGCCTGATTTTATTACTACCAATCTGCTTTGAATATAGAAAAAGAGCCTGATTTTTTTCTTTTCATTTTGCCATGTAGAAGAATTGGGTATGGTGATGTACACCAAAGTTACAGTATCCTGTAAATTTTAAGACGCTTTCACTGTGATTTTTTTTTTAAAAAATACAAAAACAAAAATCAATATAATTGCAATATGTGCTTGAAGTGTTAGTCCTGATGATGAAAATAAGTCAAATCTATGTTATTGTCAATTGAAGATAACAAGTTATAATGGATAAAGAGATATAATTCATTTGCACGAATTGACAGGTCATCATTACATAACTATTTTACTAATAAAAGATAAATAATTCATCCGAACACAATACCACCCGAGCACTATAAAGAAGGTGGTCTAGGCATCATTTGAAAGATGCGGCATCAACCTAGTATGATTAATGACTAGCTACCAAAGTAATATAAAGGGTGGATTACAGGTAACAAGGTAGATTACAGGTAAACAATAACAATTGTATAAACAAGCCAAAAGTGTAGATTTACTTGCTCCATGGTCATTTGATCAAGCTGAATGTGAGCATACATGTCATCTTTTGCTAAAGCCATAATGTCACTGCATGACAGAAAACCATATTTACTTCCACATAAATTACATAGAATTTGAAAAACTGAGATGAATAATAATAAAAGAATAATTTTCCATCCTAAGCCTCTGTCAAACATCTAGGAAGATTGATTTGCTGAAAACTACTGAACTCAAGCATAGAAGATTGATTAAACATATTTCAAGCTCAAGCAAAGAAAATTGAGCCTCCCTAATATTCAGAAAGAGCTCTTAAATTCAAAATTTGCATTAGATTCCCATGTAATTAGTTCTGTATCCTCAGGGGAAAGAAAGAAAAGGTCCAATTTGATATGATTCTAAAAAGAAACACATGTGAAAGATTTTTAAGCAGCACAGCATTAAATCAGAAGATAACTCAGGTAGCACATAGATAATGGCTTTCCCAGTGTTTATGTTGCATACCCCACGCATTTTCCATATTTTGTGTTACAAGCAGTTATACTTCTTAGTCCTTGCACAATATGTTCTTGTATCACTCTAAGATTGTAACACCTTACCAGTTTGGTAGTTATTTCTTCTGTATCTGCATGACACATATACACTGAGACCTGTGCAAAAGAAAGTGGCCACCTACTTACTTGAACAGTTGCAGCATCTGGTGAGTTTTACCAAGGTAACTTACCCACTAGTTTATCATATGAACCACCTCTATGTTACCATTGCTCAAAGATCATTCCAATTGACAGCTTCTGTCTAATTTATATAATATTGTCAACTACCAAAAGTCTAAGAGCTACATCCCATAGAAAAGGACTAAGAATATATACATTTGGATACAGAAGGTACCTGCGAGAGTATACATCGATTAATGATCCATGGTCATCAACAATTGGAATAGAACTTACTCCAGCTGAACCAAAAAATATATTTTAGTATGATACATGAGTAATGTGACTTCAAAGGCATGATTATTGAATGGAACATTTTAGTTGGCAACAGTGGCAAAGGAATACGAATGGAAAGATAATCTTATATGCAGTCCCTCCCCCAATTAAATCAACATATAAGTTGCTAAAATTTAATGGTGGACAAAAAGAGAGCAGTCAATTGAGAGTTCTGAAGGGATCGTCCTCCTTAGAAATCCAAAAACTTGAGAAAGAAGCTGCGGGACAAGAGCTTCAAACAAATTTGTAAACAAAAATTTAGTTTTGAGCTTTTGGACCTTGTCCAGTGTGATTCTTCAACTTCAATTTGTTGAAAGAAATTAAACTTGTCCAGCAAATGAAAAAGAAGCCATAGTGTTATTATCTGGAAATTGTATAACAAATACACGAAGACTTGAAAAACTACTTAATGGGCATAAATATTGTAACTAAAAGACCTACTAATAATTTTAAGAGATTGAAGAGCTAGACTATCCATTATTAAAATCCATTATCGCTATAGCAAAAAGCAGTAAGTAAACATGCATGTGCACATGAAGAAAACTCCCGAGCTCCATTATTTTTAGCTAATTGTTTAGAAATCAAGAGAACTTTTAAACAATTACCACTAGATAGATTGCTTATTGACAATATGGCATTGGCTTTGAGGTACTGCTTATATACGAGTATGGCTGTAGGTTTTGGATACCAATATAGGTCTCAGATACTCCAAATTCCCACAAATCAGAACAAATGTATACGACCAACAGACAAAGAAATGAATCATTTGATCTATCAAACTTTTATCAAGAGCTAAGCTAATATGGCATAGTTAACCTGCAAGATAAAATTGCTCTCAAATCATGCAAGACAAATTGTTCTGAAAACACAAGCATACATCAAACAGTATTTTTATATTCCCTTAAGCCATCCATATCGCACAACAAAATTCCTGGAGCTTTTTATGTATATGCTAACTCCATTAATGTGATTAATTAATCAAGTCAGTTCAAGGTAGCACAAATAAATAAACAAAGAACGAATCATGTTTTAATGGATTATTTCCTTTCAAAGTCAAGATTCCACAAAAAAAACAATATCATCATGTACCATCATATGTACAAGAATATTTTGATGCAACTAGCATTTGATTAAATATCTGAAGGGGAAATCTCCAAATGAACAAACATTGAGATAACAGACAGGTTAAAGAATGCATGGATAATGGTACAAAGGGCAATAATATTGTCGGTCAAAAAATCAAGCATTAGAAGTCTTGGAATCTGCTGTGAAGAAGGGATCATGATATTGAAGGAAAAGTTGGAATCTGCCAGTCAATTTTAGAAGAGAACTCTCTGGACGTTAGCAGGGAGGGTCCTTGGAAATTATCTAGATCTGCCACGGAGGAAAATGAAATGATCTGATTGCCACAAGGCAATTCTTCCAGTGCAATCTCATTATAAATGTAAATGGCCCAAGAAGTTTTGCAATAGACTATCAAGAATTCAAGATATCAATTGAAGAACTGGTTTACATTATAAATGTGCATGATAGACTAGACACACGACATAGACTCCACAAATCATTATTCACCAATCACCTGGAAGTCCCCTTCAGGACAAAATCTCTATTAGCAGGCATTGTACTAGTGAGAAAGCTATGATATCAGTGGAAGAACAGGTGTATCTTATAAATATACATGATGGCCTTGACACATGATATAGATTCAATGAATTATAAGGGTTCACCAATCAACTGAAAGTCCCGTTGGGAAGAATTTTCTATTATCAAGCATTGCATTGATTGGTAAGCTAAAAAAATAATCAATGCTCATACTACATGCATATTTGTGTATGTTTTTTCATACCGAGATACTAAATTCTTAGTAGACCCAATTTAAAATAATTAAATATATATCACACAGAATCCAGTAAGGAGCTTGTTTAATGGTCTTTCTGCAACTTTTAAAAAAATTGCATCATATTAATCACGAATTCACCACTGACCTATCCAATTTTATAAAAATTATTCAAGACCTAGTCATGTTGAAATCAAGATTTAATAATGAGGTCTACGGATGCATGTTAATCTTAACATATTAGCCTCCCAGAATAGTGCAAAAGGAAAAGAAAAAGGTAAAATTCTGAATATTTGGTTGTAAAATTTGAGTATTCTAAACAGCAATACCTTTTATGCAGTGTTCTGTTTTACAATGGTAAATTCAATGAAATGTAAGGATAGCTCAAGAAGTATCCACATTGTTGCTTACCTATCCAGCAAGTTGACACAACATATCATAGCTTAGACATGGTGCCATTAGTTAAATAATAATTTTTTTCACTCAACAACTTTTGCGTAAAATTAATGTGGATATGTTTAGAGCTACTAATATGGTGAGTATGTGTGTTTTAATCACATGATTGAAACTAGAAACTGATTTTTATTTTTTTAATAAGCTGTGCAAGATGGCATGTTTATGTATAGTGTATTCTTTTGTGTATAAAGTATGATTCATGTTAGTCTTTTCAGATAAGCTAATATCTTTAATATGCCATCAATAGCACAGAGTAATTTGATCTAAGATAACCTATGACATTCTTATTTTCATGCCAATATTTGGCATGGCATTGAATCTAACTTAAATTTCTTGTCTGATAATAGTCCATACATTGAACTATGGTTTTAAATCTTATAGAACAGGGCTATCCCGATTTTTTCAGGGAACAGAATGCATCGCCATCCCAATCCTCTTGACACTTGGGACTGAGGGTCCCAAGACGAGCCACTTAGGATGTTGGGATGATAGCAGGACAGTCCCATCCCGACACCTTGGACAACGATCCATCCCGGCTTCCCATGGGACCCCGTAGGGACTTAAAACCCTGCATTGAACCACAAAGGACATCACAAATTGATGTTCAAACACCAATATAGACATAACATATTAGCTTGAATCATAACGAACTAGCTTAGTGGTAGCTTGGCTGGATGGGAACTCATCTTGCCTTCATCCAATGCTAAGAAATATTCAATCTATCCTCCCTAATATCTAGCAAGTAGAATGTCGCCATATATTTAGAGAAGCAAATCAGGTAGCAGATTATCCGGCGAACTAGAAAGTATGTTGGAAGGAGAGGAGAAGCCGGTCTTCAGATTTTCCAACCATGGTTAATCAATTAGCAGAATCAAATGCTCAGGGAGTTTTGTTTATGAGGCATTAGGCCCCTTTTTGTTACCCAATAAAAAAAAAAAACTCGCATGTATTTAGGGGCATGCAATTTTTTTTTTTTTTTTGATAGTGAGAGAGAAGAGAGAGAGGAGACCACTCATGGGGATGCACTACCCAAGATTCAAACCCAAAACCTTCGGTTGATAGGTAGAGGAGTATGACCGTTAGGACCAGTCCCAATTCATGTTTTATATCATATGTTTTTAAAAGATATTATGGGCATCGAAACATCACAATTAAATATTACAAAAGCACTAGAAAGTAGTAACTTAACTGCAACATTTTAGAATTTATATCAAATCCAAGCAAAGAAATTATTTCAATATTGTATTACTATCCAATATAATTATATTAAAATTTAGATTTTTTAACTTAATTTCAGCATCAACAGCTTTATTGTTGAGGGAGGGATTAATCAACATTATCAAATTCAAACCAATAAGTCAAACAAGCTATGTACATTTTTTTTTTTCTTTTGTACATATGAAGCTTCATATGTACAATTGTACACATACAGGAGGCCAATTGAAACAGGTACCTTCTAGTAACAAATTAAGAGCAGAGCTTAATGGGGCATTTCGTTGCAGTATTGCCAGTTGGCGTACGCTACCCCTTCCGGTATTTGGCAACCATACGCCTAGAGGGATCTTGAAAATCTGATACCATAGAAGTGGCATAGATCCAATATTCTCTCCAAAATGCATGCTCATAACTGGACAATTGATGATGATATGAAAATGAGTTTAAAAAACATCAAATAATGGGTTGTAAAGGAGCCAAGAGGAGTAAATTGCCGTACATTTTAATATTCCGGGAAGGCTAGCAAGATTTAGTAATGGCATGGATGACCCATCTTGCAACGAAGATCTGAGTACAGGAACTGCAGATATCTCATTGTGAACAATCTTACGAGCCACATCCTTCAGAAGATCATCATCTGAGACCTGCATTAGCAAAAGAGATGTAAGGAAAACAGCAATAAATATCAGAATTCAAAATGGATAGAGGAAAAGACAACAAACCCAACATTAATTTTTAATTTTTTGCCAATGCTGCAAGAACAGCATGATAGGCATGATTAAAGGATATAGTAATCGAACTCAAGCTTCAACTACAAGGAAAGAAGACAAAAATATTAGGAGAGTAGGGAAATAAACAGTTAGCTATGTGGCAGATGTTTGATTATGTAAAGTTATATCTTGCATATTTACTGATATCACATGGACACTACACGCAAAAAATCAAAGCACATCAAATACATGCTGATGAATCCATAAGGACTCCACTGAATTGTCAACATATATATGGATTTGCATAAACTAATGATCAACAACAAGGTCAAAAATAATGATATTACGCAACAGGTTCCAGTTTTCAGATCCACATACAGGTTATACCCCATGTATAGGGGGGGTTGTTTATCTCTATGTCAGGTCCAATAGATTATTTCAGTACAAGCATACGGATAAACTATAATAAACAACAATCTGCATCTAACAATTGATGCAACCAAGATTTCAAATACCAACATAATGGGATAGTACGAACAGTACCATATCTTCAGGCAGGTTTCTGGTACTGATACACGGTTTGTCAGTAGAAGACAGTCCCATATTGTGTGTTGGTACCCAATACCATACCATTCTAGCAAAAAACTGGTACAAGGTCCAGTATCAGTATTTGAAACCTTGGATGCATCCAATTTGGACTTATTGCCCTTTGATTTTATAAGTCAGGTACTCTCTATAATCACAAATATGCAATATTTCCTATATAAATGAATGGCCTGAAGGCCTTGAAGCGGAAAAAAAAAAAAAGGCTAGGTGCAAAAACAACTTCAACAAAGGACACTAACAAGTTGCAAATGAGCTAAAAGACATTGAGAGCTCATTGAAATGATAAATGTAAGTGCAGCAAAGGCCAAGAGGAGGTCCCAGTAAGGAGAGAATATAATCTGCATGGAAAGGTGAGGAGGAACATAACACCTAAAGAGCATTTAAATGGAAATTGTGACTTTGTGAAAGAATTTGAAGGGTAAACCCCTGTTACATAACTGAACAAATGTAGATACAAGATACCCATGACCGCAATCTGATTAAATGGAGCAAGGATTGTTGATTATGCTTAAAATTGAAGACATAATTTTCCTTCCCATTCTTCGAGTGTTCGAGAGATTTGGAGGTGCTAATACATAATATTTTGTAATTTCAATGAAGTTAATAACCAACTACATGCATGTCAGAAATCATAGGATCCAACGAGTTTATGAGTAAACTTTTGTTGCTTAAAACTTACTCAATTATGAAGGTATTAAATTATTCAGTATTACAAAAACAGGTCAGTATATGTAACTTTTTGAATGTCTTTAGAGTATCCTCACGACCTCAACATTCCTGTGCATCTTATAGAAAAATATCACACATTCATGCTATTAGAAAATGCATCATGTTATAGAATGCCAGTTTGAATTGAAAATATGGACATGGGACAATATTTAAATTTTGACAACTATAAGTCATACCCTACGGTCTAACAGACAGAAGAAGCCCTTTTATTGGAGTTCAAGTTTGGCCAAGGTTATCAAATAAGGAATATCAGTGCAAAGATCTGGTAATTGTCACTACACAACCTAAGTACTCATGAGCTTTGCTCGAGTCTCTCCAATGTACTTGATGGTTTTATCAAGAGCAACCACAATGACATATTATTCATAGAGAGATTTCCCCATGGCACACCATAATCCAATTTTCAGTGACATTATACCAATGATGGTGTTAGCATGAAAGCTTCTCACAGGAGTAGCTGCAGTGCTGCTTTGAAATAAAAGTTCCTACCTCATTTACTAGCAGCAAGATCTTGAGGTTGTCATTTCATCATTTCATATTTATGATCTCAAAGATAAACCCTCCTAGATCTTAGTGATGCCTCTGTCTTATGAAGCTTCATCCTAAAGAAGCAAGCTTTTCACAATGTCATCCAGCATTCCCAGGTTGCTACCGATTTTATCTATCAATCCAGAACCTGACATTGGTGACTTATCTGCATTGTAAACTGTTTCGCTGACATGCAGCATGTTCAATATGTGACTCCTGTAGACCCTTCAATACCCTTGAGAGGTTGTCACTTGCTTCCTTCTTATGATATTTTCCTTCCCAGTTAAGAATTTCAACTGCTCAATGCTTTTACTGGGCTAGAAGAACTGCTAACTGACATTCCACTGTCAGTCGTCACATCTTTTTCAGTGACTTATATCTCCTACAAAGAGGCACATATTATGCACAATTTTCAAGCTAATCTAACTTAGAGGCTAGAAGTCATGACATAATTTTGAGAGACAAAAAAATCATAATATACAACACTCTTTCCAGAAAATAATAGCCATCTAGATTGTTAACATTCCAGTCTCAATAGAAAATGAAACAAATCAAATAACATATGTCAAATTTTAAAATTCAAAAGCATGGATATCTTCCTTAAAGAACTATTGCAAAATACAAGGATGATGGCCTTTCTTAAGCAGATCTAAAACAATGATCCACTGTGACTGAGGGGAGTGTTACAGATCCTATTGAGCAAGTGCACACTGTGCACATATCATACCATCATCCTGCATGTTTGTGTGTCTTGGATGTGACCATGGCTCCACAATCAACATAAATATTGGGTTATTGAACCAATGTGGAATCATAAAATCACTCCATCAGCTTCTCCTCAAGGTGTCAGGTTCTTTGTTCAATTGTGCGTCTCATCTACACAATATCAAGAAGCAATAGTTGAGCCCATGGGTCCATCATTTTTTTATATGATGCAGGAGGATCATCTGACTTATCATGGACCAATATGGCTATTTAAATAGGTCTGGACAAGCTTCAGGAATAATATCCCCACATCGAGATCTAATGAAGTACCAAAATTTTTGGAAGCCATAACTTCTAATCTGAAAAGTATTTGGCAATGCACCTGAAGACAAAGTTGATATAGGAGACAAGATCTAGCTTCTATCCAAATTTAAAAATTTTCAAAATATTTTTATTATTTTTAAAAATTTGTATATGCTTTTAATTAGGAAAAGAATCCAATCCAATTTGGGCTAAACTTCACTAGCATAAAAAGAGAAAAGTTTTATCTTCTTCTATCTAGGAGAAGAATCCAACTCAAATAGAGAGTGGACCTCTATAGTACAGTAGAGAAGTACCCTCTCATCTTTTAGCATATTCAAATACAAAGAACCTCACTAGGACAAATAGAGAGCATATGTCAATAGTTTGAAGAATAGAAAGAAGGAAAATAGAAGTAAAAGAATATAGGGAGTAAAAATAAAAAACATAGACTCTACTTTTCACCACTAGAACTCCAATACTGAGTGTAATAGAAAAGAACATAGACTACACTTTCCACTTGTGATATGTACTACGACTTGTAAATGAAGATCATCAATGAGAAAAGAGGACCTTGGCCCTATTTTCACTAGTTCTATTTTCTAAATTAATTCTTATTATTTATTATTTTATTTGAGAGATTCAAGTTGAGCGAGTTAAAAGAAATCCTTTCTTTTGAGTAGCTTTATAAGTAAAATGTATTTAAAGAAAAAAAATTATGTTCTAATGGTATATTAATGAAAGTATTGGAAAACTAATTTCCAGCTGTTTACCTACCTTTCCTATACTTATCTTTAAACTATCTTGTCTCTTTCCAAACCCTTTTCCATCAAATTCATTTAGAGTGTTGATAGTCTCTTTTTTTTTTTGTTTCTAAACATGTATTTGTGTTCCCTTGTGCTACTAACACAAAAAAAAAAAAAAAAAAAACGATGCAGATGTTTTCATCAATTCATAAAAACAAAAGTAACCAGTACTATGCATTCCACGCCAGCATTCAAAAATCAAAGGAATATTAATGGTTTTAGTAAAGCAGAATCTTACATGTACCAAAGGCCTTCTACGTAATATCAAAGGTCCAGTGGATCTTCTATATATCTGGAGTTTTCCTTCTTTCCAAGCAGAAACTGAGTGCATTTCGAGCTCTTCATTGGCCAGAAACTGAACATTGCTCTGCAGCTGCATATGAAACAAGGTTATGCAGTAGAGGAATTAATTGAAATGAAAAACAGTACATCAAGAAAAGAAAGTAAGAGGTGAATCTGAATGATAACCACTGCCAATATTAGATGATAAATCAAATAATGGACTCCTCCAACTTATTGTGCAAGACATCTACAGAACCAGAAGAGCTGTTTAAAACTTTTAAACACGACAGAAACTCTACACGTATATCAGCATTCAAACCTCAGTTTCAGCCTTAGTTGAATCAAATGAGCTCCAACCTCAGCAATTGCAGTGTTTTCAGTGGTTTTATCTCTAGTTTTATCTGTCCCAGTTTAAAATTACAGATAAAACATATAATGCCAATCATAAAAAATTAAATCAGCTAAGACTAATTAGTCAGAAATCAATTTTCTAGTATATTATGCTGTCTAGGTCTTTATGACATTTGGATATATTGTTTTAGTGGTTCTGTACTGAAGAATCAAACATTAGAAAATGCTAATAAATTATCATTATTATAAGATTTGGCCCCATACATACTAGTTCCAGCCCAAATTCCAAAACTAAATTTATTTTCAAATTAGTCCTGGCCAGAACTGAAAGTTTTCAATTTTTGGTTTCATAGTTTCAGGCAAAATCTCAAAAAAATGATATACATGAAAAGAATCCTTGGAGGCTTTCATATATCATAATTTCTAGTTTAGACATAACGCAAGCCTAGCAATCAAGCAAAACGGGAAAAGGTGGAAGTGGCAATGACTTTCAATCTTGAGGCATGCAATTGGAAACATCTTAAGCAAGAAACTTTGCACAATTATGTGTAGTTGCGTGCACAAGAGCCATACGCTATAACGGCAGGACTGTGGTCGCCTTTCCTTCATGAGAACAAAGCTTCACAGAATCATATGAGCACATGAAACAGACATATCTAGGTCCACGAACGGACCGTTAACCCAACTTCAAGCATGCCGAGCACATCTAAAGGCACCTCAAGTTTAGATTACCGAAGTGGGGTATGCAACATAGCTAACAAGCTTTTGTTCTTTTATTTGCAGTAATTGAACTCATTCTTGTCTAATTCAAAGTTGCCAAAATGTCCTGAACCAATTTATTAAGTCACTGCTGCTTCCACCATCAAAATTGCAATAATCAAATAGTTACACATCTAGCATGGTCAGGTCATCAACCATTAAGTATATCATGATCAGACCATCTCCATCAAAACGTCTATCTTTACTCAGCAAACACAACTTTTTTATATGTCAAGTTGTTGCTGAAGACTTAGATCAAATACCTCTTCTGGATATCACTGCCCTTATAGCAACTCAATGCAAAATGCATCCTATAATTTAATTTACAATAGTTTGAATCTGATTTCAAAATAGGACTACAGAAAAGAGGGAATAAAGCCTTGATCGAGTCCATGCTCAATGATTAAGAGAACTAACAAAGATAGGAATCTTAAAATCAATGAAGTGATACACACACAGTGAGAGAGGATGTGGAGGAGGAGACAGATAATCTCATTCCTCTATCCCCTATCAAACCATCTCTAAAATTTCCGCTTGTTTTTCCAAGTTTAGAAATGATTCTAAAGAGAACTAGACGAAATACCAAATTAGACTTATGAAGGAAAACTTTAGATGATAAGGGCTTAAAGATTAGTAGAACAAAGGTAGAGTATATGGAATGTAAATTTTGGTGAGAATGGAAATGAAGGTACAATACCAATTAAGATTGATGACCAAAAAGTTACTTAGGATCTATTAAGTAAAATAATGGAGAGATAGATGAAAATGCATGTAATAGGTTTAGAATTAGTTGGATAAAGTAGAAAGGTGCATCTGAAATATTATACAATAGGCGCATACCTTGAAGACTTAAGGAAAATAATTGTAGAACAGTAGCAAATCTAGCCATCTTGTATAGCTTAGAGTATTGGAAATGAAAAAAAAAAATATGAAAATTAGTTGAATATAGCAAAAATGAGAATGTTAAGATAGATATGCAATAAAACTAAAAAAGATAAAATAAAAAATAAATATATTACAAGAGTTACAAGAGTTGCACAAACTATAAATCAAGGATAAAGTGATGGAAAATCAATTCAGATGGTATGGCAATATATGATAAAAATCTAAGAATGCTCCAATGAGGAAGTTAATTTTGTTTGCATTCAATGTATTAAAAAAAATGAGAGAGACTTAAAACAACAGAGATGAAGGTTATGAAGAAGGATATAAAGAAACTTGGAATAATGTCAAAGGTGGTCATAAATAGGAATAATTGGTAAATGAGGATTTGCAAAGCACATCAAAATAGTTGGAAAAAGGCTTGATGATTACAATTATGACTACCAGTGTCGAGGTCCGGTTAGGAAACATAGAGGAAAAAAGATGATGCACTTATTGGCCCCTTAAAACCCAAAAGAGCCTCCTAACAAGTGCATGCTCAACAATTTCTTGAGAAAGGAACTTCATCTTTGCCTGTCCTTCCATCTCCAATGCAAGGTTTTAAATCTTATGAGATGGGGCCATCCCGATTTTTTCATGGAACGAGGCGTACTGCTATCCCGTCCCAACATATGAAATGGCGAGTGTCCCAATACGCATCGATTGGGATGTTGAGACAATGGTGAAACAATTCCATCCCGATACTTAGGACAGCAACCCGTTCCGGTGTCCCACAAGACGTCCTATCAAAACTTAAAACCCTACTTCAATGACTTATCATCATTTTCCTACATTTTTTTTTTTTTTTGCTTTTTTCTAAACAGTTTGGGATTAAAGCTTTGTTGTTGTTATTGTACTTTTCTCTCAACAACCCACAACCTTCTTCATAAAACAAAATAAAATTTAAAGATATAACAGATATCTCCCCAACATTTGGTTGTTGAGGCCCTTCCCTGTCTCTCTATTTCAATTGGGAGAACCCACCTAATCAATTGAAACCTTCAAAAAGCACCACTACATCAGTTTCTATAATAACAAGTAAAAACACCTAATAAAACAAGAAGGAAAAGGACGAAAACCTAATATTAAAAGCCCACTGAAAAGTTTGACTGCATCTTTTTTTCTCCAGAAAGAGAAGAGATGAAGAAGACGATAAGAAAAGTTTGGATGTATTTTAGAATAAGAATTGTTGAAAAAAAAATGGAAGTGTGAACAAGGGAACAAGGGAGAAATTCTCAACACAAATGGATAGAGTGCCCTTTTTTGCTGCCCATTCCGAAAATCAAGGCTAAAAAGCATGCATCACTTACCGATCACATGCCCTTTCTATTTGTTAATATGAGGATAGTGTCAAAAAAAAAAAAAAAATGGAGCACAATGGAATGGAAGAATCAACCTCCAAATCCTTGGACAGATTGTCAACGGCAACTCACTATCATGGCCCTTCTTCTTGCTTGGGACTCCTAGGTTCTTGCTTTGACTTGGTGTTTATCGATAGAAAGGAAAAACTCATTTTTCCTCAATAAAGAGATGTCCTCTTGGGCTGTGCTTTTCCAAAGCCTTCAATCTCTTAAATGCCTGGAAGATTCTTGCCCCACCCACAGCTTTGCAGCGTTTTGAAAAAATTTCACTTCATTTCATAATCTTTTGTAACTGTTTGACCATGCTTCCCTCCCACAATTAGGGATAGTTGCATTCTCTTAATGAAGCTCAGTGAAGCCTAGCTCAAGGTATATATTTTCTATTGGAAATGTTTTGAATATCAAATTTTATAAAGATCAGGAAAGTCCAACATATGATCTTAATAAAGAGGGGTACTGAGAAGATATAAGCAAGCTTTTCCTTTCAAATAGTAGTAAGCATATTTCTATAAGAAGATGTTAATTGCAGAAATTCACTGCCCCTATCATTGCTGCACAAAAATCCTAGAGAATTATATGTCAATTGCAATCAAATTTTCTCATCTACACTTCAATTGCCTTATCTTTTTCACCCTTCACTTTCAATTTGCCAAACATACAAAAACCAGAGCTGAAACTAAACATGCGCAGATAGCTAACCAGATGTAAATAGCCAAAACAAGTATTTTACAATCTAACATTAAAAAAATTGCAAGCTTGACATTTGACATTCAATATTGAAGAAAATATATGATTAAAAGTGATCATTATGTGAAATCATGGTTTGTCATCTCAATACTGAAGGGTGCACCAGTAAAATTCTAACACAGTATCGGTATACCCAGTATGCCCGATATCATTACCGGTATACTGTCGGTGCTATGCCCGATACAGTGGCATACTGACTAGTATAACGTACCTCGTGTGAAATTAAATAAAAAAGAAAATCAGTACCAAATAAAATAAAGGAAATCATGGTAAAAAGCATCGTTTCAACAATCATATAAATCAATACAAATTGTACAAAGACATAATCACACCTCTCTTAGAATCAATATAAAGTCAGAAGCAGTCAGCATCCCTGTTACATTTGCTCTGCAATCATCCCAAAGCGGGGCAACAGCCAGACCCTGTCAAAAAAAAAAAGAATTTCAAGTAAAACTAAAAACTTTCTCACTAGCAAATAAAAGTAGACTCTTAATTATGTGAACTTCATACAAGAAATCCAAATCAAATAAAAAGCAAAAAATGTCAGCGGACCATGTAGTTTTTGAGAAAGAATCATATTCTGTCTTCTGCAATATTTATACCATAGAAACTCAAGAACAATGTAGGACACCATAGCATTTGATCATAACTAGGATATTCTAAAAGTTCCTCCCATCAGCTAATACATCTTCCACCAAGAATTAGTAAATCATGGCCAGATGCCTGAGATAAGAGAGAACAGCTTGGAACAGATAGGCAACAAATGGCAAGCATACAATGCAAAAGATTTGGATGTCGCCGATCATAGGGGTGGAGCAAGTCACATTTAACGGGTTTCCCTCAATAATATTTCAGTTGAGCTGGGCGCTTGGTTTATATTACTATCTCCCTCCCTACCTTTTTTTCAGTCTGTTTTTTCCAATCATTAACACCAATTCAAGGCATTTTATCCTCTCAAAATCATCACTGTGTGGTTCAGAGAAAAAACCCAGGAAACCCTACATGGCCATCACCTAGGTTGCATCATGCAAGTATCTGAACAATGAGTAAATTCAAGTGAAGAAGAAAGGAAGAAGAAAATCTCTCTCATGCAAATGCCTGAACGCAAGAGAGAGAGAGAGAGAGAGAGAGAGAGAGAGAGAGAGAGATTTTCTTGCAAAGTCGGGAAGGCATTCTAATTTTTTGAAAAAAAAAAATCAGCCACTAAGATGTGAGTGATGGGCACATAGGCAACAAACAAAAACATTTGATGTTTAAAAATCAAGTGCATTGGACAATAATATATAACACATTGTAATTATGAATTTGAATGACATGCCATGGATTTGGAGACTACAGCATAACATCAGTAAAGAAACATTATAATTTAACTCAAAATATTTCTGGAAGTCAGATTAAAACTAAAGGTTTTCTCAAACTGTAACACCCTTGGGCACATAAAAACTTATAACCTAGTCAAATTATGAAGAATGGACCAAAATGGGAAGATTGTTGGCATTTCTTACATGCACGGTCAGGCACCATCCAAGAAGAAACTAAATTAATATAATAAAGCCTTTTGATTGAATTGGAACACTTACTTGTTCATACATGATATGGAATGCATGTTTCACAGGCAAATTAACATCCATGATGGAGATCTGCAAACTTACAATATTATATAGTCAATCATATGGAGCCATAAACAAATTGTTAGAAAGTTTATACATTCATACCTTGCTTGATGTGGGGATGATGTCATAAATGGTTTGCGTTGATAATAGCCTATATACCCAATCACGAGAAACCTTTATTACTGCATCTGAGGGCAGAAGTATGGGTTCTACGGGCATGTGGCTTGGCAGCGAGGCCTGGTTGACACGAAAGAAATTACAGAACAATTGCAGGCACTAAGAAAGTAAAACGAATCATTCAATACATTGAACTTATTTGACAACTAGCAAAATATAGGGTAAAAGAAGTGGATAAGATAGGTAAAATATGGGAACATACTGTGTATAAAGAAATGCCATTGACCACTTCCCTGTCTTCTACAAATATCACATTGTTCACTGTCCCATGTTCATCAGTAAGACACAGTTGCCGTTCATCAAACTGCCACATACCATCAACCAGAAAACGGTACTGACATCCACCGCAAGACCATATCAGAAATTGATAATCACAGAAACATGTGGGAATAGATAATTATGCATAACTAGATTATTAAAATAAAGCCAAACAACAATAATTTTCATATACCACCAATGGTTGTTAGCTCAGCTTGTTGGCACTGGCTTTGGGTTCAATCTCCAGGTGGTGACAAATAACCACAATATGCTCAAAATAATAATAATAATAATAATTTTCAAATATAAATGACAATTGTTCTCTAAATCAGTTAGGAAGGGATTCACCCAACTGATTCCAACAACTGAAAATGTCACGAAACATATCAAAACTGTTCAAGTTTTCCTCTTATTCTACAGCTGCTACCGACTCACTTTAAGGCAGTAAAACATGTTTCTGCAATAGTTTAAACATCAACTACTTAAAATGAGTAATTTTTCATTGAAGGAGAAATTTGAGCTGGCACTTGCTGAAGTGAAAATGCAAGGATCAATGGGACCAATTTGGCTTGCCAGTGGCAGTACCCTATTAATGCCAAATATGAACATAATTTTCTAAACATCCATACAGACAAAGTCAAGATAAGAAGAACAAGAGCACTTGCTCTGTCATAAGCCCATGATTTCTAGTACTGAGAAAAAACATATGTTATTTATAAGAAGAAAGTTTTCTAGAGAGTATTATGCTCTGAACTTTGTCTCTAGTGAGAGGAACCATGACATGCCATAATCTGACACAAAGGTATATTTCTATCCTGCTTACAGAACTACTAGTTATTGGTAGATTAACTCAGTTTAAGGACATTAAGTTCTAAAGTAATGGAAGTGGGCCTTTAGGGTGACCAGATCGTATCTTCTCTTTTGACCATTTGACTCAACAGAATGCACAGATTGTACCTATGTCAGGGGGAGTGCTTCATGTCTTGAAGAGAGCTTACAGGAGCACTAGGGTCCTTAGATTGTTATGAATCTTCAAAGAGATGAGCAGACTTGAATATCCTTCCACATTCCTTTCATCTTTCCTAGGCCTACATTCTAACCGATGCACTTGAAAGCTTTGATCATTCTACAAGGACAAAAAAATAAAACACTACGTAGGTTCCCGCAATGTGATTGTGTCAATCTTGTACCTGCCGTCTTACACATGAATCTTTGCATGACTCATTTGACATGTTATGGATCTCCTTTGGTTTCCAATAGTGTTAAATGAGTGGTTCATTTCTTTAAATCTTTCTAAAAAAAGTATTGCATGTTTTAGTTGTTTGATCTTTTGGCAATCAGATACACACAATTGAGAATAAACTGCAGAAGAGGATATTGATGTTCCTTAGATGCATAGGATAGTTCATCCATGCTTTTTATAGGAGGTTAGAAACTCTTTGCATGTCAGTTTCGATTATTCATATTGAAACTGAGAATCACACAAGAATGAAAGTGACTGTGAATTGCCAACATCTGTAACTCTGCTGGGAGGCACCCTTCACCTGAGGGCTTGCACTTGGGAGAGACCCACAGTTCAAACCTTGGTGGTCGCACAAATACCACTGTATAGCTCAAAAAGAAATTGACTTTAAATTCAAGACCTCCGCATCATACTGAAACCGACGGTATCAGGTGCCTTCCAGCAAACCCATAGCTAGCCATAGGCATCTCTCCAGATCCAAATTTATCAGTCACCCTATCACATCCAGCTGTCAAGAAATGCCAGGCCTCTACTGTAAGTTGTCTTTTTCCATGTCTTTAATTCAAAAATTTGAAATTGTTCGAGCCCTAGAGTGGTCTTTCAGAGCTTTCTCTTTTCCAGATATCCTCAATATGATAACTAGTTAGTTATTTCATTCTTGTCTTTTTCCCCTCTTTCCAATACTCACATGCATAATTAAGTTTCTCCTCACTCTCCTTCACCGATGTCCTTGAGGAATGAAAATCTCCATTCAAGCATAAGTTATTCTTACCCTTCCATCCTACCATGCCCAACTATCAGGCAATTCTAGGTCCTTAATTTTCAAAACAAAAAGCTATCAGCCCCGAGCTTGCACTACGAATTCAATCTTTTTTCTTGATTAATGGATCATCAACAGCATGCAGAACAGCAGGGGGATCCTCTCCTCTATCCTTCACTGGTATCCATAAAATCTCAGAGCTCAACTACATCTGATCATGTCCAGCTATCATGTGATGCACTGCATGATCATATTGAGTCGGATAAGTACTCATCTCCACATTCCTAGTTGCCAAGGCGATAAGATTTCGCTTCCCTGAGCTTACGATATTTAATTTCTCTTGCTTTCATGAGCATATCATAAACAGAAAGCGATACAGAAGTAAGGTTCTCTCCCTGCTATCATTCACCCATCTCCTTATAATCTACCTTAAAGCACAAGTTGTCCTCTCCATATGATCATGCCCAAATATCAAAAGATGATATGCATGATTACAAAAATTCTGATAAATCATCGTCTCCGCAACCCTGATTTTCAAAATAGCAATTTTTCCAGGCCCCAGGCCTACCTGAGCAATCCTTCCCTTCTTTTTTAGCGGATCTTCCACACCAACCACCACACTCTAGCAAGCTACCTTATTCTGCCATACAAGTCTCTTACTTCTCAACAAAAGGAGAAAAGGGGGAAAAAGAAAAACGTTGCTGAACCGGTAAAGGACAATTTAAAATTTGCTGAAAAAACTTAAAGATTTCATATCTGTACCTGGTAAACACCAGGTGGAAGATCAAAAAACGCCTGAAACTCCGTAAGCGATCCATCCACGAGCATCATGGGACGAGGATCGGTCCATCTACAAAAATTTTATCATCAAAGTTTCACTTTCTAATATCACAATGCCATCCAAGAGAAATAATAAAATAAAATAAAATAACCAGAAAAGAAAAACAAATGGAGGGGAACAGAAAAGGGGGAAGAAATAAAATGTGAACCTCGTGAAAGAACCGCAAATGAAGACGTGTTGCCCTCCGTAGGGCCAAGAAAACCTCGTCAGAACCATCCCCGCCGCCTCTCCGGCCACCAGATGCGCCTTCCAAGATTCAATCAATCACCACCGAGACCATCCGAACCCTCTCTCTCTCTCTCTCTCTCTCTCTCTCTCCGTCCAAGCAGATGGAAAGAAGGGGGAGAGAAAAAGAGTAAAAATACCTAAACTAGTTGAAATTTGACTCAAACTACGACCCTTAAGCCCTAAATTTCAAGTGAGCAGCGATCGAGACAGGCAAAATTAAAAGCGGTTCTCGGAGGGGAAAAAAAAAAAAAAAAAAAATCGTTGTTTGAGGATAAATCAGTGGGCTTCGGAAAGTATAGAAGTCTCCGCTGGCGGAGGAGGGACGGGGGTGGAGGGAGGGAACGAACGAACGAACCTTGGGTGAATCGCGCGGTAAAATAAAGGAATAAAATAAAAAAGAACAGAGTGGGAGGGTGATATATATATATATATATATATATTTATATTTTGAAGCCGTTGTTTACCGCGGCACGCCAAGTGAAATATGAGCGCAATTTTAGGGTCTAGGCTTCGTAAAGGGTTTTGAGAGTCAATCACTCTCTAATCCGTGTTTAATTTGGGGTAAGTGTTGGTGTGGAGACATTTCTCTCATACGTTTTTAACAAGAAAGTGTCTCCTCACCTCAAAATAGTGATGGCATTGTGACACACAAAAAAAAAAAAAAAAAAAAATTAAAAAAAAAAAGTAAAACATTACCATAAATTTTGCAAACATAAAAATGATAGGAAAAAGAATAAATTCTTCAATTCAATATAAATTTATTATCGTGATGAAAGATCTTTGTTACTTTCTTAATACAGTAGCCTTTGCTGAAGTCATATAGTAGGCCATGCTACAGCAACAAAATAACGACCCGACGCTTGCAAAAGTAATCTTAGCAGTAAAACGTTTATTCTTCAATAAATTTGATAATAAAAGTGCTTATAAATTTTTGTTTGATGTTTGTTGCCTTATATTAAAAGAATTTGACCTAGATAATTTTTTGGTTACAAAAGTAGAGGATCGCTTTAATTAGTCTAAATGTGACATTTTTATGATGTCATGCAACAAGCCAAGCTTTTATAATCGATGATACTAAAAAATAGCTTATCGTTGTCAGCCTTGCCATTTGTATTTATATTTTTACAAGCACCAATGATAGAAACAACCATGAATAGGTTGTTCTTAAATTTTAAGTTTTGTTTCCTATATCACTAAACGAATAGATGCCAGAAAAGATGAATAGAAATTATAAGATTTAGCTTTTAAAAAAAGTTTAGTGACTATTGGAAAAGATGAATGTTAAGAGTAACCGCTCGGTATTTAATTAGTAGATCAGGTAGCTTGGGATAACTAATTTTGGAATGGGGGCATTTCTCTTTAATGAGTATTAGTAAGAAAATGACTCACCACCTTAACCTAGATCATGGTATTGTTGAAAGTAAGCTACATTAAAAGAGTGAGTTAATGGTTTTAAAAAGAATAAATTCTTCAATTTGAGTTGTATTCAATGTCGCTATGAGTGATAGAAGTCTTATATTATCTTAATATTTTAGTCTTTTGAAACTACATAATATGCCATGTTGCTATGGCGAATGAATCACACTTATAATATTATGAAACTACATAATAGCCTTATAATATTATGAAATAAGACATGCTGTTATAGCAACAATGGAAAATCATATTAGACTTAACATTTACAAGAATTAAACAAAGAAAATACTTTTAAAATAATAATTTTTATCATGCAACAACTTGCAATGGTGATGCTAAGCTAAAAAAACTCATGTTACATTAATATGAATTAGAGATGCTTTCATAATTCTTAGTCATACAAAGGATTATTATAGAATAATTTTGGAATCAAGGAGAAATAAGACAAATAATAAAAAATAGATGATTTTGCATCCTATAATTTTTTTTTTTTTCAAGCATTCCTAGAGTTTTACTCATAGAAATTAAGTTATAAAATAATCTTATCAATGAACTATCAAAATAGATATTTATGTAACCCTACAAAGTAAGTTTATAAAACGAACTATGAAGGTGAATATTTATGTGATCTTATTTTATTGTTCACTTTTTTTGTATGAATTGTAAAGCCAACAATGAGAGCCTCATAAAAGTCACATGAAGTATACTCTAAAATTTTGCATTTACCCTTTATGTTAAAAGATTTTGTATATAATCTTGCATAAATGTTAGGAGATAAAAGGGATGATGTTACTATTCACTCCTGTACTTTTTTTTACTTTCATATCAATTAAGAAATAGAATTCACTTTAAAAAAAATGATGCAAAAGGCCAATCCCCACCTTCTACGCATATCCTCCTTTTCTAATGAAGGTCAAAGTGAATGTGAGTAAAATTTAAAACTAATGTTTATTCTTATAAGTAAATAGTGGTATTATTTAAGCAAGTAATCGATACTATAATTTTTATTTAAGGAAACTATACTTCCCTTATTTATTTCTATTTTTTCTTAACAAGACGGTTATAAAGAATAATAATGGATCAAAAAAGAATCTACAAAAACTATTTCAAAGCTCATTTATATAGACTAGCTTAATTGTTCCCTATGTTAAGACTAGATGAATTGTTAAAATCAAATCTCACTACATATTAGGCTTGTAAGCTATCTCAAATGTTCAAATCATCTACGAAAAGTTATGAAAATTATAAATATTGCTCATTTACATAAAGTTAAAAATTGAAACTTCCATATATCAAAAACCCTACTAAGATCTAATTAAGTAAAGTCTTGCTGAAAATATATCTATATGCAGCTTTACTCATCAAATTTATTTCTAAATCTTTTTCATAAGCATGCATGTTTCTTATGTACCCATCATAAAATGTTTTTACCATATATTCCAATCCAATGATATATAATTAAAAAGCATATTTCTCTTTCCTATCAAAAGAAAGTTAAACAATACTAATGCGTCAGTGTTTTCATGTAGTTTCACTATACAAATTTATCATTTCATATTTTGATAGGGTAAATAACATTGGATTATATGCCCTTAAAATGGAAAAAAAAAAAAAATTGATTAGTTTTTATATGTCAATAAAGGCATTTCATCTTAAATACATACATACATACATACATACATACATACATACATGTATATATATATAAAGAAAGAGAGAGTTGAATTTGGCTATATTCAAATGTAGCCGAGCCTAGATTCGATCACCTTTCCATTCTTGAATCTACATAGTTTATGAATCCCAAAGTTGAAAAAGATTAAAAAGATTGGTGGCTTTGGAATCCATATAAATGAAAGGATGGAAAAAGTGTTCGAATTCTGAACTTAGAGTACATACAAATATCGCTAAATTCAGCTCTTTCTCCATATAACTTAATTAGTAAATAAATCTTTGACTATATTTTAATTTTCAAAAAAAAGGCAATAGTCAAAAATATAAAAGATGGAGAACGCCTCTCGACCATGGATATTTTTTAAAGGTTTTTCTTGGTGTCAAAGGAGATTAAAAAAAAAAAGATTCGTGCCATTGCTGAAGTGATAAGAGAGAAGTAACTGAAGAATTTTCATAAAAAAATCTTGCCTACAACTTAGTATCAATATTTCATTTATTATACAGGCCATTTGCAACTTTGTAGCATTGTTTAAAGTTCTAAATCCAGTGTTAATTAATTTAAGTAGTCTCCAACCAAAAGGAATCCACCTATCTTGGTATCAATAGCTCTCAATCTCATATATGTTATTTGACCCAAAAAAAAATATAAGATAAATATAACAACTAGATTTTGATGCATGCTAAATGCAGAAAAAAAAGAAGTAAATATATAGAATTAGATTTCACATTTTACATTAACTCTTTGAAACTAAATTTTACAATTCAAAACTAACAACAGGCTATTCAGATTTATAATCCAAACAATTGATCGTGATCTATACCAAGTTACTTAAAAATTAAAATTTAGATATTTTTGTGATTTCTAATATAATTATCAAACAGATGTCAAAATAGATGATTTTAATGGCATGGCATTACCTTTAACCATGATCTAAATATTAAATACATTGAATTTAAATGTCCCCATGATCTAAGATGTATAGATCATGATATATTAAGTAGTTTTCAGTTTATATACCCCACATGTGTTTCACTATACCAGTATAATTAATATCAATCATTTTTGTACTGATTTAATATATAATTTTAATAACTATTTTAATTTTATTTCCTAAGCTTTTTAAAGTGTAAATTATGTTCAACGGTGTAATTTTCAATTTAGATAGTAAATCAATGATTTTAAAATCGTTACTTTTGTTAAGACGTTGATATCAAATGCATAATATAACTCGTCTATAGAATCTAATCCAGCTGAATACTCTCCATTAACCTAACTTATTGCTTCAACAGTATATTTCGATTGATTAGAATGCTAAGAATAAATTCTTTTTGCATTTAAAATCAATAATGTTTTGTAAATTGAAAGTGACTTAGAATTATGTATATAATAAAATTAAAGGTGCCCCAATTATTTTTACTTTAATTTGAAAGTCTCATGACATTTTTTTTGTAATTGTTTATAACCTTTTTATATCATAATCTCCCACCTATATCGCATCTTTGCTTGTGGCTGACAGCAATTAGTGGAGTCCATGCTCATTGCAGGGCGCAACTTTGTTTGATTTGTTTATAAAATTTTTGAACAGAATGTTGTTCTTATTTTTATTCTCAAATAAATATACAACTCCCAAAACCTCCATGCTTCACAAAATTAATTAATCCTAACCTCTAAGCGAATATTCTTAAAATAATGAAATCAGAAAACCAATAAGATTAGATATGACTCTCTCTCTCTCTCTCTCTCTCTCTCATTGGGCACGAGTGATATTTCTGAAGGAAGCATCAAATGCTCTGATCTTTTTCTTTTGAGGTGGCCATGCAACGTAGGCAAATACTTTCGTATAAAGGACAACAAGCCGAAATATTCATTAAAATATGATCAAGAAAAAAAAAAAAAAAAGTCTCTCTAAAGCCGGCTTCATGCGAGGAGCCTCCCCATTTGTGGCCTTTGAGTTGCATGCACTCAATAAATAGAGATACATGCCATTTTTATAATATTTATTTCACATTTCAATTTGCCAATCGAAATACTGATAAAAAGAAAACAGTAGAAGACAAAGACAGCTTGCATCATTCTTCTTCTCAAGAGAAGATGGGAGTTTGTATTATTTAATCACACAACCAAACAAGAGGTGTTTCCATGGACAGCATGGACATGTAATGCCTTAACATTAGACCAAGGAAGTTCTTCAAATCCAATTCAAGAACATTCTTAATCGTAGGTCCAGTGGAAGTTGGCTCAAATTAAAAGGCCGGCTGTGGGATCCGAGTGCTGCTGGCAAAGCCAAATGGAAGGGAATCTTCTCCTTCGCCATGGGAGAAACCAGGGGGTGTTGTATATGTTTGGAGCTTTGAATTAGTCTAAATGGTGAGGTTTGTCTTGATCATAAACTCATAAGCATCCGGTTAATAATACCAGTGCCCAATACGTTTCTCGGATGTTGCTTCCATTGACTAACTTGCTAATAGATAAAATTAGAGTCCAGGTTTATTAAGGTGGTGTAATTGCATGGAATAGCACTAACTACACTATTCTTGCAATGCCTTTGGCGATGCATGCAAAGCCTAGGGCTGAGCATAATTTTGATTTAATCAAAAAATCAAATTGAATCAATGCAATTTAATCAATTTAGTTCAATTTTTTTTTTTGACAATTTGGTTTGATTCCTTTTTTTTATAAAAAAATCAGTTATTACGGTTTGATTTGATTTTTTTAAGATCGAAAGCGAAAAAATTGAATCAAACTAATTTGTTTATATATCCAATTATTTGGATAGCTAGATTAGCTAAATTTTAGGCTTAAAGCTTAAACAATAGGTCCATAATTGTGTTACTTCTTTTTCATTCCTTTTTAAGCTTAAACCCAAACAAAAGGCCTATAATCGAAAAAACTAACTAATTCTATTAGAACAATTCAATTTGGTCAATCCAATTTTTTTAAAAAAATTTGGTTTGGTTGAGTTACATATTTCTAAAATTTTGATTCGATCGATTTTATCTAATTTTAAACCAAACCGACCGAATGCTCACCCTTAGCAATGCTCCAAGCTCACCCGTTAGCTCAATTAATCTATTAGTAGGTTGGATTCATGTGGCCTTAAAAAAAGTAAATTCAAATTAATTGGTAGCAGGTGAAGCTATGAAATTGAGTTATAAGGTTTTAAAACTTTTCTTTTTTATCTGATGAGAGACTATTTTGGGTATTAGCTAGTCAGAATCTATATTTATCTAACTTTTACATACTCAGGTCAACTCTGATACCATTTGCAACAGCTCAAGCTCACTTACCGATCCAATTAATTTGTTAGCAGATTGGATATATGTTGCCTTAAAATTTGAATCAAAATTAATTAGTAGTAGATAAACTTAAGTTATGAGTCCTTTAGACTTCTTTTTTTTCATCTGATATGGAACTATTTTAGGTATTATAAAATCTGTAACCATGTAGAAGTAGAAGTAGAAAGAGAAAAACAGAGAGAGATCTGATTTAATGTTCGTAGGTTTTGTTTGGTTAACTAAGACTTCTTTTCCTTTCTAGAATTAACCAAGGAGAGAGAGATAGTTTAATGTACGTAGGCTTTGTTTGGCTGATTAAAACTTCTTTTCTTTCTGGAATCGACATGGATATTCTCAAACCAGCAACTAGTCCGAAAGCTAGAGGCCTACTTGCCTGATAACCATGAATGGTCGTGCTCGTATCGGTTCTAACACGAATTATCATATCTTGGATGCTTTATTCTTTGGCTAGCTGGCAATCCATAGCTATCTAGCAACAAGTTGGATTCTCGTTTATTGAGTTTTGATTCCAAAGCTAGGACTAGGTAATGGACCATCCATGAAAGCAGAGCCACCTTTTCCTTGTCTTGCAAAGGAGATTGCTTGTTAGCTAGGGAATGTTTAAAACTTGTGCTCAAGTAGATGATGGGGTGGGGGACCAAATGGTCAGCAGGAATAAACCATCATCTCCTTCATAGCATAGCATAGCATAGCATAGCATAGCATGGCATGGCATGGCAAACACATGGAATGCACAAGCAAAGCAATGCAAAGGTGTCCATAACTTTGTTTTATATTCACCACTCAAGGCATGTGTCATGTGCACTGGCGATGGAAGGAGAAATAGATGCAGACATTGCACATGTGGTGGTGCACCATGGCTGACTGATTGATTGAGAAAAGACACTTTAGAGAATATAGGGATCATCATGGCTTGTTTGAGAATAGGAAAGGACCATAGATGGGAAGTCATGCAGGTATTGGAGTGTAAAATAGCAATACAATATGTGATCGAGTATTCTGTACATGTGTCGCTTGTAAACAGCATGGATGACTTGTTATTTTGTTAGAAGATCAAACGCCTAGACTTATTACTGTTGAAGTATTAAGTAAATGAATGCGAAAATAAAGCAAGGGGGAAGATTGAGATGGTTGGTTGATTTAAAAGAAAAGAGACATGATGTTTTCTATTGAAAGGGAACCAAGGGTTAGGCTTACATCCATTGGGACATAAGAAGGCATTTTATCATTGACTTCTTGTAGAGAGAATTCAACACGTGAAGTTTTGGTATCATGCTTAGAAGATACGCCAAGGATTATTGGCAAAACTAAACCTTTGTTTTTAGTTTGCTGTGTGCATTCCTTTCGAGGTACGTAATAAGATCAATGATTTGGATTGTCTCAACACCAAACTTCATCACAATTATGCTACATTTGTATAGTATCGATGCATCTAATACATGAATCGGTTTATCATATTGAGATTTAATATACACCAATATCAAGTCTCAATTGATACAAATACGATATGATATGCCTATGGAATGGTATGCATCAGCAAGACATATCATGGTTTAAATAAATTATGTATCGTCCATCAACTTGGATTATTTCATTATAGCAAATTGCTTATCTCAAAACTATCCAAATGATTGGAATGATTGTATAAATATAAAAATTGATGATTTTTTATTTTTTGGATGGAAGAGGGAGAGCAAGAAGCTTCACCTTATTTTAAGGGATTGGCATTTTGCTTAGAGCATTTTCGTGTCTCTCAGAGGAAGAAAATGCTTAAAATTTGTCTGCAACCTTCACAGTGAAATGGCTCTTCAATATGCCCTCTATAATATAAAACAATGGGAATGCGTAATATTCCATCGCATCCAAAAATTTTAGATATGGATTGTTTATGTCTTGTTTGCGAAATATACATGCATCCCATTTTACTGATCTTTTCAATTGCTAGTATATTGCTATTGTAATAGCATCCACTTCTCCAAGCCTCATTTGCCTAGGTAGGTATGCTTAGAAAAAGCTAAAATATAAAATATTGCCTCTTGACCTCATAGAACATGCATCATGAGTCAACAACCATTCCTTTTCTTGTATGAATTGTAGGCTTGATTTTGCAAGGCAGTGTTTATAGGATGAAAGCAAGGCCAAGAATGAGAAGCAATGAATTCAATGCTTAATTAATTAATTAAACAGGGCGGCATCAATTTGCTCTCAATTAATCCTTGGCGACAACAACAAATATTATCCAATGTTCTACAACAATTAAGCATGAGGATGATTGATGAAACCATAATACATTATTCACCATCTCTCACCAAAACTTCCATTTTGTGCCAGCTTAATTTGAGCTCTCTACAGTTTCTAAGAGATCCAAGAATTATTGGCATGCATGACTTGACCCCTAGAAAAAAAAAAAAAAAAAAAGAAAGAAAGAAAAAGAAGAGAGAGAGAGAGAGAGAGAGAGAGAGAGAGGGAACAGGAGGGCACAGGATAACGGACCGCACCTTTGTACCGTCCGATGGACAAAACCCGCCAAAGATCGAGCCGGACCACCGCGGGCGCTAATTGCGGCATCTGAAACCCCGTATATATACCACAACGCTGAATATACGGATCGGACGGCGAAGAGGAGAGGCCGACAGAGATGGCTCCCAAAAGATCCAAGCATCAGAGGACGGCCTGGTGCTTGCTCCACTTTCACGTCGCCCGAATCCGACACGTGGCGACAGGATCTGCCATTCTCTCTCTCTCTCTCTCTCTCTCTCTTTCTTTCTTTATCGTGCACGCCGGTCGCCTTCGGTGCTCAAATTTATTCTCGATTAAAGACCGCAAGACTTTTCCAACCACCAAGATTCAACGGTGGAAATTCGACGATGGGAATCGCTTTGACCGTCTGAAAACTTGGGAAAGATCACGGCGTACCTTTTATTTCGAAACAGCTCGCTTCATGGGTTGGGACTCGGGAGGAATCGGACTGCCTCGGCAAAGTGGGACCACACATTTGACGGTCATGATCATGCCTGATCTCAAATTCGAGGGAGGGGGAAGGAACAAAAGGCGGTGGTGGAAATCATAGTACGAACCACGCGCGCGGACGGTCAGCGCGTGGATCGATGCTTCCACGACAAGGGAAGGACGCCTCTTTTTTCTTTTTTATCTTTTTTTTCTCCCCCCCTGAGCTGATGTAAATCGAATAATTAAATTTAGCCACAAAAAAAAAAAAAAAAAAAAAAAAAAAAACGCCTCCAACTTTTTTCTTGCAATCCAGTGACCGATGTGAGCTTACCGCCATTTAATTGAAAATATCTTTGGCTTTTTTTCTTCGCATTCTGTGCCAAAAGATTTGAAATCAGTGGTGAATATTTGTTCATTGCCCCTGGCAAAGTGCGGTGATCGGCCGCTTTTAAATTGACTGCGGTGGATATATTTTTTAAGCGAAAAGATAAAGGAAAGGAGAGGCGAGCGGACGCGAGACACGCCGGTTGGGTTCGAATCTCCCTCCAACTTCCCAACGTTAAAATATAAATATATAGATAAAAAAAAAAAAGTTTTATACAAATAAATAAAAAAACTATGAACAAATAGCAGCTGTCATCCACGACAAACGAGGATCAGGGGAGAGAAACGAGATTGGGAAACTAAAAATGTTTAAAAAAAAAGTCATAAAAAGCTAATAAAGGTCACAAAAGGACAATATTAAGTCGACTAATCTGAGATTAGTCCATGTGTAACCTCCGCTTAGACCGCTCGCCCCGCGTTAAAAGGCCGTAAGAGATGCCACCGGCGCCTCTCGCCGTCTCTCGCGGAGGAGGCGAGAGCGAGAGAGAGAGAGAGAGAGAGAGAGAGGGGGAGAGAAAGGGAAAAGAAGGAGAAGAGAGGCGAGGAAGCGCCTCTCTTTCTTTTACGCTCTCTCTCTCTCGCCGTTGGGTGCGTCTCCTCCGCCTCATCCCTCGGCCGCCGGGGAGCCCCGCCCGGATGTGAGGAAATCTCCAGTTTTTTTTTTTTTTTTTTGGCTCAATTGCTCGATCTGGAGGAGATAGATCGCGAGATCTGGTCTTTTGATGTGATCTGTGAGGGAGATCTGGCGGTCTGGAGTCTTTCGGCTTCAATCGGGAGATCTGGGGTCAGATCTGGCGAGCCAAGACTTTTCCGGCGAGGCATATCTGGTGAGGACAGACGATGTCGATGGAATTACCGCTGTTTTCATAAATTCCTTGATGCTTCTTTTGAATCCGTGTTGTTTGTTTTTGCATTTGTGGATTTTGTCGTTGAAATCGTGAATTTTTTTTTAAAGCTCCGAATTTGATCGTTGTACCACTCGTGGTGGTGAATCTGAGCTTATTTTTGCTTTTGTTTTCCTGGATCGGTGTGATTTTATGTTACTGAAGCTTTGGATGGGAAGGATTTGAACGATGTTTCTCCAAATTTGTTCTAACGGCTGGAACTTTTTGGTATTCTCTTGTATAGTTGCATATATGAGCTTTGTGGTTACTAACTGACGATTGTGATGTGTGTTTTTGGGGCCTTTGCTCACAGATCAACGGTAATATTATTTTGAATTTGCGGTTCGTCTCTGGACTTAGTGCTGTCGAGTTATTTTGGGTTCCATTTTGGTTCCATTGTTTGATGTTGCACCTGATTCTTGGATCCTTGAGCATGCAGTGTTCAATTACAAGGTGATAGTATGCTGATTGAGTCACAACTGTTTTGTTAGATTATGAGATACATCACTCGTTCTTAGTGTTTCATAGTGCGGGATTGTAGTTTTCTCCTCAAAATTGTGTTTTCTCCCCTGGTCTTGGTGGTGAATGTTATCTTGTTCTATTTTAAATCTTCCTGATGTGTATTCTTTCCTTGTAACTAAGTGCACGATAGGATTGTCCAAGTGTTCTATCCATTTTGGTGAGGTTAACTTTTTCTTTTTCTTGAAAGATCCGATTTTTTGTCGGTGCGTCTCTGATCTTGACTGTTGGGTTACTGTTCTTCCTTTGTCTGTTGTGGCATGCGAGGAGGCAACAACTATCTCTAGGAACATGTCCAATGACAGTTCATAGTGCATGTTAGTTCCGTTCTTTGGTGGGTTTCTCTGACTTTTAATTCTCTTGGTATGGACGGTAATTTTGTTTTTGGGATAGTTTTTGGTTAGTTTGTTGCTATTGTGGGATCTTTGGATATTCTATATTAAAGTATTTAGTGGATGCCTGCTGCTGCAGAAGCATCTGCAGATACTTCTGTTGCAATTGCTTGCTATTTTGTTTACTTTCATCATATACAATTTGCTTTCCAGATGATGTTATGAGCATGCAAACAGTTAACAAATAAAGAAAAGAAATGTTTTGGAAGTGAATTTAATGTTCCTGAATTATGGTGCAAGTGAAAATTTTGCTACTTGCTTTCTGCTGTTTGTGGAATAAAAGCTACCTTGAAGTTATTATTTCGTTAAATCCTTTATTTTCGTAGAATTCCTATGCACCTTATATTTATGCTTCCGTTGGAAGCTGCAGATGGTTGTCCACAACCATTGCCTTCTCCAAAATTGTTATGCACTGATACTTCAGGTCAACCATGCTTGCTCTTCACATGTTTTTTCAGTTCATTGTTAGGGTGCATCCAAGAGGGCCCATCAAGCATGTATGATTGTATAGATTTTTGAAAAATGCTCGAGAATATGCATACTATTAATCTAGATGTCCAGAAATAACTCTTAACTTCGTTTGGGACTCTTATGACAGCTCTTTGCCCCACAAATATTGCATTTAATGATCTTGCTTTAATCTCCAATAACATTGCCCGTTTCTTCTGAAGCTGCCCCTGCTCAATTTGTTTAGACAGGGCGTATGCTTCTGCAATGTTGATGAATCAAAGAACCTAAGGGCCACAGATTGGGTAATGCATGTTGTTGGTCATAATTCACATTAAATGCATGGTAGCATAAGTATGTACATAACCTATTCCTAGTAATGGCATAAAAACTTCTAATTTTCCCTGATGTTTTGTGCCTGTCACTTTGCAAGATTTGTTTGCAACATGTGGATGTACAATGTTGAGTGACTTTCATTGAATAGGGACTCCTTCTAGCTCATATTTTCATTTCTCTTTGTATTTGTGAGTGGTTGCCCTTCATTTGCTTGCACCAATAAAGAGGCTAGTTCTCTAATGTTAATCCATTGTGCAGCACAGTTCTACTTGATGTCAGCCATGGATTTGTTTGACAGTGTTTGAGGGCGTCCAGTGTTGCTTTTTGGTTACGGAGTATTGGTTGCCACTTGTCATACTTGGCAAACTTTAGTATCTATTTTTCGTAATTCTGATAGTGGTTAGATGTTTACATGTTATTTGGACAAGGTGTGGTCGGATGGAATCTCTCTGCCATTTTTTTGATGATATTTAGTTTTCTTATTTTATATGTTCCTCCTAATTTCTTCTTTTTTGTTGATCAAAGTGAGATATGTCCACGCATGTATAGAATGTGTGCTTTTGTCTATGAATATTACATTGACTTTGATGCTTGTATGTCCTGAACATGTCTTGTGCTTGTTTCTTATATACCTTTGTTATGGATCTTTCGTCTCATCGAATTCTCTTCTGATGAAAGCTTCATCTCTGCAAGGTCTAGTTGTGCATCATTTTGCACCATTACATTTTCAAGAGCCTTCTTTCTTTTCTTGCTTTGATTCTTGTTGTTTTTCATTATTGTTTTTGTTGGTTTTTATCATCAGTTCGTGAAACCTTAATGTTTGATGTTGCAGGAGACAGGCATAATGGAGCACTGCCCGGTGAGATTTAGTCCTATGGGCCAACTGTACCCGGAATGCGGGTCAGATAGGAAGTCAAGATTTTGGCAAATTGATAACCAATCAATTCCTAGACCAGAACTCATCTGTCCACAACCTCGTCGTGTAACTAGGGTCCCCTGTTTCATGGATAATCTCAACAGAATTGGCCCCAAACCAAAGAGGTCAGTTGCAACAAGTGAGATTGTTTTTCTGGATTCATAGTTTTTATCTATATTGTCGTTGTTGAATGCAAAAATCATCACATTGTTTATACATCATTGACTAGATATTCCATTATATTTCTTGTGTTATCCAGCATGGCATCGCAAAATTTTCCCGAACCTTTGACACTCCCAAAGCCTAAGTTATTCTATAGTCTATGCTATGACAACCAAATTGTCGAGGGCACATGACTAATGATTTATGACACAACTCAAAGCCCCCGCTTAGTGGTACCATAAGGCATGTGGCATCCTCGAATTTAGAGAACCAAGAGATGTCTTCAAAGCAATTGGTTGCCATTGTGTTATCCTTCTTAAAACTTTGCTGGAGGATTATATGACTGCATGTTGCGAGCCTGGATATAAGCAAACAACAACAAAGCCTTAATCTCAAATTAGTTGGGATTGGTTATATGAATTCTTTTTTTCCATTTAGCTCTGTTCTGAGTTATATTTTTTTGTAAGATGCAAAAATTCTAAGTCTTTCTTTATCACTTCTTCTTATGTAATTTTCGGTCTACTTCTATATCTTTTTCCTTCTACATTTATCAAGTGACTTCTTCGCTTCTATTGTCCTCCTTCCTTTCTGGCATAAAACTAAATTGATTCTTTGATATTTTGTAGTACATTTTAATCTATGTTCAATTACTCTCTCCTAAAGTTTCATATATTTACATTGTAAAGAATGGATTATTTAGTTGATGATAGCTACATTGAGATGTCATCAATTGAATAATCCATTCTCTACAATGTAAATATGTGAGCAAATAACATGAACTGGATTAAAGGCAAAACGTGAAAACAGCAACAAAGGGTACATTCATCAAATAGTTCCAATGTTTATGAGATTTTATTTATAAAAAAAGTATTATGGAGTACCTCAAAAATGTAATTCATGAATGAGATATTTTGCTTCTGTTTTCCACCAAGGGAGCACATTGTTATTAACAAAAGAGGAAGGGCTTATATTACAAGACAGGATGCAAATAAAGTGCCATAAGAATGATATTATCACTCTCTTTTTTATCATTGTTCAAGAAGAGAAAAAAGTCTTTAACTTTACTTTATATCAAGTCCCATCCATTACATATCAACAAATATAATAAATATTTTGCTATGAATGATCTTTGGTAAGATTCACCATATTTAAGTGAAGAGTTAAAGATGGATGATGATTTAGATAGAGGAATACAAGAAACACAATAATGAAGCAAGCGGTGATTAGTAGCATGATTTACAGATTTAGAAGAGATGCCATGTTGACTTATTTTATCTTTTCTATTTTTTAATGCTGGCTCTTGGATGGGCTTATTAGGTTATGCAACAATTCAGGGAGGGCCATAATCACAGCTTTTGCCTATTAACATGATGTGGGAACATTTGAATGACTTATAATGTGCCAAGTGTTTCAAAAGAAAAGGGTCACAATCTTTCCTTTGAAATATGTGACCTCTTCTAGTTAAGACTCCAGGCTACCTTTGGAGCTTCGAATGGCACTTAATCCTGCTGAAAATAAAACAATAAACTTACGAATGGGCTACACTTGTATCGGCTTGTCTTCTTTGGGTCGTTATCTTGTTGTCGGTCTTGAATCATTTGAACATGGTAACTTGAGAGTTTTGCCTCCAAGAAAGACTTGGGGCCTAATCTGACTTGCCTATCTTAAAGTATGCTTTTGCTACAAATAAACTCACGTGAGTCTCAAGTTATTTATTTAGTGCCTGGCCCGAGAATACAGCAAATATTAGAGTAAATCAAGGCAACAATTGTAGAGTCATATACCAGTAGGTCAAAGCATCCTATGGCTCCCTTTTAAGAAATATTGGAGCTTCATAGTTCATAAAATTAATCATTTCATTCTACCTAGGCCTGCCAATAAGCCTCTGATTTTATTTCAACAAAAGCTGGGTTCTAGGTCAGGCCTATTGAAGATTTTAGATAAACTAGGCCCAGGCTTGGTTCATTAGCAACCCTATCTCTATTTCATGCATCCAAACTTTTTCTTAGGATCACGACATCCCAATTCATTCTCTCCTTAGCATTACGTGCATTAGGTAATTAACCTTTTACATCAATGGTCTTTCTTGCTACAACCTGGAAATTTTTGCAATTTTGAGACCAGCAACTTCTATCATGTCCGCATGCCTAATCTGCATTTTGACTAATGTCATTTTCTTAAGATTTGCCATGAAATTAGTTACCTTTCTGACTGTGTTAACAACTTTTGGTAGCTTCAATTGCATCATCATTGCATGCCAACATATGCCAAGCCTTATTTGCAATGCCAACATTGCATTGTGGATTCATACCTCACCTACCAACTTAGTTAGCAATAATTTATAAGTCAGTTCAGCTTGTAGCATGCTTCTCACTATGTTTGTCAACTTCAGGTTCTTCACGTTTACACCATTACACTTAAAAGAGTTTCATTTTGCCATCTATGCTACTGCATTATGCTCTGGTCAGAGTTTGGCCCTCACTTTTTGTATTTTATGCTGTTTTTACTCTCACACTTCAATTTTTTGGTTATTAATTTTGTTCCATGTAGCTCTTCTCATTGCCACGCTTGGTTTACCTGTAAAGTTGGTCATCACCATCATCATCTTAAAGCCTAACATCCATTGTTGACATATTCCTTAACACCTTAAGCTTTCCAAGTCTACTGATCAATCAAATCTTCTTTAATAAATATTTTTTTTCGAGTAGAAATATCTTGTATTAGTCCATCCATATCCTTTCAAAAATTTTGCTTTGTCATAATATTTAAACCTACTTGAAGAGCATAAGTACTAGTAATATTTATTGACTTATCATCTATCACTAATTTAATTAAAATTATTCTATTTTCTATCCTCTTAATATCTATAACTTCATCTTTTAGACTTTTATCTAAAATAATTGCTACTTCATTTATTCTTATTTTTGCTTGTATATCAGAGTTTAAAATCATCAATCTTTTTTACTTTTTCATTTATCCACTTGGTTTCTTGCAAGCAAGTTACAATAATTCTTCTTTTGGTCATTGTATCTATTAGTTCGATTAACTTTTCTGTTAATGACCTATATTTTAACTTGATAAACGTATTTTATTTTATTTTATTTTATTTTTATTTTCATTATCATTTTCTTGAACTAACTTTTTTATCCGTACCTGCCCATGAAGGTGTGGGAATCTTTACTTATTTTTTGTTATACCTGAGCGACAATGTGATGCATCACTTTTAGGAACCATCGTCCTAGCTACTCTTGCCATTTCCACTATATCTGAGGTCCAATATAGCTTGTATCTTCTGGAGGATGCTCTAGTTTTATCGATTTTTTTTATTGGATTTATGTTCATAAAGTGTGATTATAGTTTTAAGTTGTCCGTCAATTTACTGCAATCCTCCTTTTTTTTTTTTTTTTATCTAGGTTTGGGACCGATTATGTATAAAAAACTCATACATATGTGGAGTTAGCCTGAATATAAGCAATGATTATATTTTACATGTAAATCATGCTTCACCATGATTCATGCACAATACCATAGAGCTGTGATCGCATTTGTGTAGATTTGAGTCGTTTGGCATCTTCACTGAGGAGTGTTTGCTCTTCCCTGCTATGAACTCTTATTTTAACAATGTTGATGAATAGAGCAGTTTTAGGCATCTGGATGCTTTGCAGACTATGGACCGTAGTGGCATTATAGACGCATAGAAGTTTAAAATGATGCGACGCATATTTAGGCATCACAATAGGAAGAATATTTTCTTTTTACTGTTGTTTTTGTTCGCTAATTCTGTTTTGCTTCTATTACAGCATTTTGCCCATGCATAGAGGTGATTGTGGTCCTGAGATCCTTGATATTATCTTGAACAAGGTACCTGTCTGCTTCAAAATCATGTAATCGATATTTTAGTCTTATTTACTTGGTCTGTGTGTCCAGTTGTATCTAATTTTTTAAGTTTGGTCCTTTTCAGGATGATCTTGAAGGCGATTTAGACATGAGCAACCAAGCAGGCTTCTTCTGTGGCTCGCCACCTGTACGCACTAACAACCCGGTAGTCCAAGATGCACAGTTTACCAAACAAAGTCAAAACATAGCTTCTCCTTCAGGGAACTCTTTTGGGATAAAGTCTGCAGGGAGAGCGGAAAGGGGCTCCCCATCCTGTGGGTCATCATTTGGAGGGAGCCCCAAAGTAAGAATCGAAGGTTTTTCTTGTGGCAACTCTGAGACCCACTGTGTTGTCCCTGCCCTCGCTTGACCCATCACAACCCTAACTACCATGTTGCTGTAAATTTTTTACCTACTAGCTGAAGGCCCTTTTATTATGAAAGGTCCTGTTGCATCTTTAGTTAGCCATCCAAGCGGTTGAAGCTGTTGAAATGCCAGTTTCAAGAAAGAGAGTGTGGTCCTGTAAATATATCTGAGGTTTCCATGTATCTACAATTTGTCTGTACGAATGAGTCTGGTACCTGAGGTTGGTTTGAGTTGGAGGCTGGATTCAGTTGGATTCAGATGTAAAAGTGTAAATAGACCCCCTTTTTTTTTTTTTTTGAATTTTTATTTGCGTGAATGCTTAGTTCTAGTCCTATCAATAGCAGCAGCTACTAGTATTTATCTCATTTCACCATCTATTTTCTTTGTGATCCAATAGCAGCAACCACCTTTCTTTACTCATTTGGCCTATATTTTGCTCTTGTTAATAAAGCAGTCTTCATGGCTGATAGCTGGTTTGCATCCCATTGTTGTTTTGATATCCGTTCTTGTAGTGCGATGAAATATATACAAAGGATGGAAACAGTTTGCATCAGGGTGGAACACTCATCAGGATTAAATCTCCCCATTCCTTGCTCTCCTCTGTCGAGCTGACGGAAGCCTGGAGGAGGATTTGAAGACATGGCAAGGTTTTCTCGCGTACGTTTTGAGTTGACTGCATGTAGAGTTAGCTTGTCGTGAAGGTGGCCTCCGCGTGAAGCTGTCTATGGTCCAAACGCCCACGGATCCGTGAGTGGTCCACCTTCAAACCGCCGTCAGTCTCACACTGGATCTCTATGTGTAACTGGTGACTCTTTATTATTTCCAATCCAATGGCTTCCAAACATTCACTGCTGAAGCAAATGCTATAATTCAAACTTATAATGGTTTAAGCTGATGCTCCCATTGGTCTACTGAATATCGCACTTATAATGCCCTTGAGTCCGGTGTTGCTCAAATAACAAATATACATCATTTACATTAAAAAGAAAAGAAAAAAACATACTTTCTTTATATAAACTTTTATTATTATGTGTAGGATATAGATAGCAGTCATCTGGGCTTATCAAATGTACTTTGCTCGACTGGACTCAATGTGAACTCGCTCGCTTCCATGGCTCCGCTGCCTATCATCCCAAAAGACCTATTTCCCACCTGCTACCGCCTTTAAGGACCCATGGCGGCATCACCAACCGGCTCCGATCATTAAGGACCGAGGTTGGAGAGGCTCCTCCCATCCATTCGGATAAGCCTCCACTTCTATACGCCTTCTCACGTGCTCTCGCGTCGCTTCTAGCGCCTTCTCCAACACTCGCGTGCCCTTCCACTGCCCTCCACGCGTCCCAACTCCACACACTCCTCCGGCCACCCTGCCCCCACTCCCGTTGTCCTCGCAGCGCCTTTATATGCCATTCCCATCATTCATTCGTTCTACAACCCACAAGCAAGGCACCAATCCTTTTCTTTTTTCTTTTTTCTAATTCCATCCATCCTCCCTGCTCTCTTTCTCCTCTTCTTGTCTTCCATTCTTCTTTCCTCCCTGATCACCCACCATGGCTTCACGTATGGCGGTAAGCTCGCTCCCTCGCTCGCTCAGTTTAGTTTTGCTTTGCTTTCTTCCCAACTAAATCGTGGCTTTATATGTTTCAAGAACTTGTGGAGATCCATGGCGAGTCCTCGGCGATTCACCACGTCGACGGTGCCCAAGATGAAGGCCTTCTCACCAACCGCAAACGATTTCGTGGGCCGAGAGCTTGCCTCCAAACCCATGTCTAATATATATCTCTCTCTTTCTCTCTCTTTCTCTCTCTATCGAATTATTATTATTATTAATTAATTTATTTATATTTTGAATAAAATAGATAAGTATATGTGAATGACTTCGTATGGGCAGAGGGGAGTATGTGCCGGTGTATGTGGCTCTGGGGCTGATATCGTTGTCGGCGTCGTTCGGGCTGTACACGGCGAATCACGAGCTGCTGTACGCGCCCAACGTGCTGGTGAGCAAGAAGAGAAGGGAGACGGTGCCGGAGGTGGAAGACCCCGACTGGGCCGCCGAAGAGGGTGATCGCTTCGTCCGCAAATCGTTCTTCCGCAAGGTTGCCCACCTTCTGCGGGCCGCCATCCCCGATCCCACCCGCCCCACCGACCCATCCTCTTCCAACTTGTCCGTGTGATGTATCTCGTTACTAGCAGTATTAATTCACTTTGATCAAACCTAACTCAATTTATATTTAGTTTGGATTGGGTTAGAGAAATTTTTACGTTAGTTTAGATTGTCTTTTTTTTTTTTTCTTTTTTTTCTTTTTAATATATATATATATATATATATATATATATATTGTTTGCAGGGCCATGAGAGTGGAGACACTGAAGTCGGTTGGGGTGGAGTCACGAGGCCTGTAAGAAGACTAGCAGATTCTTAGGCTAAGGAATATTAAAAAGCGTCCGCCTCTGTAAATCTGATCATGTGTTCGTGTGTTGTTTGCTTGAAAAGAAAGGCCTTTAATCCTGATGATATTGTAAATGATAAATAATATCTCAGGTGTTTTATGCTAGATTTAATCCTTTTCTTATCATGTCGTTAGCGCGTATTCCTAAGAATGTGGGTGGGATTGAATCAGAAACCAATTGAAATTGATCCGATTTAATTTAAATTAGAGTTATTTTGATCGTGCTTGAGTTAAAATATGATGGGCTTGGGATCATTTGATTGCTAGTCCAGTAATCCTAACTCAAAAATCTTTTATGCAAGCATCAATTTTTTATTATGTGAAAAACTAACGATATATATTGTTAAATTTCAATGGTTTTTTTTTTTTTGATGAAAGTTTGCATGCGCACGGCATGGAGGTAGAATCTCAATTTAATCTATTGTAATTTTACATGATATAAATAATTGCGTAATTAGACGGTGAATTTTTGTGCATTTGTTGCAATTTGTTTCAGAATAATCCATGGTTAAGAATGTAATTAAGTTTCTCTTCGGAGGTAACGATATTTGTATGTTTTCTTGGGTAATGAATGTATGTATTCTTGGATGAATGTAGAGAGGAAATGGGATGGGCAAGAAAGAAAGATGCCGTACTGGCTTTGTTTTTAATGGTCGTATTCATTTAGCGTACCCTACGCTCTTGGTTTTAGGCACAAAGAGTCCTCACAAGGAAGGGGGCTGCAGCGAGTTTTGTTTTGTTTTGTTTTTTTTAATAAGTTAGTTCATACTCATGCAACCTCACCCACCCTTTGATTGATTAATGGTGGATATTGGTGCTTTTGAAGAGTTTCTTTATGCTTGTAAAATGTACCACCATCTCAAAAATTGGTTTCTAAAGGATATATGTTGTTGGATAAACTTCCTCTTATGTGCACATTTGTGATGTCAGCTCACCAATATCTCCTGGATCTCTCAATATTTCATCTCCTGCTGCTGCTGCTGCTGCTGAAGCATGCGATCCAATGGGAGTATATTATTTAAATCACAACTTAATTAATGTAGCATATTATTAATTTAATTTTATGTTTTAAATAATTCAATCATATTAGATTAAGTATTTTTAATGCTTCATAAGATTTATCTTTTTTACGCAATAGTTAAAACCACTAAGGGTTTTAAGTCAGATGTTTGCATACATTATGGATCATAAAATTAGGATGAATCATAAATTTAGGTTGTGATATTGAATGATTTTTTTTTGAATACTTATATCAATTTATTTTTATTTAAATATATTTTTAATCGTACGGATAATATGTAATAAAGAAAGAATCTATTTATGTATATTGTATATGTTAATAGATTATATCAATTTCAAATATCATACAAATCTAAATCTAAGCCTAAGCCTAAGAGTCACATAAATCTTTAATCTAAGCACTTATACATGTGCCTATGCAGCTTATATAATTTTATTTGAATTTATGGATATATTTTATATGTTATTTTTTTAGTCTTATTTTAGTTTTAACTAAGAAAATATTTTATATAACTCATGCAATTTTTCATCACAATGTGTAGTAGCTTATATAATTTTATTTGAATTTATGGATATATTTTATATGTTATTTTTTTAGTCTTATTTTAGTTTTAACTAAGGAAATATTTCATATAACTCATGCAATTTTTCATCACAATGTTATTCAAGTGTTTCTTATAGCTGTTCTTATCTCATTCTGCTTCTATCCAACTTTTGATAATTTTTTTCTAATCGATATTAATTTTTCTAGCATGTTTCGATAATTATTGCCAAATGATGGAATAGGAACAAAAATGATATATTTTTGACTTATTTTTGAGAAAAGAGGTGACTAATCAAATATCAGATACTTAGGAAAGTATATTTTTTCGATCTCCTTTTTCCTTGTCTAACCTGACATAATTATAAGAACCCACTTTGAAAGCATCTGACATTTAGGCATACATTTTTCTTGAATTCATTTTCAGAACATGATCTTTTTCATTTTCCAAACGAGGTCACTGGGCAACAGCATATATGGATATATTTTTTGAAGCACCAAGTGCATATCTTTGGGCCATCCAACCTTTTTGTCAGGCTAAACCAAGTGCAGGTCTTTAGAATAACATCTTTCACTCTCTCTAATAAATGTGTTACTGTGGACTTCGAAATTTTATACCACAGAAACGATCAAGAGAATCTTCTATAAATTTATGTAATTTTAAAAATTGGTAAAAAAATACTTTTTCTAATTAAATTATTTGTGAGGGAATATCAACCATTCAACAGATTCCCTGTACTCCAAACCAGTCTAGTTCATTGTACTTTGCTCAATGGAGAAAATTACAGGACATCACGGTCTCATTGCTTGGCTTATCATGGCAGCTTGTGCTTCGTCAGCCCACTTCATGGCATTCTCGGACTTCAACGTCTGTGTCTGCGCCATGAACTGCATGTTTCAAACCAAATTGATGAACCAACTCTTCCGCTAATAACTCAGAATCTCATGTACAAAAAATTAAATAAAAAAATATGATTTAAGCTCATTTATTTCATATAAATATCTAAGATTTACCAATTGCATAGTTGATATAAGATTAGATGTATGTTAGCATGAGCTCTCATATATTCTTACTAATTTAAATTCTGTTGCTCCTTGTGGTGCTAAGGGTCTAGATCTAATGTTAAAATTCAATAAAATCATTCATAAACAACATGAACTTACATGCAAGATCCTTTATTCTGCATGGATTGTGAACCTGTACCTTTCTAATGTTGGACTATATTGGAGTAGGCCCATATGGATTGATAAAGCCTAATTTCAAAACCTTTTTTATTATTTAAAGGCCTATGTAGATTAGCTGTTGGTCAATAGCTATCTCATGTAGTTGCCGATCAATAGTCACTTAAAAGCATTTCAATAGTTATGAGTAGCTGATCCAAATAGACTTTAACTCACTAACTCATTATTAGTTTAAGCCATTGGACTGGGTTTGATTCATAGTCTATCTTTGTTTAAGGGCTTCTTATGTAAAAGGGTTGAAACTAGTGTGGTTATAGAGCAGGAGGAGGAAAGAGTAGAAGAACGAGAGTTTTTTTAAATTCTTTTGTAGCATTTGGAAGTCTTTTCAAGAAGGAGATTTTGTTATTCTTGGGCATTCATTCTGATGTTTTGTTTTTCCTTGACATGGCATGCTTTGTACTTTTGTAGTCTTTATTTTTTATGAATAATGACACTTTCGCATTGTTCTGCAACGGATGTAAGCCTTGGATTTGGCTAAATCAAGTAAATCTTAGTCTCCTTTTCTGATTATTATGCTCTTCTACTGCTTCTTTATTTGCTCTTATATAATTACTCATTGATAACAAGCTAGGAGATGTGTATACACATATAGAATAGTTATTGCTCATCATATATTTGTAGAAATAATTCAAACAAAGTTTTGGTATTAACTTGAGCCTTTATGCTTATGTTGTTGAAACTCTGGGCTCATTTTTTCTTGGCTAAATGTAGGTTCATCTCATCAAGATTTGACATCATTTTTAGCAACCCATGATCTCATTTAAAATAACTAATGAAAGGTATTATTTGGATTTCTTAATTTATTTTCATATAGATACTCAAGATCTACTCATCACATAAACATGCGCCAGTATGGATTTTTATAGTGGATGAGAATGGGCTAAGATAGAATCGTAGATAGAAATTCAAAAACTTTCAATAGGGCATTGCTGTCATAGCTCAAAAGTAAGAATCAAGCTTGGAGTTTGTCCCTAGTTATCATATGACTTGCGCGAAGCACTTACATGAATCAATGAATATTGAACGAAACTTAGGTATAGTTTTATATGCATGGGCATTCGGTTATAGCCTATCTTTTTCCTACTTTTGCATTTTATGGGGTGGAAGTGGAAGCTTAAGTGGTTTAAAAAAAAAAAAAAAAAAAAAATAGTAGAAGAGAGATAGACGGTAACGGGATGGTCTGTTTGCATGGATTTGTATCTAAGTTCCCTTGTTGGAAGAATGGCTATATTTCATCATGTTTGAAATCTTTAAGCGTATTTATTCCATTTTAAATGTTTGATGCTAATATCAGTAAATGATTAACATTATACTATGTATTTGGCATGTGCAATGTTCTTAAATAACTCAGAGATAAAATGGTAGATTCCGAATCAGTTTGACCGGATTTACGATCAAGAGACGCAACGGTATCCTTGGTTAGAGAAATTTTCATTTGAGTTGGTAATTAGATGCTCACTTTTTATTTGATTTGATGTAGAACTTACCAAAGAACCCGAAATTAGAGTACCGACTAAAGTGGCGTATAAAATACATAATATAGAAATTAGTATCACCTTTTGTGCATGCCAGCGTGCGTAAGAGTGCCTCTGTAAATTTGACCTTTCGACCAGCACTCACAAGATCATAGATCCTGCTTCATACCCTCCTCCAAAGCCCATATAATTTTCAACACTGATTTTGCTCTCCTAACTCTTTTTTAAAACAAGTTTTATAAACAATACTTATCATTTTAATTTTTTAAGTCGGTTTTATTCTCTCTCTCTCTCTCTCTCTCTCTCTCTCTCTCTATATATATATATATATATATAATCAGTTTGAAATAGTCTTCGCGAACAATATTTTAATTTTAATTGATTAACAACACTTCTGAGGTCCTAAAAGCCAAGAGATCGATATATCTGATTTTTTTGGGCAGCGTTCCAAGCATCACAAAGTCAATAACAGAGTAGATGCAAGCAGAAAAGCAGCACCCTGAACATCCAAGGCTTAAAAATTTAAAGCAGAAGAGTCGTCAGCACATGCTCTAGCTTAAACAAGGACCACTTTGATATCTTCTTCTCCAGCAGCACGATTGATTGCGTTATTTTGCAGACCATAAAACTTTGTCACCATCCACATCGAAATCATTGACCTAACTATTGGTATCAAGAGCCGGTACAAAATATATGTATTAGACCGAACTAATGGTATACCGATTAGGTAGATTACGACATTCCAAGCTATGAAACGGTTCTAAACCATATCGAATTGAATGATTTGGTTTAACTCAAGATGAATTGGATAGGTTCGATATGCTGGTACGAGATCCAAATGAATGGTTCATCTTTTGTATCAAAGTGATAAACTGAACATCCTGATTTTGGCCTAGTTTGATTCGATTCAATTTATTTTAAACCAACTACTTTGAGATGGTGCGACAATCCTTTAGTGATATATTAATTAATTAGAGAACTCACCTATATGTTTTCTACCTAAATATAAGATTCTATGACTTCGCGCTCACAGATTTCTAGCTGCAATGTCAATATGCCTGTTTTTAAATCGCATGCAACACAAAGGAAATTTTTTTTTTGAGAGAAGATAAGGAGGAAACCTATCCAAGGAATTAAGAATTTATTTCAAAATCTAGGCCTCTTTGGTGACATAGTGGGAATGTCAACTGCTTTGATTCGATTCAGTTTATTTTAAACCAACTGCTTTGAGATGGTTCAACAATCCCTTAGTGATATATTAATTAGTTAGAGAACTCACCTATATGTTTTCTACCTAAATATAGGATTCTATGACTTCATGCTTACAGATTTCTACCATGAGCTGCAATATCAATATGCCTGTTTTAAATCGCACGCAACACAAAGGAATTTTTTTTTTGGGAGAAGGTAAGGAGGAAACCTATCCAAGGAAATAAGAATTTATTTCAAAATCTAGCGACATAGTGGGAATCCAAACCAGAATCTGGATCCAAGTCTGTACGGTGTCTTTCCGATGGTGAAACAGAGAGACTTCGTCTTTGATATAAGAGAATAGTGAGACAGCTGTTGATATCTGAACAAAAAAAAAAATGATGTCATTTGGAGGCAGGCGTTGAAAGTATAGTTTTCGTGCGGTTGATGAATTACTTTAATTAATGGGTGAATACTTGGCATGCTCCAAGCGAAAGTAACCCAGTATAACTTTTCTCTCTGTGTGTTGTGCCCCACAAGGAGTCCATTGAGGTAACCTTGCTGCGGACGATGTAGACATGCAGCCGGGTCCAAAATGTATTACGGAAGATTAGGGTGTATTTATTTATTTTTATTTTTTTTGGAGGACTGTTCTGCTTTCTGTTTTTATTTTCATTAAAATAAAAAATATTTATAAAAACATATTTAATGAATAAATATGAAAATAATTTTTTTAAAAAAATATAACTTTAAAATAACAGAAAATTGAAAGTAATTTAAAAATATTTTATTATTTTCTATCAAAAGAAAAAAAAAATACAGGTAAAAGAACAGAGGTTGGCTGCATTTCTTTAATTTTTTTATCTATCTTTTTGAAAAATATCATTTAAAATAAAAATAAAATATAGAAAGTAAATTTTATTTTTGTTTACCAAATATATTTTTAGAGGTCAAAAAATAAAAATAAAAATTATGTTTAGAAAATAAAAATAAAAAATATTTTAAAAAACCAAATGCTGCTTTTTTTTTTTTTTTTTTTTTTTAATAGCATGTTTAGAGACATATATAATTGAATGAAAACTATGCATGATATTACATAGTGTGAGCAATGCGATAATTCTTTGTTGTCCTTTATAATGACTCAAAGACGGAAGAAAGCCCATTTGCAAGTAACAAATCATTACTTATATCAAGGAAGAAAATTTAAAAGATAGCAAATAGTATATATATATATATATATAGAGCTAAATTTGGCTATGTTTAAATGTAGCCAAGTCAAAATTCAATCACTCTTTTTATTTTAGAATTTATACAGATTAAAGACTCAAAGATGAAAAAGATGGGATAACTTTAGAATTCGTATGAATCTAAGAATGAAAAGAATAATCGGATCTATAATTGATTATACGTAAGTGTAGTTCAAGTCTAGCTCATATAAATATATAGAAAGAGGATAGATTTAATTACATTCAAATGTAATCAGATTCAGAATTTGATTATCTTTTTTATCTTTGGATTTATTCAAATCTTAAAGTCATCTCTTTTTTTTTTTTTTTTTTTATCCTTAAGATTTATGAATTACATGAATTTAGAATGAAAAAAAAATCAAATTTAAATTTAATTATATTTAAATATAAATTTTTTTTTTTTACTTTTTCTACGCACATGCATAGAAGCATGCGCACACATCCCACTGGATAATATTCTACAATGGATGCCAACTGTCCCAGTTGACAAAAACGAAGAGGAGTAAGACCTGGCCCTCATAATTGCATTAGAAAATCAAACCACATTATTATATCACTCTAGATTGACGTATAACATTAATCTGGAGTGAATATTTAACTGCCCCAGAAAACAAAAATATATGAGGAGTAAGACCCGGCTTTCATAATTGTATTAGAGGAAGAGAAGTAACACATTATAAGAACCAAAAGCATCCCATAATGAAAGAGATTGGAACGTGCAGTCAAATTGCGATGGCACTATCTTGTAGCTCATTCGTCAGGCATCAAAATAATTTATCTCCTTCAATCATGGCGGATTAAATTCCTCTGAGTTGTCCACTGCAGTACGGGACTTCGTTTAGGTACTTAAATAACAAGTCCTGCAAGAAAGTTTTAATAATTTATGATAATTTAATCAATTATTACTGACATAAAGAATAGTTTAGCCAATAATTAGTGACATAAAGGACACGCAACATGCAAAAATTTATATATTTTTATAGAGCTTCAGACTTTGAGTTGTGGCTCTAGTTTGGTATATGGCCTGTTACATTATTAAAGTCTCTCTCTCTGTGTGTGTGTGTGTTTTTTTTAATAGAGCAGCATGGTAAAGCATGGTGAGTTCGAAATATATGGTTCTATTCAGAGAACATAGTGATGAAAATATCATGTACCAGATGCAAACCTTAAATTTTGGATTGGTTTGATGCTAGGTTAGTACATGAAAATATCATATACCAGACCATTAGATTGCTCTTTTTTATATCTATAATTCTGACCAAGTAGGATAGCCTTTTAGGCCTCTTTCTAGATGCAAGCCTCAGGTTTTTGGATTGGTATGGTAATTAAGTTAGTACACCGCCAACCTCACTGCCACCTCTCTGGGAAGCTTAAGGTCATGTCATAATATACTAGGTTAGTACACCGCCAACCTCACTGCTACCTCTCTGAGAAGCTTAAGGTCATGTCATATGCAGAAGAATGTATTGGTGGTGCAACTTGAGCTCGGCCTATTTTGAAACTATTCTGTCTAATTTGCTCCAAAGGTAAGGTTGGGCTGGGATTTTATGACTTGGGGCTGTTATATATAGTATTTATTATTAAGAAATAAGATATGGTGTAAAAGGTGTTTTTAAAAGAAAAGCAAAATTTTTATTCATCCTTTCATTCTTAAATTTAACTTATCTAAGAAAAAAATTTATTTTAATCCCATATTGAATAGTGATTTAAAATTCTTTTTTCTTCACTTATCAATAGATAGAGATCTCCTTGCTTAATCTCATAGTTTTTTTGAAACTTCCCCTTTAAGGGAGCACCAAAAGGAACTATTTAATACAAGTTATATGTATATCGGATGTAGCAAAGTTAAAATCTGATTATCTTTTTTATCTTTGAATTTACATGAATTTCAGAGCCATTCCATCAAAATTCATGAGATGTGTGGTTTCAAAGATGAAAAAGATGACCAAATATAAGCTTGGCTATATTCAAATGTAACTAAGTTTAACTTTCTCTCTCTCTATATATAATTGGCCTTGGCTTGACTGTTGATCAGATTTTTTTAAGACCTCTGTGGTTAGTTAGGTGATCAATTAAATCAGAGACAGTCGACTAGCAAATGACTGTTTAATTCGTAAAAACTTATCAATTGCTTCCAAAGGACGTACCTCTTTGATTTGATGCGTAAAATTTTTTTTATTTTCTTTTAAAGAAGACTTTGGTTGTAAAAATAGATTATTTTGAATAAATAAAACTCTTTCTTCTTCTTTCTTTCTTTTTTAAATTAATTCCTATTTTCTTCTTGGGTTGATTCTGTTCCAAAGAATATTCAAGGAATGCCTTATTTACTCTTGAAATAAGCATTGCATTCTTAAAAATAGATTTTCGGTGGAATCCTTCGTGAATCTAAAGAAGAGAAAAATAACATCTCTAAGAAAACTTCTTGAAAATGCCTTGCCTACAAATAAATTTCTTTCATCTAATTTTTTTCTTATTTCTTCTCTTCGTATTTTGAACCTCTGTATGTCCACTGCGAAATACAATTTGGCTAGCTTTGGATTTAAAAATCTCAACCTCAAGTAGGTTTTGGACGGGTAGGATTGACTTTCAAGTAGGGTTTTGCACCGTTAGGATTGACTTTCAGTCCAACATGTACCCAACCCAATCTAATTTGAATCTGACCTTATTTTGATCCAACTTGGCTTAATCCAATTTAACTTGGCATATAAATAAATAAATTAATAAATAATATTTATATTTCGTACATATTATTTATATATTTATATAATTATGCTTTCAACTTATATATAAATATGCTATTAAAAATTTATGAATGGTTGATTGAGATGTCAATCCAGCAAATATTAATTTAATAAAAATGCCTCATATTTTTATTTTATACGTGCTATTAAATCAATGAAGGTGGTGTACTTGTTTCACACCATATATATATATATATATATATATATATATATAATTTCAAGTACATGTTCCTGCCCACACGTGCGTGCAAGTGAATCCTTCTTCTGTCTCAATGAAACACAGATTCAATCCGAGTTGCATCACCCGAGATCATTTAAGTCAGGCAGTATCTCAGTTGTCTTGCTTTTGAGAGAGAGCAGTGGATCCAAGAAGGGTCCCAGAATTACAAAGGAAAACAAAGAGTTAATTTAACAACATTACGCAAAACATTCGTCAGCAGCATATGCCTTCTCTTAAACACCCACCACTTGGATGCTGGCTTCTTGGGCGCGCTTGCATTATTGTTATAAAGAAATCTTAAAACCCCTGTCACTGCTCACATAGAAATTGACAGCAGATGATGCCAACTAATAAACAACAATGTTTCGAATATTTATAAATATGTGGTTGGTTGTGAACTTGATGTCAACCCTATACCTTTCTTGGGAAAGAATTTAAGAGTGGCATGAGTTGATTTATAAGGCAACTCTAGCTCAGATGAGGAGCAACTGGACCAGCTCTGGCCGGACCATGGATCCAATTGATTAACCTCACCAAATGCAAGTGGACAATCCTAAGAAGCAGGAAAGCAAGTGGACAACAGAGGTGATGTATCTTTACTAATTTCCACTAGCTCTATTCTCATCAGGAAACTCATGTCAAGAAAAAAAACAAAGGGGGACCATCTTTGTCGACTTAGAAAATCATTCAATCTACCAGTGTGAACTCTATTAAGTGGATGCACGCACGCATTGTACAAACCACCAAATTTTTGGTCTTCTGAATGATAAATCTGACAGCTATCTCTGGTCAATGCCAAAATTTACATTCAGCTACGCTTTAGAAAAATTGTGGGATGGTTCTTGGCTGTCCCTTTTGATGGCTTGGAGCCAGTAGAAAACTCAAAACAGACCACCATATTTGCATTAAGATATTCCAGAGGCAGTATTCTCAGTCTACCGGGTGACAAACAATGAACAGAAGCAAGGATCTGGCACTCATAATTGCATTAAAATAACTACAAAAATGCATTATGATAACAAAAATGTCATTATCGAAGGGGACTGAAATATGTGATCCACTTACAATAAGACTAGATTGGATTCGAGTTCGTCAGCAAGTGAAATAGTCTTCATCTCCTCAAATCGTAGAATACCTAGAGTCTTCATTGCACCACAAAACTTCAACTTCCTTGAATAAGACTTCAACAATGGTATGCTCAATTATTCATGCTTATTTAAGCAACAATTACTGATGTGAAGAACATACATACAACTGCTGTAAATACTTTGCCACTGCCATCTGGTTGACTTTCCTGTTATTAAAAGGTGCATCATGATTTGAATCAAAATGGAAAACCAATATAAAAAAAAAATGACACATGCATGGTAAACCAAGCCATGCCGAATCGATTGGGAACAGTAATTTTTCTCTATTTGGGTTGGTCTAGTTCGAGGGTGTGATGGGTGAGGGGGTGTACGAGGTAGCATATGGGTTCTTGGATGTTTTTATCCTTAAGAAAATATCATTCTTTCTCCTCTTTCTTTTTTTTCTTTCTATTTATTTAAGATTTCTTATAAACATAAGAGAATACCTTTCATTTGAATTTAACAAAAATATCAAAATAATAATAATATTTTTAAGAATAAAAAGTTAACTCTTCTTTTCAAGAATAAATTTAAAGAATTTTAAAAAATAACGGTTTAACAAATATCAAGTTAGGATACTTCCACTCTGGATAAAAATCTTAAAAAGTCAAATTTAACTTTAAAATAATAAGAAAATAAAATACTAAAAAATTTATTTTAAAATATAATTTGCAAGGTTTTGATCAATACTTGATCGGATTTATAGAGTTTTCAGACTTAGATAAGATCATATTAATAATGAATCTTACGCTAACCTATACTGATTTAATTCATAGCCCATCAAAATAATAAAATTAAATTTATCATAAAAGTATAAGGTTAAAAATGCATTTTTTAGTGTCTTAGACTATGGTGTGTTACTAGAAACATATTAAAAAAAAATGGCAAACCGATCAAAACCACTGATATGCAGCTGGTTTGGTTTGGTTCGATGTCAAACCAATTCGGTACCCATTCATGGTTCAACCTACCTAGGTCACATGTAAGATTATGTTGTTAATAACAAATGTAGTGCCCTAATGTAGAGATGTTTACAAGACGGCTGATTCAAACCTAAAGACTTTTACCTAGGTAAGAAATCATAAAATAACAAAGAATATGATCCAGCCATCCAAACTAAAATAATATCTTCAAGTGGTCTAAGACTTTCGAGTCCCTATGCCGCAACAATCAAAAGGATTCGCATATTATTGGATTAAAGTGGTCATTGAATAAGACAAAAAAAAAAAAATGATGTCACAAAAGCACAATATTTTGTTGATTCGATCCTTCAACAACATTTTGTGCTATGTAAAACCTGTTGACTTAATAATTATATTAGTACAGAGTATCATCACAATATGTGATTCAGCCAAAATGTGCCAGCCACAAAAGCTGAGTACCTTGCAATTTCAATGTTAAAAGGCCTGTCTAAGCTTTAATTATTCACATTTTTAAGTAAAAAATATTTTACTCTAATTTAGTAATGACCATTCTAGAAAATACAAAATTTTATGGATGCGTGCATATGCATTTGAAAACATAGATTGCAGGCATGCACCTGAGAACATATAAAGACAATATGCCTGTGTTCTTAGAAATTTTAAGCTTCACAAATTCCAGCATGACATTTCCTCAGTATAACAATCTTGATTCAGATGAAAAGGAGTTAAAATAAAAGCTGAAGAAACTGACAAATATGATGACATAATTGCAAGTAATGGTGCAAACGTGAAAATTCTAATACAATATGTTATTATATATGGAATTGCTTGACTTTCTCAAGTCCAGAACTCAAAAATCAAAAACAAAAAAAGAAAAGACAAAAAAAAAAGGAAATACGGGTCATATATTACAAATTAAAGTACTTGGTACAGATGGAGCAAAATATAGAAAATACTTCATAGAGTTATAAAGCTGACTTCAAACAACAAAAGATTAAAATATTCATGTGCTAATTAGCTTCATGACTGCACTGCCTATAAAGCTAAGGCTGGTGCAAGAAGGCTCAAACATACAAGAAAGCCGAAGAATTAAACTTCAGATATGGCTGATCCAAAACAGGGTATGGTTACAGAATCAGAAGATGCTTCAACAGAACAACAGCCATCACAGAAAAAGCTTCATCGTGTTGACTCACTGCATTTGGAGGCAGGAAGAGTTTCAAACATCCGAATCCATGGTGCTCAGGTCTGAACTTTCTCTGGCATCTACCTTTGAGATAATATTCCTCATAGTATAGAACATATTTCTTTGCAGCATATACATGCACCTTGGTTTTCTTTCTCCAACTGAAAAACAGCTTCTAATCGGGCTTAGACGTTTAGAACTTGAACGTTGGTTTTTCAACATTTTTGTCAAAAAAAAAAAAAAAAGAATAGCTTCTAATCCATTGGACAGGAAAATCGAACAGGGTGCATAATTTAGATGAGAAACAGCTAGTTTCTTCTTTGATAATTGAAACTATGAGTTTCTTGGGCAGTCAAGAGTAAGCTCAACTTTGATACACTTGCTGAACTTCTCTCTTAAAAAAAATCAATATGTTGATCTATGCTATTCAACAGCGGCACTAATTATAGCCTTTGTCAAGTATCACAAAAGAAAAACAAACTTATGCTTTTGGTGAACCTTAAGGCTTGTTACCTTTCTAAAGACGATCAAGATGGCATACTATAACAACAACAGCAGTAGCCGCATTAATCTTAAACTAGTTGCGATTAGCTATATGAATCCTTTTTCCCATTCCGCTAAGTACAATCAAGATAGCATATTTGTCTCAAAAATCTCATCAAATGTTTTTAAAAGTATTCAAAAAATGAAGGAAAACTTTTGTTTTTCTTTATTTCTTTTTAGAAACAAGGAATATTTTTTTAGAAATGAGAAATATGGTGGGGATGCCACCACCAAGGTTTGAATCCTAGACATCTCAGAATTAAGGAGGGTAAAACCTAATGCTTGAAGGAGAGCTCAACAAGAAAATATTTCAGTTTTAGAAATTTTAGAAATTTCAGAAAAGTGTTGGTATGTCATAAGTAATTTTTCACATTTGAATGCCTAGATGTGTGGCAATGCATCAAGATGCTTATCGTTTGTTTACTTAAGTAACTCCTTATCATTTTTAACTTCTGAAGCAGGTGAGTTGGAGCAGGACTCTGCATTTAGCATTCCAGAGCATTGGGGTGGTTTATGGGGACATAGGGACATCACCCCTCTATGTCTATTCAAGTACCTTTACAGATGGAATAAAAGAAACAGAAGACCTCTTAGGAGTCCTGTCTCTCATTCTATACTCTTTGATCCTCCTACCCATGCTTAAGTATGTTTTCATTGTTCTGTGGGCTAACGACAATGGTGATGGTAAGCTTATTTCCCCGATTATTACCTAGCTAATTCAACAATTTTATTTAAGATAACTCTTCAAGTAATTAAAAATTCAAACATGAACCTGAAGAAGTGTATGGAAAGAATTCTTTTAGTCACCAAAAAAGATGTCTCATAAACTTCAGAAGCATTCTGTTGATAACAAATTTCATCAGAATAAGTCAGGAAGATGACTGATAATTTCTTGTTAGATGAGTCTATTCGGCAACATTATCCCAATTATTACTTTGTTGACAAGTGATTATACATCTCAACCCTTCATCTAAACTTCAAAGGAACTTTTCCCCTCAGTCTGGAATCTTCTTTTTGTTTTGTTTCATTTGCTTTTTAACTCTGTTGCACAGTGATTATTTTAAGAACAGGCTTCTACTCTAGCAAGTTATCCTTTTTCTGAGCGCACAGCAAATCATATTCTCATTAAATTTTTAAGCATTTCTTATTTCTTCAGAGATGGTTGTTATCAGACAAATACACCACCTTGTTATTAGCAATCTGGCTGTCTACACTCCCATTGTCTTTGCAACTGAATAGGCCCCTACAAGGAAAGATTCGTCTCAATATTTTTGTTTGGAAGAGAGGTGAAATAGCATTAGATACATAAAAATGCTTCTAACCCCCACATAGATTCGGTTGCTAGGCATCTTTCTTACAACTACTGGAAATTTCTCTCCAGTAGCAGATCCATTTCACTGAAACACATTTGTTTAAAGAAGAAACAAGCACATATCAGGATAGTGAAAATAGATCAAAATAATGTTATCACTATTTAAACCCACAACAATCTGTGCTTGATTAAAAATTCTCTTGCAGGGGGAACATTTGCACTGTACTCGTTGATATCTCGGTATGCAAAGGTGAGCTTGATTCCAAATCAACAGGCTGAAGATGCAAAGGTCTCAAACTACAAACTAGAGATGCCATCAACCAGAATGAAGAGGGCTGAGTGGTTGAAAGAAAATCTGGAGAGCAGAACATTGGCTAAGGTCGCACTCTTCCTTGTCACAATCCTAGGAACTTCAATGGTTATTGGTGATGGAGTCCTCACTCCATGTATTTCAGGTAATTTAATGAAAAATCTATCATTAGTGACACCTAAAACATTCAAACACAATGATCACTAGAAAATTTTATGTAGAGAATTTTAAAGCTAAACCCACATCAAAGCTCTGGTGGATTCAAATTCCCATCAAGATTCCTTAGCAAAAATTGTCATCCTTTCTATTTCTTCTTCTTCTAACTAGCCATCAATGAATTCTGACAGCCATCATCAGAACATTACAAATACTTATCTAGCCATCAACAGAAATTAATTGATTTTTTTTGGTGTTCTGCAGTGCTATCTGCAGTTGGTGGGATCAAGGAGAAAGCAAGTTCTCTGACCGAAGGTATGAATTATGCAAATATAATATACCATTCCTGTTAAACATCTTGTAAGAAGCATTAGCTACTGAACAACAGAAAATTACATCAGCCGTGACAGGGCTTGCCCTGCAATTGTCCAAAGAAGTCAAATAGAAATGCCGTATGCATAACATTTTAGAAATATCATTTAAATTTTTTTTTTAATTGAGAAAACATGACTTCAAGAGAATACTTGCGAAACAGCCAGTTATTCATCTCATGAAGAAACTTATACATTATGTATTTCCAATGAATGGAAAACGATGGCAATTAACAGTAAAATATTTCCCTATCTTCGGGAGAGTTGTTCCGGTGAAAGTTCGATCCATGCACATGAGAAGCTGCAATGGGATCCCAAACTGTGCATCCCAGTGGAAATTACCTCTTTCTAGTCTCATTAAAATTATAAGGCAATGACACCATACAAGCACATCAAGTCTCATGAATAAGCTGTAGTAGAAGTCAGCCTGTGGAAAAGAATACTAATGAACTCAGGAGAATAACTTAATGAAACTGCAGCTACAACGTCTTCAAGGACTAACTAATATTAGTGGCTCAGTTTTCCTTTGCTTCTTTTACCTTTTGTTCATCCTCCTCTCTCCAAGTGCAGTTCAACTTTAAACAACTTTTAATATTTTTCTTTGTTCTCATCTTCTACAGGGAAAATTGTCATTATTTCCATAGTCATCTTGATCATGCTGTTTGTTGTTCAACGTTTTGGAACGGATAAAGTCGGTTACTCGTTTGCCCCTATCATCCTATTGTGGTTTTGTTTCATTGGTGGCATTGGAGTTTACAACTTACTCAAGTATGATGTGAGGGTTCTGCGAGCATTCAATCCAAAATACATTATAGATTATTTTAAAAGAAATGGAAAACAAGGATGGATCTCTCTTGGTGGTGTTGTGCTGTGCATTACAGGTAATTCTACATCAGATTGATTGCTTCTCATCATGATGGCTTTTCCTATGGTTTCTCTTTACTCTATGTACTCAGAATACTTTTACGAAACAGGAACGGAAGCTATGTTTGCCGACTTGGGCCACTTTAACATCAAAGCCATTCAGGTATTGGCATATGCTTCTTTCTTGGTTTACGGTGACAAGTAAGATTAACAGACTAACATAAGATACTGGAATGAATTAACTTTGTTACTAGTGATTCAAGTCTTGTCCTAGAGAGATTTTGGACTGAATTTGACTATCCTGTTCCATCGTATCTTGGCCATAATATGTTTTAGTATTCATTTTAAATAGATCTAAGTTATTATATAAATGTAATTTCTAAAATTTATATATATTTAAAAATTAAATAAAATATCAAAACTTTATAAATAATTTTTTAAGAAAAAAAGCATCCCAATTTTTGATCAAATCAACGTGGAGCGTCTTTGTTAAAAAATCAAGATACCTCTATCAGTTTATGCATGAATTGTTATAAATTTTATATATATTTAAAATTTTGGTTGTTATAAATTGTTTTTTTATCAGTTTATGCATGAATTCTATAGATGCCTCATGGGTTGTCACTCCTTTGCTTCTTCTTCTTTTTTTTTTTTTTGGTTGTGTCAATACCTTAACCATGTGTCTTTCTGTGCTTGCAATGGGTCCATTTTGGAACCGACGAAAAGTGCATGCAAGTGCTCAACTTCTCAATAGTTTTCAGAGGCTAAAATAGGATAGTTTCTACCTGATTAAAGCCTCCATAGATCCATATTTTAGTGGCTGCACGTTTTTCCACAGATCCTTGGTCGTTTACATATTGGACTGCCGCTGACAAATTTACATTTGCTTCATTTTTTTTTTTTTTTTTTTTTTTCTTCTGGCAAGTTGACCAAACTGGTTCTCAGCCTGGTGCCATCGTATGTTTGCCGTACTTCTTCTACCTGAGACCATAAAATGGGTACTCTGAGAACATTGAAACACAGTAAATAATTTATGATTTTGAAAGTTGTAAACAAACATACCATTTTGCGCCACGTTCTATGCCATGTTTTCACCATATTACATAATATTATGCTTCAAATTATTGTACAGCATGCCTGTTACTAAATTGGACTTAAAACAAAGATTTAAAACAAAGGCTGGATACAAAGTCCTCTGACATCCCTGGGGATGAAGCCCCGACCATCTTAGCTTCATAACCCTCCATCACATGTCTTGCATCAAAAACATCTCCAACATCATCCAACCTGTAATATTTGAAAACCTCAGATCAGCATGATGAGACATGAATTGAGTGTCTATTAAAATATAGGAGAGTATCAATTTTTTCGGTCATGTCTCATTAATTTACACAATATGCACACTATAGTTATGGTAAAAACTTTGTTATTTTTCAATTTTGTTTTTAAGAATCCTGATTCATTTCTTTTTATGGACCAGGAATGCCTATAGTACAGCTACCATGCTATATACCAAAGTTGCCATTTTTCTTTTTTTCTTTTCTTCCACGGCCTCATAATTTTACTCACTGAAATTCCAAGGTTTCATCTTAAAAAATCTGTATATTGCTTTTAGCGATGAGTACTTCATATTTTGTACAGTGATAATAACCAACTCCCTACTAAACTACAGATTAGCTTCAGTTTTATTTTGCTCCCTTCAGTATCACTAGCTTATATCGGGCAAGCTGCATATCTTACCAAATTCCCAGAAGAAGTTGCTGATACTTTCTACAAATCGATTCCAGGCAAGACCATAAAAGCATCATTGGTGATACTTTCCACAGATCGATTTCTGAAATCTCCAAAAGCTCGTTTTTGGTTCATGTATGATTTATGAATGATTACCTTGAATGGTTTTGCAGGTCCACTGTTCTGGCCAACATTCATAGTGGCTGTTTCTGCTGCCATCATTGCTAGTCAAGCTATGATCTCTGGTGCATTTGCAATCATATCACAGTCGCAGGCTCTAGGCTGCTTTCCGAGGGTTAAGGTTTCCCACACTTCTGCTAAATATGAAGGGCAGGTGTATATTCCTGAAATAAATTATGCACTGATGATTGCCTGTGTAATAGTGACGGCCCTCTTCAAAACAACAGAAAAGATTGGCAATGCATATGGTAAGCATAAAATATCATACATTCATCACAAGAATCAATTATTAGGAACATATCTTGGTTTGTAAAGAGAAAAATGGATAACCAAAGCTACATATAACATGCAAACTTCTGAAATTGATTGCAAAATTATAACCAAGCCAAGCTACTATAACTTTATGTTTCACACGCACATGCTTTGGATTTTGGTTGTCATATTTTGACAAAAAATGAAGCTGAATACATTAGAAATATGTGTCTCCAGAAGGGCAGAAGGGCTGGAAAAGATATAAGAAGGAGAGCTCTTTTTTTCCTTTTTTTTAAAAAAAGCCAACTCAACCAATTGAAAAAACCCAGTCCAATTCAGGAAGCTACCTAAGAGTCTCCACTTAATCTTATGCAAAGCTTGTCCAACAATTTGATTGATAACTTGTGTGTAAATTATGTTCTCTCTCTCTCTCTCTCTCTCTTGGTAGAAATATGTTATCTCTTTTACTAAACAGTACAGAAACAATAATTGTGTGGCAACTTCACCAGCTAACTCTTTGCAGAATCCAGCAATGATCACATTCAAATACTAGGTGAGAAAAGCCAACTTGTCTGGATGATACAATTATTATGTTAATTGAATACTTAATGATCACATTCCTAGCCTTTAACTTAATGCACATACATTTTCTCTTGCTCAATGAATACTGATTCAAACATCTAGACACACATATTTGAATTTAATTCTAGGTTCTCATGCAATAGACCACAGGATGAATGGTGATGAAAGAGAACCATAATTAAATGCATTTCACAAAAAAAACCCTTGCTTAGAGGTTAGACCTATGTGATTTTGTTGGGAGCAGAAGGAAGCTGAGGTCATACTCCATTGTTTCATCTCCTCAAGCAAACATTGTGGAAACTAGACATTCCATCATGGTACCACTCTGCGTCATGCCCTTCTCCTCCCCTTCTGACTCATCTTCACATGTTTCACTGACCACCACATTTAGAGACACGTCCTCTAAAACCTCCATGGCCAACTTAGCTGCCTCCTTGACTCCTGAATTCACCTCTCATCCTTTCAAACTGAAACTATGCTAGAGAGATCATGGGCTCTCGGATTGGGCATCAGTAGGAAGACAAAATTTGGGATTTCTCACAAATGTGAGAATGTCTTGTAGCAACAAGGTGACGAAGTTGAGGCCTAGAAGAGATGGGTAAAGTCCCATGTATTCACATCACTCCTTGTTATTAAAGTTTTGGTGTTTGAGAAAACATTAGCATCTGATCATTGTAGTTCTCATAATTGTGATCATAAAAGAAAGCTTCAATACGACCCCCTCCATAGAAATTTAATGAGAAGAAAAAGAAAAAAGACATGCTTCCAGTGTTCTTCATCAAAAAAATAATTGTTCATGGTTATCAGTGGCACTAAAAAGGGCCAGCAGTTGCCCTTTTCCACTTCCCTAAATTCAGAAAGATGCAGAAGAAGGTCCTTGTGGTCATACTATAAATAATTTTTGGATTTCACACATAAATCAATAATCAATCTACTAGGATAAGAATCTAGAAAAAGGCATTAAAATGTAGCATTCTCAAAACATTACATTAGATTGAACAAATGATATCAACACATCAGGGATTTAGTTCAGCTGATGCTAATTTCTCTGTTTTGTTTGCTAAAACATCTCTGGAATTTTTGTATCTCCCTTTGCAGGAATTGCAGTGGTTTGTGTAATGTTCATCACAACACTCATGGTCACACTCGTTATGCTCATCATATGGAAAACAAACATTTGGTGGATTGCACTGTTCTTCTCCATGTTTGGTGCTATAGAGATCGTGTATATTTCTTCAGTCCTATACAAGTTTAAAGATGGCGGCTTTCTACCACTGGCCTTCTCATTTGTCATGATGCTGATAATGGGTATCTGGCATTATGGGCACATAAGAAAATACAAATTTGAGCTCAAAAATAAAGTATCGAGTGATTACATAACAGAATTGGCCTTGAAACAAGATGTAAGAAGGATACCTGGTATTGGATTCCTATACTCAGAACTAGTGCAAGGCATTCCACCTATATTTCCCCACTATGTTGAGAAAATTCCCTCCATCCATTCAGTTATTGTGTTTGTGTCAATAAAACACTTGCCAATCAGTAAAGTGGAAATGCAGGAACGGTTTCTTTTCAGACAGGTTGGGCCAAGGGACTGTAGAATGTTCCGATGTGTGGCACGCTATGGATATAATGATGTTCTGGAAGAGGCCAAGGATTTTGAAAAATTGCTCATTGAAGAACTGAAACAGTTTGTCCAAAATGAGTACTTCTTTCTTGAAAGTGGGCCTGCTAAGCAAAGTGATCCTCTGCTCGAGGCAGAAAACCTTGCAAGCTCTGCACTTGAAACAAATGACATCAAGCCACGAAGATCAGGATCATCCGCAGTGCACACAGAAGAAACACTGAAACCACAAAATTCACCTAACATCTCTTCAAGAACTATTAGTTATGGCATTGGCAAATGCTCTCCAAACTCTTCAGGCAGAATTGCCATTTGTCAAATCCAGTCAGTTGAAGATGAGAAACAGTTCATTCAGAAAGAGATGGAGAAGGGGGTGGTGTATCTACTGGGCGAAGCTGAAGTGGTGGCAGATAGCAATTCCTCTATAACCAACAAAGTAGTTGTCAGCATCTACAATTTCATGAGGAGAAACTTCAGGCAAGGAGACAAGGTTTTGTCAATTCCGCAGGGCAAGCTGCTCAAGGTGGGAATGATATATGAAATCTAGGTTCTGCCCTGCCAAGTTTTATAATCACTGCATCATTCCACATAATATTGTACTTGTAATCCACAACAAGTTGATCATGTGTGGGGATGTGGTGATGGATAGGCTGGAGAACCTCAAGCGGTGGTAAGAACAAATGACTATAAATCCATGGTAAAAAAAAGTAAAGCATGTAATTTGATAGGATTATCTTATTCTGGACTGTAAATTGTTCAATGTTCCTAGCAGACAATCTAATATGATTGAGAATATCCTAGATCAATATTTTCTCTATAGCTTTCTTTTGAATTCATCTACCACTTATCCTGATGATGGAAGAAAATGTATTACTATGTCTTCCTCTACATTTACAGATTAACCATTACTTCTTCAAAAATAAAAGGGGGATAAAACTTTCACATTTATCAGTCAGAACTTTTTAAAAGAGACATATTTCTCACCCATGTTTGCAATAACCACAGCGGTATTTTGGTGGGTAGGGGTTTAAGGATCATGTATCGATATGACACAGTGGTGTGCCCCAATATCAATTCATGGTTTACAGATATAGGTTGGTTTCTCAAATATTATCACTCAAGCATGCAACAGTTTCTTGCTCGTAGAAAGCTGTGCAACCCATTTTGATCAGCTCCTGTAAGGGAAAATAGCTTTCCATTCACCAAGAGTCACAGCTTGCATGAGAAATATATCAATCCAAGCACCAAAAGCAAAGTAGCAGGCATTTCAGCTAGTGATCTCAGCGATCACAAAGTTTTCGACTTATACTCTTTCCATTTGCATTTCCCTAAACCGCTCAACTGTTTCTATAAACCGACCAGAATGGGTATACACTACATCAATTCTACACAAACAAGCCATGATCCTTCTCAAAGCATAACATCAAACAGTTAACGGGCATAGCACGCATAAATGTGACAGAAGATTCTCATAGAATTACAAGAAGTAAAAAAGAAATCACGCGATGGAAAACATCCTGGACGAACCATTGAAAAAGGATTTCAGGGTCAGGAATTTACCTTCACGTTTATCTTTCCATGTACGCATCGGATCTTGAAGAGAGATCAATAGCTCGGGGAATGACCTATGGTGGGATAGATGCGCCCATTTGGGTCCCATGGGTGCTGTCGCGGAGGACTGGATCCGGGTTCCATCACAGCAAGAGTTCGCAAGTTGTTTGTGATTTTTAAGCCCTTTTGTGTGCAGGATTGGTCAGTTTAAATTTGATTATTTTTTTTAATCTACATAGGTCACAAAGCTTTAAAAAAATTATTTATTAATTTTATTTCTTACTTTCTTTTTTTTCTTAATATAATAATATATAATATATATATATATAAACATAATAAAAGTAAATACCGACTATTTTGGAGCGATAATAAACACTTATTTCATGGAATAAATAGCTAATTTAAACTAATAATGTAACGTCATGACCTTTGATTTAGTGACGTATTGTAGTTTGGACATTAAAATTAAGTTTTTGATCTTAAAATATTTTGTTAAGTTTAATCATATTATAAAAATGAACATTAGATTAAGGCCTGTATAAGTTTATATGAACCTGATTGTTGTTGTGATTTTTGTTTAAGTCTAAGAATTCTTAAAATTTGACCAAGTATTGATCGAGAACTTACAAATTACAATTGAAGAGAATTTTCTTAAAAATTTATTTTCTTATCATTCTTAACCTATATTGATTTTTTTAAGATTTTTATCCTAAGTAGAAGTACTTTAATTCACTATTGGCCAATGCGCTATTTCCTAAAATTTTTAAATTTTATTCTTGAAAGAATGGGTTAACTTTTTATTCTTAAGAAATTTGATATTTTAGATATTTTTGTTGAATTCAAAGGAGGTATTTTCTTGTTTTCATGAGAAATCTTAAATAACAAAAAGGAGTTTAGAATGGAAATAAGTTGTATAGTCTAATCAAGTTGGTCCTCTAGCACTGCATTTTTGTACTTGGTTTATGCGGTTCAATCGACTGCTCAATTATAGTTTGGTCAATCGCTCAACTATGGTCCGATCGACTGTTAAATTATAGTTTGGTTGACCGTATGTTCGATCGTTTCTTTTCGCCTAAGCGTCTCTTCTTTCTCTCTCTCCTAGCTTGGTTCCCAACTTCTCCTAGTTCTGACTCCAAGCACCTACGTCTGTTTTTCTCCTCAATTCTTTCTATTTTTCCTCCCTTTTAACCTTCCTTTATCAGCATTTTCCTTTTATGTCTTAGATCCGTGTCTTTAGGCTTGTTGTTCACTGAATCTTTTTTAGATTTATGGCTAATAAGGTAAAATTTTAAGGGCTTTGTACTTCTAATTTATTGAATCCCTTTAATTTGAAGTGGATTTTAGGATTTTTATTGTTTTGTGTTGGTTTTCAAGCTAAGTCTTAAGTTTAGACTTAGAATTTTGTATCATAGCATAAAATCCTTACTCCCATAATTGAATAGTGCTCAAATCTTTTCTTTTATGCATGGTTAATCTTTATTCTAAGTGCTTTGAGGGATCTATCACCCACCTTCGCTTGAGCTCCAACGAGTCTGATGTGGTATAAGTTCTTTTAGGCTTCTAGTGGTTGACAACGAGTGAACAATTTTTATAGTATGTTTAATTAATTTACACAATAAATCTCTAATGAAATAATTTATAGTTATGCTTATTTATGGGTAAATAATAAATTGTATAGTGTAATTAGTTGAAGTACATGATAAAGACTTCATGAAATAAGATATACATATGACTGCCTTAGTATACTCATGAATGCACAAAGCCAAGTTTATCTGTTAACATAAAAAAATGAGTATATTTATGAAATTAATTTTTGAGCAAGAATCATGCACTTAAATATTTTTTCTATTTATATATATGATATGATTGGCACATGGAATGCACTTACCTTATGCTGTATAAGAATTAGCATAGAAGATGAGGACAAGTATAGATGAACAGTATGAATTTCTACAAAAGGTATACCAAACTTATGCCTTATGAGTTATTGAATATTGAGTACTGTAGGTTGATTTGTAACCTTACATTCCTCTAAATGATTTATGATTACACAGATTTCCTTATATGATCATGTGACAGTATGCTTACATGATTAGTTGATCTCTATTTCAACTCTGATATACTCTTGAAACTTATGTTATTTGTATGATTTTATATCATGCAAGTGATCACAAGAATTTGGTAATTGGATTATACATTTATGTGAGTAGCTGAGATTCAGCTTAACTCTAATATAGTAATTAAGCTTATGCTATTTGTACTATCTCATATCATTATAATAAATTACCTAAATTCTACTTGTAACTATATAACCAGATAACTAGTTGTAAATCATTTGAACTCTGATGCATTATATAAGTCCATATGAGCCTTCTAAATTATGATGTGACATGTACATAATAGGCTAATACTTGGATACCTCTACTAGTAAGATAATACTAATCTTGTGTGAGGGCCATACATTGACACACACAATCTGCTCTGATTTGGGTGCTAATAGTCTTCTATTTGGGCCTTCAGGTCATGTGTCTAGGTTTTCAAGCTATCTATTTTCAACGACTTCAGATAACTTTTATCTAATGTCTAGTATTGCAACCATTTCTTTAATTGCATATGTATGCATGTATGTGTAATGTGTGTTGGTAGTTTCTTTATTTTTATTTATGATGTTATTGAACCTTTGGGCCGGTTACCTAGACTGCTCTTAGGGGATGATGCAGCACTACTTATGATTTGATTATAAACATTGCCGTCTATGATTTGTTGATATGCATTATTATGTACTATTTGATGATATGCATCAATATTTATGAGTTGATATATCAAACCTTAGCATTTTGTGAAATACATACTTATGTTACTATTTATAAATTGATATTAAATTTTTGAGATGATATCATGGATAACCCCTAACATATGATATATTATTGCTTATGATTTGAAATTCTCATGTTTAAGTATCTTTTTAATTACATATATACCCAAAATAAATTATTAGTATTATAATTTACTTATCCTCACTTGCTTTGTTTGTTATTATATATTCACTGAGTGTGATCTTATTTCTTATAAATTTTTTCTATAGCTAATTCTTGATCTGATGGATGAGTCATGCCCCTTTTGAAGAATTCTTTTTTATTTAGGTAGACTCGGTAATTCACATCCTTTAAACTACGCTGTTGCGTAAATCTCTTGTGATGTATTATAGAACTCCATAATTACCATATAGAAAATATGTATAAGTACTTGTGGATTAACTTTGTCGTAGCTATGGGTATGTATATATGTATACTGGTGTAGATGTCTTTTAATAGATATATGTATCTTGGATGCCAGTTTTCTAGTATGATATTATCCGTATGTGATTAACATGTGGTCTAAGGCTTGTGAGGGCTCAAGTGGATCTAACTCATCTTAGTTTTTATGTTGGTCATGGATCCTTAGTTTGGGTCATAACAGATAAACACCTAGCTTAAGCGGTAAATAGAAATGCTATAGAAATAAACAAAAATTATTGGATCGAAGATGTAACGTTTTGTACTCAAGGCTTAAGGCATGCGGAGGCTAAACAACTGCAGAATTTTTATTTATTCTTATAACATTTCAGACTACCACCTAGCTAGATGTTCATTAGTTAGGACTAACTATTTATTTCTTAATGTTTTTATTTACCATCCAGATTAAGGGTTTATTAGCTCAGCTTAGCTATTTATTCTGAAGTTTATTACATGAGATAAGTGTTTACCATTGCAGTTGAGACTATTCATTTATTTTTTAGTATTTCTATTTACTATCCAGATTAGATGTTTAATGGTTTAAGCTAGCTGTCTATTTTGAATATATTGGTATTTATTCTGTAGGATAAATGTTTAGCCTTTGAAACGGTTATGTTTTTATCTTTTACACGTTTTTGTTTACTTTGTTAGATTTTTTTTTTTTTAAAGCTTGTTAGATTTTTTTTTTTTTTTAAAGCTTGTAATAATAGTTAACAGTGGCTTTTTGGCTTTGAGGTTTGTTTAGATTTAATGATTGAAAAAGTAATTGGATTTGAGCTTAGCTATATGTTTTTAGCTATCATCAATGTGATTTGATGGATTATCTTATCTTCTGGTACGATGAAGAAAAATATATTTAATTTAAAAATTTTTATAAATTAATATATTTTATTAAAAAAATACTTTAAACTATTATTGATGATCGATATAAAGTTTGTCACGCCCTTAAAAAACAAAAAAAAAATGTAACTCATGTTGTTATAAACCAATTTCACAAAACATGAGAAGATGGAAGAAAAAAGAAAAGAAAAGAAAAGAAAAGAAAAAAAAAAAAGAAAAGAAAAGGAATCACATGCATATTTATTCATGGATATCAAAAATACGAAAGAGAATTTATATATGCAGCAAAATTATATATATCATTATAAGTAAAGAACACAAAAGCTAAAATGATGATACATCTTATTGCATTCAATTTCAGTCCGATTTTTTTTTTTTTTTTTCAATAATCTTTCACACTTGAGACCCACCATATTCGTTTTCGACAATATTTCTGAGTCCTTTGTAAAATCACTTTTGCATTGCATGTGCAATAATATGTTATCGTAATTTTAATATAAACTAAGTAATCCGTCGCTCGCGATCAAGTTAGATCTTGAAAGAAAAAGCTCTTTCAGGCTTGACATGAAATTTTCAATCAGCCGAGCCCATACTCGACCCATACACCTCAATTGGTCCATCTAAAAATAGGCAATCAGAAAACAAAGCTAAATGTATATACATTTGAATACTCAAAATTCTGCACGATAATAATAAAATTAGATGTGTATTTCTTTTTGTCCCTCCTACTAACACCATCAAATCACCCTGCTAACATGGTGAGGTGGGCTCCACTTATAAGAAAAAGCGTAACATCTTCCGTCTAGCTTCTCTTCAATTGGTGAAGAAAACTACCAACTCTAGAGCTTTTCCCTTCAACTCCTTTTTCTTGGCCATTCTTCTCTCTCTCTCTCTCTCCCTCCCTCCAGAGAAGAAGAGTAATAGAGGAGGAACTCCTAAGGGGCCAAAACCGATGGCCGTTCTGGTGTATCACATCTTCGCCTTCTTCGCCTTATCCTCCTACGGCCTCTACCACCTCATCTCCGCCACCCGGGCACACCTCAAAAACCCTTCCCATTCCTCCTCCTCCTCCACCACCGCTTCCGCCCATCCTTACTACCCCCTCCCCCTCCCCCCTCACCGCCACCACCTCCTCCGCCACCTCCCCCTCTACCTCGCCGCCATCTCTCTCCTCATAGCCATCGCACACTACGCCTTCCTCTCCCCCGCCGCGGCCGACGGCCGCTCCCCCGTCCACCGCCTCGCCGCCCTCCAGTCCGCCGTCGCCCTCCTCCTCTTCCTCCTCCTCGCCGCCGCCGCCCTCCTCCTCCCCCACTCCCTCCCTCCCGATCTCCTCTTCCTCCTCGCCTCCCTCGCCTTCGCCCTCCTCTCCGCCGCCTCCGCCCACTCTGCCGCCGCCTACCTGACCTCCGACCTCCAGGCCAATTGCGACTCCCTCTCCGCCGCCGTCTCCGCCGCCTCCAGCGTAGCCTCTCTCGCCCTCGCCCTCCGCCCCCGCCTCTTCATCGCCGAGTTCACCCTTGCTGGCGCCATCGCCCTCCAGGGCCTCTGGTCCCTCCAGTCTGGCCTCTCCCTCTACGTCGACGCCTTCATCCCCGACGGCTGCCACCGCCTCCTCGACATCCCCGCTGGCTCCGTGACCCGCTGCGACGTTGAGGACTCCCGCCTCCGCGCCTCCGCACTCCTCGACCTCGCCTTCGTGCTTCACGCCGCCCTCGTCGCTGCCGTCGCTGCCTTCGTCTACGCGGCCGTGGCCAGGGTCTCCGGCTCCGGCGCTGCAGCCGGAGGGGGGCTGGGCAGGAGGCATAACGGCGGGTCCTACGAGGCCTTGCCCACCTCCTCCTCCACGGGGGCGCTCGGCGATCTGGATCCCATCCAGATGAAGCAACTCGCCAAGAATTCCACTCAGGCCTGAGTTGAGTCTCTTCTCTTCTACTCAATCCGAGCTTAACTAGTTTTCTTGTAATTTTACTTGTTCGATGGAATTGTTGTGGTTAGCGTTTTCCTGGTACTACCAAAATGGATGGATATGGCGTGATCCCTTGTAGAAAAAAAGTTTTTTTGTTTTTTTAAGGGAAATGTAGTTTGCTTGTGTGTGGATCTTTGCAGGACGCTGGAATCCTTCTCAACGATGCCCTTAAGGAGTAGAATTTTAGGTTGCATTTGCCTCTTAAAAGCAGAGATAGAAAAAAAAAAAAAAAAAAAAAAAGATACCGTTCACTTCAGTATTTTCATGTTCTTTCAAGTTCTTTAGTTCTTATTTTCTGTTCTCTTCTTTGTTTCAATGGAAGACTGTAAGAACATCTTTATATTGTTTTCAGTTCTCTGTGTTTTTCAAAATATTATTTTCATTTTCAGTTATCAAATGCATATTCGCAAGAGTTTTTCTAATTTTTATGAAAATGATAATAAAAAAATGGCTGTTCTTGAAACCAAACAATCCCATCTGTGGCATTTTTTTTTTCTTTGCCTCCTAAACAGACCTTCGGATATTGTTTTATGGAAATGAAATCACAGAATTTTATTCTTGTTTATGAATCTAATCTTTGCTGTTTCTTGAAAGGTCAGCTTACGAGAAATTATTGTTTCAGATGAATAAGGAGATGCTACTTGTTTTGTGGCTGCTTCATACATAGTTTAGAAGGAAGATGGACATTTTTTTTTTTTTTAAATGATTTACCTGACTTTTTTGGATTATCTCAGTATCTCGTCTGGTTCTTAATATCATCATTGAATTTTATGAACATGCTCATAAAAAAAGAATCAAACTGCAAAAACTAATATAAACTGATTTTGTGCTGAATCAATATAATTGGGATGTTGTATTTTTGTTAATGTCCACTTTAGCTGAATCAATAAATGTTGTATTTTTGTTTATGTCCACTTTAGATACATATATGTGGGATTAGGCATATCCTCCATTTATTTAAATGGTTGCTGTTTTGAAGAGTGTAGTCTCTGGTAAATGGATCTGCAGAAGATAAGTTTCCTTTGTATTTGTTTTGTATTTGTCACCCCCACAAAAATTTGTGTTGTGAAGGAATAACTAATGACATTATAGTCTCTCTTTAAAAACACATGACACGAATTCTTTGCCATTTTGCTCCCACAAAAAGCTTCAAAAGCTTCACCTTTCAACAATGCAATTCTTCTCACAGCACCTAGACCTTTTCAGGACCGATAATTGCACCTGCCTTTGTTACTTTTTTTTCCTCTTTCCGGACAGGGCTTCTTAATGTATTTGTTGGATGTTGTTTTTCATTCTTAGACAAGTAAAGCTAATGGAGTTCAAGATAGGGTGACTAAGTCTAAAGGAGAAGGGGAAAGACACGATAGAAAAAAAAAAAAAAAAAAAATCGGAAAAAATTTGGAACTTAAGAGGTTACAGGGGCTCAATTTAAGTGAGCATATTAGTACATTCTTAATAAAATGTTAGCATATTAATCTTTGGAGTTTTAAATAAGAGTTTGACATGATTTATAATTTAGTTTACCACATATGGTTTTTGATCTGCACTGTAATTTATGGTGTTCAAGTGCTTTCAGTCATTGATTACAGTAGTGGGAACCACAATACTCGGCTGCGGGGATGTGTAAGACAGGTGACTAGCTAATACATGTCAATGTCAACATATTACTTAAAACTGGAAAAAGGTTTTTTAAATAGGAGAAGTATGGTCCGCTGTGATGTACTTATTTTGGGAAAGCTAGAAGTCTGAAACTTCTTCTGGTCACTTCCTACATTTACTTCTGCATAAGTGTCTAGCCACCGATCATAAGCTATCTGTTCTTTTCTGCCACTGATTAGTACTTAAGAAATGATGTAAGTCCTACATCTGGAAAAGGCATATAGGTGCTTCAAGTTTTATAGTAAGTGGCTTGCTATCATACATTATCAGTTTACATGAAGAATACGATGTTCTCTTCCATCTTTTGATCTTTCCTGGGTACAGGCTTTTTTGAAGTCGGGTTCAGTTAAGGCTTTTTTGAAGTCAGGTTGAGAATATCTATATTGATAGAGATTCAATCCTCTCCTGAGAAAACTGAATTGAAAAAAAAAAAATTAGTTCATGATCTGTTGAATTTTCTGAAACTTTGTTCTTTCCAGATTTAGAGAGAGAACTATTAACTTGCATTCATGTTAATTTTGCCTCATCCTCCATTGGAGTAATAACTAAGCTTATCTTCTTCTGAGTTCAAACCTAATCATGCTACATGCACTACAATTTATTTCTAAGCATTTATGTATTTAAAATGCCAACAATATTCACCTGAAGGCTCATTTTTGTTTCAACTTTTTGCTGTGACATCAGCCTCACATCTAACTTACACAAATTTTCTCCATGTTTGTTTATGTAATCTGGGAACACATCTCTATTTTGTCTACCCACTAGATGTTGTTTCTATTCTTTCTCTAGTCTTGGGTATAATTGATCAAGGTAATGGGACTAATTACATTCAAGACGTTATACAAGCTAGAAGTAAACAAGGTTTATTCCATCATTAGGCAACAATGTTTATTCATGCTCCACTTTAAGGCCCTGCCCTGTTAAATTTTAAAGCTTTTTTAAATCATTTCGTATTGTCTCCATTCGTGTCTTGTTCATTCCTTGTGACATCCTTGTTATACCCTTAACCATGCTTTCAGGACTCTTTTGTTCTGGTTTCTGCACATTTATAAACCATCTCATAAAATTTGCCCTTATTTCATCCTTTTTTTGGTGCCAATCTAAGTCTTCATAGTATCCTTCTTGCTTCCACATTTAATAAATTGTAAAGTTGGTGATGCAGAAAAGCATAATTTGAGACTTAACAATATACAGATATGAAGTTGTGGAGTTCTTGTGTATCATAGTGATAGAAGTCATGATTCCTGTGCATGTTGGACCATTTTTTTCCCCTTTTTTTATGTGTGTGCGTGTTTTGTGGAAATGGGGGTTTTTAATCTTCCATTATGGCTATTTGAATATCTTTTTGAGAATCAAGGATTTCAAAAACAAGATTGGGATCTGATAATGGAGAGTTCTAATGGGGTACTATTGTGTTAGGAGCATTAGCTCCCATCACCAGGGAGAAGTTACGTCTATGATATTAATTCAGGGCTTGGCCAAATAATGAATTTCAACTGGAGTAGCTCAGGAGTTGGACAAAGTTCAGAGAAGGTTCTCTAAGGAGGGGATCAAAGGGAAAAATACCGGAAAATTCTTTGATAAAATTAACTAGGATAAGTAGTGTGAATGCCTTGCCCCATTACCATGTTGGAATGCGATTGGTGCCTGTCTGGTAGCATATACTTTTGCTAATTTTGTAGATAGATGTTTGTATCAGGTACCAATATGCGTGTCTTGGGCGTTGGACTGCACTTCAAATATTTGATGCATTTAACCTTTTGGACTCTGCATAGGGGGATTATAGTTTAACAGCGTGTGACAGGAGTATCAAAGTGGATTACCCATTGTCTGATCATCTTCATTGTCATTTGTGTGAACTCCATTTGTTTCGTATTTCAAACACCACAATGCTAATGTATTTTGAGGCAATTTGGCTATATTTATATGTTTTGCTCCAACATCATGAAATATTTAATTTTAGTGTATATGCATGCATTGTGTGTTAATATCTGCATATGTTTGCGCAAATGGTTATGGGTGGTGGTTAATGTAGTGGAAAGAGAGATGAAACTCGATCTACAAGGACTATCCCCTATCATGGAGGTGAACATTGGAAAGACTCGACTTCTTTTGATAGGATGTTGGGAAAAGACATGGCATTGGGATTGCATACCAGATTTAAAAGGTAGGTGGAATACTCATCAAGTCAGGATATTATATGTTCTTACTCCATGGATGAAAATTTAGAAGGGCCATGATATTTCTAGATGGTCTAATTTTTCCACAGCTTACACTTTTGTCCATGAGTTGAAGTTGGATGATTTAAATTATTTCACCAAGAGTGGAATGTGTTTTGTTGTTCTAACCTCAGGAGAAACCTAAGAGATCTGAAATTTGGGGACTTTTTAATGGGGGAGGATAAAATTTGTTATAAGAAGAGAGGTGCTTATGTAGTCCACAGTGAATCGTTGGTACATTTTCCTGAGTGATGGCGCGAGACAAAAAAAAAAAGAAAAAGAAAAAAAAAAAAAAAAAAACAAAATGAAGGAAAAAAAAAAAGATTTAGATCCTACTTTTTCTCATGTCCTTTTTCTTGAGAAAAATGCTGATTCCTCAGCATGAAGTTTTAATGTCAGTTTTAGTTGTGATTGAGCAGGTGAATGTTGGTCTACCTGCACACACAAGTAATATAATTGTTTTTTTTTAAGTGTGGCATATGGTAGTGGGTTGTGGGATATGCGGAGTGTTGTGTATTCTTTTTCTATGTTTCTGCTGTATGTACTGCAGCAGTTACTCTTTTTAATGTTTGATCCTCCGTATTTTGATTGGTGTTGTGTTATCGTGCATGTTACTGCCTGATATGGGAGACAATTGGCTTTGAGCTGTGTAGCCAGTTTGACCTATTCTGTGCACAAGCGACTCTAGGTTGGGACTTGGCCTGCTTATTAGAACTGGCTTTAGGAGTGGAAAAGAGTGATTGCATGTTGGCAAGCAAAACATCATAGCGCTAGAAATCAGCAGCAGATTCTAGTAGGAAGAATAACTGAACTCTGTTGTGTTGCTCTCTTAAGATTCAGGCTAGATTTTGAGAAAATGATTCGGGCTGGAATTTCCTCTTAACTTCTCTCTCAATCTTCTAACCTCTGTCCTCTGATTTGTCAAAACGAAAAATAACGATGAAAGCTTCCATGAACGATCGTCTCCTACTCAAAAAACTTTATGAAAATGTTCATATGCGCATAAACCGACATTTAACCAAAACCCATTCAATGATCCAAGGTGGTAAGAAGATCAGAGAAGCGATGGGTCTCGGTCGGCAGGCATTACCAACCGGTCGATGGCGATGAGCCCATGGCACGGTGTGCTGCTAGTTGGATTGCTTGCTGTGCGACCAACTTTCCAATTCCTGTGTTTCAGGGCCCCGCTTGGTTCACGTCAACCATCGAACCATTTTGAGCAGGGCATTTGGACTGATTGAGGAGGTGGGGCTCACTTAACTTAAATAAATTGGTTCAGCCGTTCAATTGTATTTCTTTTTTTTCCCCCCCAAAAAAAAAGGGGATAAAAATAATAATTGTTATAATGTTGATCATTGTATGCTGATAGAAACTTGCTTGAATGCAGAGTTGATTATTTTAAGAAAACAACACCATCATAATAACATGAGCTATAAAAATATTTGATTGCAATAATCATTCCAGTGCCATCATAACAAGACTGCTATTCTGCATTCATGCTTGTGTGGCTGACAGCTCAACGTTGTGAATCAAACACATTGCCAGGGCTGTTATTCTACCATGGTTCAATCCAAGCTGAGTACAGCTGCAAGATGTCTACCATGCTACCATGGTTCAATCCAAGCTGAGTACAGCTGCAAGATGTCTACCATGTGCCTGGCACGAAGAAAAACCTGTTGTATACGTCACAATTGACAGCTTCTGGTTAACTCTATGGTGCCTGGTCCACATGATGTGAGGGTGTCTCGCAAGTTAGTAATATTAGACGCAATTATAAAAGGAAAGAAGTTAGCTATCATAAGTTCAAGATTATAACGAACAAGATAATGCTCGTGATAATATGCACATCAACTACCTTATGAGGAGTCAAAGCTTAGGACTAAAGAATCACTGAAGCTCGTTCACCTAGAAAGTCTTCGATCAAGTCAAGCAATCGTCGATTAGTGAAATACGCTACATGGTAGCATTCATTAGTCATTGCTTAAACTATGTTTGGGTGATAATCATGAAAGAAAAGTCTGAAACTTTAGGTAAGTTCAAGAAATTTAGAGAAAAAAAGTCTAAACTGAAGTTGGAGAGTGCATGACAAGACATCAGCTAACTTGTTGGGGGCACCGCAACAAAATGGTGCGACTAAGAGGGTGAATATTCATCTAGTTGGGACATATCAAAGCATGCAACATGCTAACTAGATTTTAGATGGAGTGTATGAGGATGGTGGCCCACATGATCAATCACCTTAGGGAAGATAAAGTTCTATGTCGCCATTTGAAAAGCTGTGGAATATTAAACCCATGGCAAATCTTTTCCAAGTATTTGGTTGTGCGCACTGCATTAAGTTCAATATATATATATATATATATATATAAAGGCGATTCATATGTTCTTTATGTGACGTCTTTATAACAGTAAAATAAGAAGGTAGAGATGTTGCGATTCTACAGTAGGCCACTTTTATACATCAACGAATGTTTTATTTATTGAGATGCCTTTATGCTGGTCCACAAAATAGGTGGAATTGCCTGATTCTAAAGAGATTGAGGAGAAATTGGAAGAAAGCTTTGGAGAGCAAATGAAGTAAGGCACACGGAGGTTGTGGAAGAACAAATGCCATCACAGGGTGAAGACGATCAATAGTCTATAAAGAGACCAGCAAGCCCATGTCAAATTGGGGTTTACCATAAAACTCCAGAGAGGCTCAACCTGGTCAGCAAGAAGATCGAGAAGTCACGTTGTAACCATAGTTAAAGAGGTCGACTCAGCAAAGAAGGTCCAATCCAGAGAACAATAGCATTTGCAAGGGAAGATAATGATAAGGAGCCAAGTATCTTCAAAGAACCAGTACAAATAAAAGCCATAGAAAAAGAGTTTCAGATAAAGTTGAAAGTGGATCAGACATAAGTTAGATATCATTGTTTTCACATTCATATCCATTTTTATTTGTTAAATACAGATGTGAACGCAGATATTAGCTGGATAAGCAAATTCATATCTACATTTGTTTTAAACTTCATACCTAATAAGATATTGGAAGTATGTATGAAGGTAAATATAGGCATATGTCAGATGGTTAAACTTTATGGCTATTAAATCAAAGGTATTACTAGATGAAAGATAAATTAAGCTATTAATATCTTATTAATATGATCACTTATTTTCTTAAAAAATTTATAAATATCACATTGAGATTAAATAAGATTATAATAAATTGGATAGCACTCTGCTGATTAAAGCATGCATGCTCCAGGGGCATGGTATTTTAAGATAGCTAAATGTTTAGTCCAGAGTTGTTATTCCTTGGCACGTGCAAACTTGAGTCTATTCATGAAAACTTTTGGGGAGAAATTAGATGACTTAATCATGGCAAAGGAGATGACATAGATGAGATTTGGCAAATAAGGGATAACTTATCAATGCCACTTCAAATGAAAGAGCTTGGAGAGCTTAAGCATTTCGACTCAAGTTTGATCATACTAAAGAAGGCTTGTTTATGTGTCATCCAACGTATGCAAAGGATTCGTTTCAGAAATTTGGGATGCTTGACTGCAAGGCATTTCAATGCCTATGGTACCTAACATCAAGCTCTTTTCAAAAAGAAGACAACCATTTGTATGAAGCCACCATGTATCGGCAACGGGTCAGTAGTTTGATAACTTAACACTACGAAGGCTGCACATTGGCTTCGCGGTTGGCGTAGCAAGCTGACCTAAATGCAAAGACCAAGGAAGCCTCACTTGGAAGCAGTTCGGTGAATCCTATGGCATGTGAAAGGAATGCTTGGATATGGCCTGCCCTATAGAAGGACATCGAAGCACGTAAGTGGGTTGATTATTGAAACTTGTGACACTACGCTGGTGATCATGACAAATGTCGATCAACCACGGGCTCCTCGTTTAAGTTGGGTTCAGTAATAGTTATCTCTTGGTGTGGCAAGAGACAGCCAACAACGTCACTGTCTGCAACCAAGGCCGAGAACGTACCGAGCAGCTACGATGGCAACTCAGGAGTGTACATGGTTAATGCAACTCATGAGGGACCTATAGCTGTACCAATCAGTTGAAAATGAAGTACCACCACACAGCGATAAATAGTCTGCTATTCAATAGGCAAAAAAAAAAAAAAAAAAACCCTTATTTCATGCAAGAATGGAACTCGTGGAGGTGCATTACCAGCTTAGAAGAGAGAAGGTGCTACGCAAAAACAAAGACGGTTGAACGAATGGCAGTCTGGTTCGCCAAAGGATTGCCTACTTCTTCTAAGTTCGGAGTTATGAATCTACTTGGCATGCATGACCGCTAAGAATGGCATTGAAAGAGAGCTGGGTGTTGCTTCTTTCCCTCTCTTCTTCCTCTTTGCATCCATACCAGGCGTTTCCCATCCTTATTTGCTCTCCTCTCCTAGAGGCATCCGTACCTATTACTTTGCACTGGGAGGTGTGTTTGCCGGCCTGTTCTTGCCTCCCCACCGCCTAGTATAAAAGAAGCTAATGGGCTCCACTATATGAATCATCTCGCATGAGGTGTCACACTGCCATTAGTGAGTGCCTTGGTGCCAAGTGGTCTTGCATCCGAGCATCAGGTCTTGCTTTGCACAAACTGAGTTTGGTTGCAATTAAAGTTTCTCCATTATCGCTACAATTATGATACCCTTATATCGTTCTTAGGAAGATACCTATAGTTGTTTGGTGGAAGCCTGCTTAAACTGCAAGCTAGTTTGCTAGTTAAGATCAGAGCAACAATTGCTTGAGTAACTTATGTTGAGTTTCATCTGGCCACTCTCGAACTGTGTGCCTCCATTTGTTTTAGCCTTTGTTTCCATTCAGGCGGCCTGTACCACCTTTCTTGTGAATTATAGAATAGGACGATTGAGAGCGACAAGCGCCACTGTGAAAGAGGGTTATTAAAGATTACATCAAAGCCGATTGGCTTAAAAATTAATCACTAGAAAAATGGCATGCATTGTCCCTTCACACGGATCTCTTCATTGTCATCCTCCTTTTGTCTCCAAGAAGTTGTCTCTTGCCCTCCAGTTCTGAAGAATATTTGATCTATTAATTTACTTTGGTTAAGGCAAATTGCCATTAAAACCTTCTATTAGTAGGACAGTTATCCTAGTACATAACCATGAAAAAAAAAAAGCATCGTTACATTATTCCTAGAAAAATATATTAATATTCAATATTCCCAACACCTCTACAATTTTCGTTAGTTTACTGTGCTTTTCTTTTGTTGATATCTGTCTGAGAAGATGGAGTAAAGCTTGTTATGAGGCACTTAAACATGATCAGATTGTTACAGCTAAATCTGGGGTTAATCTTTGTCTGGTCGCCATTTACGATATAAGAAACACTTATGCATTAAGAGAAGTGATTAGAAGAAAGAACTTAATTTTTTTTTTTTTTTATGCATGTGGATTTCTAAATGTTTAGGATATTTTACTTAAGGCTTCAAGGAGGATCTTTCGCCCTTTCTCTCAGTTGGAGTTTTATCACTCCCCTCATATGCCATCCTCGTCAAGCAAAGAGACAAATGGCAAACTCCTAGCATCGATGGAACATTAAAAAACACTTTTATATAGTAATGGTAGCATCGATGGAGCATCAAGATCATTTTTATATAATAATGGTGCAGTCCTAATGATGAGGCAATCAAATTCTTAACCCAATTTAATATCCATTGGACTGCAGTTTTTGACACTGAAATGGAATTTTCTCCTTCCTCTTGTCATCTTTCATCCTCTAACCTTCCCTTCTATATATCATCAGTATCCCTCCTTCCAACCTGAGGAGAACTACTCAATTCCAAACAATGTCCAACACATCCGAAGAAGAGTCTCAGAACACTCCTCATGAGCAATTACACATGGGAGGTTGTACGCCTGTCTCAAGTAAAGGAGACACCAGTGCACCCGTGACAAAGAAGAGACGAAGCCTTCCAGGCAATCCAGGCAAGGAGGCACCATGCTCTCTTTCCCATCAATTAGACAATCACATAGCATACGGTATCCTGCCACAAGATGTTTCAAAATGGAATGTATGGGTTTTGAGATTTTAAAAAGTTTTCCCATTAGCTTAGGAGCACTCTAATATTGTATGGCACCAATACACCTATTGCTTTGAACAGCACTTGAGATTTTGGTACATGTCAATACTTCCAAATTTGCAAACTATGCTGCTCAGGAATTTTTTTTTTAAAAAAAATAAAATAAAAGGCTATATGCAAGTTTTTTAATAATTTTGTTAGCATATTCGTGTACTAGAGTATATGTTTTGATTTCTTAAATATGGTTTGATTATGCGATGTCTTGAATTTAGGATTCATGCTTAAATTTATCATCTGAGATGGGAGATACAAAAATTAGATAACTATCTAGAGCTAGGCACCATTTGAACCAACTTGAATATTTTTAAAAGGAAACTCAACATTTTCGGTGGCCTATCAACCATTCAACCTGAGCTTCTGAACCATGATGAATGACTTTTTGGAATTGGAGAAAAAAATAAATTTACCATAACTTACTAGGTTCAACTATTTTGGATTCAAAAGACCTGGAATTTTGAAGCAAAAAGGCAGTCTAATGTTAGTATACCCTGCTTGTAGACCCAGATGCAGAAGTGATAGCTCTTTCTCCCAGGACTCTCTTAGCCACAAACAGGTACATATGTGAAGTGTGTCATAAAGGCTTTCAGAGGGATCAGAACCTTCAGCTACACAGGAGGGGTCATAACCTTCCATGGAAGCTGAAACAAAGGAGCAGTGCAGAAGCTAAGAAGAGGGTGTATGTCTGCCCTGAGGTGAGCTGCACTCACCATGACCCAAGCCGCGCTCTTGGTGATTTGACAGGCATCAAGAAGCATTACTCGAGAAAGCATGGAGAGAAGAAATGGAAGTGTGACAAGTGCTCCAAGAGATACGCAGTTCAATCAGACTGGAAGGCTCACTCCAAGATATGTGGCACCAAAGAATACCGCTGTGATTGTGGAACAATTTTTTCAAGGTAAGCTAAATTCATTACAAGCAAAGCAGCTCATAGCAAAAGCAAATAACTTTTGTAAGCTGAGTTCCTTTTCATGGTGCTTTCAGGAAGGATAGCTTCGTGACTCACCGAGCATTCTGCGATGCCCTGACTGAAGAGAACTACAGAGCGAATCATGGTCTCGCCGCCATGGTTGGAAGCTTGCATAGCCAAGCACAGGACATGTTCTCGCATTCAATGCCTAGTTTGCATTCCTCGACAACGGATACCATGGCAAACTCATCCAATTCTGATAGGAATTCAAACAATCCTCTGAGATCCTTGTCACTAAATCCTTTAATTCCAGGCAGCTCCGACATGCTTTTTAATCAAAACACAACACGCACTTCTTCTGTCCAGCTCAGTGAAAGTGGACCAAGCAGTCACCCCATGTCAATGGGCTCTTCTTTTTTGTCTGCAACCGCTTTACTACAGAAAGCAGCGGAGATGGGAGCAAAGGTCAGCGATGACTCAATTTCACCTATACTTCTCAGAGGTTTCACAGGCTACTCAGCTACACCTAGAGCATCTGGTTCTCGCCAGGAGCCTTATGGTGGTCATGGTGATGCTTCTTCTCAGTGCCTACACTCCTCCAAGGAAAGCTCTTCAGTTCTTAATCCGGGGTTGATGTCTACAACATCTGGTGGCTCTTATGTCGGAGGTCAAAGTGCCCTTCAGGCAAACTCAAAATGGAGTACTAGTGATTTCAGGCCTACTGCATTTCCTCAGGGTGGACTGGTTAATCTCTCTCTTCCAATGAGAGCAGAAAACCAAACTTCTGTGGTTGTTTTGGAAGGACAGATGCAGCAAAACACTTGTAAAGAGATTGCAGGGGATAGAGGAGTGAGAATGACTCAGGATTTCTTAGGCTTGGGGCCTGTTGGGGGTGTCGGTATTGGCAATCCTAGCTATGATGAGAGTGCAGTTGCACTAGATTATTCAGATGGGCAGCAACAAGGTGGACATGGAATGTTTTCTTATCATCAGATGTCAGATGGCTCAACTGCATTCGACAAACCTATGTGGGATTTCTAGGTAGGTCGGGATGACAAGTTGGCGTATCCATGAAACGGATTCTTAGCAGAGGTTGGTTTTTTTTAGCAAGCAGAATCTTAGTAGCAAACTATCCAGCTCTCTTTTGTCTTCACTAATTTTGTTTGAAGTGTTATCTCCATTCAAATGGATCTTGAATTGGAAGTAAGTTTGTGTGACCCTACTTGTTATCTTTGTGAGGAGCAACATGAAAAAGCTGACCTTACTTCTGCCTTCAAACGTTTCTTCCACCGCTCCATTTATTTATAAGATCAGCAATGAGGGGATAAATTTTAGAAATTACTGCTAGTTAATTTACTCATTTTTACACATTTGTCCCAGGGATTTTGATTATAACTAAAAAAAGTAAAGAGATAAATATACTTTACCTTTTTGAGATATAATCCGATTTTACTTAGCTCGCTCATGATTTAAAAAGTGTTACTTAACCTACTTATGGTAAACTTTCATCCGTGATTATTAGCTGCTATTACCCATCTAAGGAATCTGAGGGATTAAAACATTTATGCTTGCTATTTTTTTTTCGTTCGAAGAATAAAATTCTTTCCAGGACAATGATGAAACCCTCTCCTCCTCGCTCATCTTTTCTACCCCCTCTCCAAGCGAAGCTCTCAGTTAAAGCATTCCTTTTTTCTACCCTCTCTAAACGATTCCCTTGGCTATAGTAATCCTACTAACAACCATCACTATTTTTTAATGTAATGCCATACCACTAATGGAGACAATAAGCCACGCCTAAGTACAGTTCATCAATAATAATTGTTATGATTCCTTCTCTAGATAAAATGTGGAATCACCCAACTATATGGCCTATTTCCATTGCTTTTATTATCTCTTCTCATAAAAACTATATCCGTCTTCTCCGATCTCTTTTATTTTTGGAAAAAAGTAAAAAGCCACCACAGTTCAAAGAAACTAAGGCATTGTAATATTATCCAAATAATTGAACATACCACCATTCTCCCGGCACACCGACGCTCACACCGCACATTGTAATTAACACATAAAAAGCCTTTACATAATAATTTTCTTCTTTCTTATCTTTATTTTTTTACTATTATTTATTAGCATTGTAACTATTTAAAAAAAAGTGCAGTTAGACATCAATTTTTTTTTTTAAAAAAAAGCTATTTAGGATCTTCTCTTATACAATGTTGCTAGAAAGCGTAGGAAAGATCAAAGTTTTCATTAACTTATTATTATCACAGAAAACTTGCAACAATCCCACAACAAATCAATAAAAATAATAAAAGAAAATTACATTGGATTTAGGATGCAAGTAATTGAGTAATATTCCTAGTTATAACTAAATAAAAAAAAAAATATTGACCCTTTTTTCACCCACAATTTCTTTAAATTTACACACCAGTACCACTTTCTCTCTCCTTTTTTAAAGCACATTTTCTCTATACTAATTTTTTTTTTCTCTTTTGTACTAGCTTTTTTTTTAGAAAGTTCACTTTTAGATCTTCATCTAGAGCTTAGCCTCATAAAGGATGGGAGGGGACCGTCTTCCCTTTGGGTATGAGGATGTCCATGCCCTCACTATCAAACTTGATCTCGATCTTCTACATCTTAAGTCCCTAAATCTTCATCTCGGCCTCAATCTTTAGATTGATCTCCAGTGATAACTTACTTTTTTTTCTTCAAATCCATCATTGTGGAAGCATCCATGCTCATCTTCAAAATGGCAATGTTCTTCCTGTCTTGCCAGAGGTCGACACCCTCATCTTCAAAATGGTAGTGTTCTTTATGTCTTGGACAAAGTTAGGGATGACCCATCGCCGACATAGAGGGAAGAGGGTTTCGTTATCCTTAAAAGGATTTCATTCTTCAAATAAGAAAAATAGCATATATAAATGTTTTAAACTCTTAGGTGGCTAATAATAGTTATCAGTTATGGATAAAACCTTATCTCAGATGAGTTAAGTGATACTTTTTAAACCACAAATGGGTTAAATGAGTCAGGCTATACCTTAAGGAGGTAAAGTGTAATTATTTCGAAAATAAAATAAAAGAGACGAAATACCAATCAACTTGATCAAGAAAATTTATTAGCATGAAGTTGTAGTAAAAACTCATAGCAAAATTTAAAATTTCATAAAATAAAGTTATCTTAATTTTTCCTATGGAGTAAGATAGGAGGTTGTCTCAATCCATCCCGTGAGAAGAGAGATATTCTAATATGCACCAATAAGGATGCTAGATGATGGCCGGATAATTTCATCCCAATACTTGGGATGAAACCCATTTCGATATATCTCAGGATAACCCATCGGATTCGAAACTATTACTCAAAAGGATTGCTTTCAATCAGTACATATTAATGATATTATCTCCTACCCTAAGTGATCTTGGTATGTTTATCCAATCGACAGAAATTACCTTTGCTTGTTCACAGTCAAGCATACTTAGCGTGCAGGTAACACTAGAATGGATAACCCTGGAGGAAGTCTCCTGATTTCTTCTTTGAGAGAGACCACCGCACATTTTATTAGATATAAAAGGTTTGAAGTGGGTGCATATTTCACGAGAGCAAAACGGGAAATCCTCAAAATTACCTTTGTCGTCTGAGTGTCATTGTGATCAGGAAGATCTGAAAGGCATTCTGAGAGGCATGATCTTTGTCTCCCCTCGTCCTCCAACTGGAAGCCTTTGGGGAGACAAAGAACAAACACCTCAGTGATAATACAAGACTATCATTGGACGACTATTTTTTCTCAAATCCTCCCTCAGAATTTGAACCAATTTGGTAGGTTGTGCAGTTAGTGCACATGCCTATCTGCCAACTCCTATGCTGAACTATCCATTACCATGGAATTTATAGAAGTATTCTTACTATGCTTGACATTAATTATAGAGTTGACGGAATCCCGACATATCTAGTGACTTTATCTTAGTTGACAGAACCTTGAAATATATTCTTTCTTTCTTATCTTATGCCGTGCCCACTTGTGTCTAATGCTGGTGCTAAACGTGCCTCACGGGTCTACAGAATATATCGGATGATATATTTTATTATGCAGATTATATCTGACAATTTGCTGAAGTGAGTCTTATTTTTTGCTAAAAGCTCTTAATGAGTAAAGTGCAAGCATTAATTTTGACCATTAACCGAGCTGAAGGGCCATAAGAATGTCTACCAATATTCTTCTGAGATTCGATACTTCAAACCCATGTTATAATGGTCCTTGTGCCAAACTATTGCGCCACTTGTAAAAGACTTGCAGAAAGGAAGCCGATGACTGCATGACATCGTTTCTAATGGGAGCCCGTGACATCATATGAGATTTAAATTTGATGATTTCAGTTGATTAGCAATTACTTGAGTTGGATAGTTTCAGATAATGATAAATAATTGTAGAGAAAATTAAAAGCCAACCTGATGATTGATTGCCATTTGATCTTTGATTGCCATCTGATCTTTAGTGTTTTACTGCTCTATGATTGAGGTAGCCATTTTAATTTGTGGTTTCTAATCTAAGGAAAAACTATATATTACATATGGTAATTTACGTGAGTGCCACAGACCAGCAAAAATTTTCAGCAGTTCTTCCCTTAAAAGAAGAATATTGAAGAGAAATCATGGTACATTAGATAATTGTGTGCCGTTATGTAAAAGACTCGACTTTTTAGAAAGAATATTGAAGTGAGTTGTCAATTGATAATGAGAAGTTTTCAATGAGAACGCTTTTAAATAAGTTGGCCATGCAATATTCACAGGAGGATTTGGTTCCCTTCTTTATGATAGTGGAGTTTTCATTAGGTTGGCTTGTCACCAAGTTGGTCATGTTACACGCAAAGGAGGGCACTAGGCTCTACTCGAGGCTGGATCATAGGCTACCCTTGTGGATATGGTATGGAGAAATAGATAAACCGGGCTCAGGTCTAAATTCCATCACTGCTTGAATCAAAGTTAAAGATAACCATTGAGAAGCTGGTAGGGAGAGGCCGTCATTCAAAGTCACAGTAAAAAATTGAACAAAATTGGATCTCACAGTCGAAATTGGGGAGCTTGCACAATTAACGCTCTTTGGACGGCTGGAATGTTACCTGGCACCAACAAGCTTGCAGTCATCTCCATTTAGTTGTTTTTCTAAATTATCAGGACACAATGTAGAAATAGGTTAAGACGATATTTTAAATCTCATAAGATAAGGTTGTTTCAATTTTTTCATCAAATTGGATGTGCCACTGTCCTATTCTGTTTTGATACTGAAGAAAGAAGGTATTTTAAGATATGTTGATTGGGATGTTAAGATGATGATAGAACGTTCTCTTCTGGTATTTGCAACATCAACTTATCTTGACATCCAGCGAGGCTTCTTGCTAGGGCTTGAAATCATGGACTAAGCTTACTAGTGCTTTGGATGATCAATAACATGACAGTGGTCGAGCTTATTGATCATTGAAACTATAATGACAATAATTTGGATGACCATCTTAAAACAATTTTCCACCAGACTTTTGTTTTAGGTCTAAATGTAGTCCTTGCAAGATTTTTATCTTTTATTTTTGGACAAAAGATTGATTCCTATCATCCTATCAACAATAAGAGAATAATGAGAATGCCCAATCTACCATGAGAAAAGAATGAATGGAGCAGCTTAGGACAGTACCATGGAAGCTTCCATTTTTGAGCTCAAGTCAGGGTGGCGCCGGAACTTCAGAAATAGCGCCCCATGATTTACACAAGCACCATAAACTAATTTCTTCGCTTGAGTTGGAAACCCTAAATATATAGCCGATCTTTTGGAAGCATCTCTTTCGCTTGGAAGCTCCAACTTACTAGGTTATAACCTAGTGATTTGTGTTCATTATTTGGTATTTATTTTTATGCACTTGACGTCACCAATAACCAGGGAGATGGAACCAGAGCTTGTTCCAGTCTTTGTAAATGTAACGGGTGAGTTTCCACCTTTTAGATAAATTAAATAAATAAATAAAAGGGCTTGCAAACCTGTAGTTGTGAAACCATTGCATTAGAAAGACATACGAATGTATTATGCGAGCTATTGTAATTTGGAAGTTATTTTATTTTCTTAATGAAATAGCTGGGGTGGAGAGTGGCGTACACAATTTCTCCATATTCTCCTGTAAATTTGATCATCAAGTCTTCCTCCTCCCTTTCCTTGTTCTAATGAAGTTGGCATAATAGTTTGAGGTTAGTATAATTTGAATGCAAGATGTTGTTCAAGTTCAGACGAAGCCTACCGTTGTACAACAGCAGCACTGGTGGCTGGTGCAGAAAGCCTTCTTAAAGAGTACTTCAACTAATAGTATTACATAGGAGATGCATCCTCTTCATCTCCACCAAAGTCCTCTTGGAGGCCTTTGAGGGAGATGAAAAGCAAACACCTCAAACTTTGCTTCCACATCATCTTGCTTCAAGGCCCAAGCACGCATCCAATTAATGCAAGAAACCAGTAAGTTTCAAGAACTAAACAAAAAATTTTTTAGCTCACCATGCTAAGCTACAAACCGCTATGAATTTATATAGGCGATAAAGAGATGCACTCCATATGCCAATGTGACACCAGTCCCCCTCTATAAAGCTACAAAGCAATTTCTCAAAAAAAAAAAAAAAAAAAGCAAAGGCTATAGTGCCAGCCATGTATAAGCTCATGTCATTTATATAGGCGATAAAGAGATGCACTCCATATGCCAATGTGACACAAGTCCCCCTCTATAGAGCTACAAAGCAATTTCTCAAAAAACAATTAAAAAAAAAAAGCAAAGGCTATAGTGCCAGCCATGTATAAGTTCATGTCTTAGGCCACTTGATATATATCAAACACCAAAAGAATCTTTTCATCCAAAAGACTCTTGTGTAGATCTGATCTATCACATTAACAGGGCTTATAATAATGTGTAGGCAGGAGCCATAATAGTGTAATTATTGATTGGCTTGGCCTACCAACAACATGATAGATCAAGCCTATCTAAGAATCTTTTCATCTTGAAGGATAGAATTAGATGTTTGTGATAGTTTGGAGAACAAGATGCTGAACTTGGCTCAATGCCCAATCCAAAGGTCACCCTGGAGAATCCAATCTTACCTCATGAACCTTATCTATAATCCAAAAAAGTGCGCTACAAATAAGTGGCCATAGTCAAGGTCACCCTGGAGAATCCATTCTTAACTCATGGACCTTATCTATACTCCAAAAAAGTCGGCTTCAAATAAGTGGCCAGCTAGTCAAGGGCATGAATTCCCCATATTGAAATGAAGCTGTCTAGCAAATTAATGACAGGTTGACAGATGTGTAGGAAGGAAGATAGAGAGAATCCCCAGAAGTCGATGAATTACCTTTAAAGGATTTGAGGTTGACTTGGAAACATTTTTTCCAGTGTTGCAAAAAGTAAAGGATTGGAGAGGACTTTGACAAGTTCCTAACGGACTCTGATTCTTGAATTCTAGCTTTAAGTGGTGCTCTTGGTGGGTTGTTACCAAGCTTTAAGTGGAGTTTGGTGTGGATGGCTGATTCATTTTAAGATTTGGGTCCTGCACAAATCGGCACTTCCTTTAGGTAGAAAAACTTCTTGGTTAATATATTAAGATAGTTGAGTCCAACGGTTTTAGGCTTTGTTAGGCTCTGTGGACGTGGTTATTTAGTTAACAATATAAAAAAGTTAATTACTTCTCTATATTTAAATTTCATCTTTTCTCCTGAAACAAAATTTTATAATCAGTGAATTGATTTATGAAAGTTAACAACCAGCTTGGAAGGTGAGGATCAAATCTCTCTCTCACCGTGATTTGAAAGGATAAGAGATGTTTGGATGCGAGCTACCTCTCATTGTGTAGCCTACCACTTATAAACTTGTTCCATCACAACAAAAAAAAAAAGAAAAAAAAAAAAAAAAGAAAAGAAAAGAAGAGTATACAACTTAGAATTGTTTGTCATGGGTCAAATTTGGGTCATTTGAATCAAATAATTAGAGCCCATTGAGCTAGAGCATGCAATATTGGTTAGTTATTGATTGAATTTATCTTGAAACCCATTGTAGGCTAACCTTAATCTATACAGAAAATATAATGCATCAAGGCCAAATTTTACACTTACATTGATTGTTTTATTCGAGGTGAATGAAATGCTTGGATGGAGGATGAATATAATATGTGATTTCCTTTATAAAGAGTGGAAAGATACATAGAATGTATCTAGTGGACCACTTTATGAAAAAGGATCTATGCTATTTTTGCTTATCAAGTATCATATCAAAAGCATGTGGGATTTAGATCACCTTTACATTTTACGGTGGAAGTTGCTTTTATGAGGGATAAGTGTGGTGCATGATGAATCTATGATCTTGATTCAGGTAAAACTATTCATAAATATGATCGATAAAGCTCTAATACTATACGACAAATATAACCACTCTTAAAGTATAGATAGATGGTCTAAACTATATTCTCAAAATCGTAGTAGGATCAAATAAAAAAGAAAAACAAGTTAGTGAAAGAAAACATATTCAAAGTTTTATTAAATAAACATGATTGTAATAGATCCGACTAGGAGACACTTAGCATAGGAACACTATTTGCTCATTTTGTTACAAGAAATGAACCCTTCATAAGTGTATATATAAACCCTAAGGACCTTTCTAGAGTGACTCTTAGGTATTTGGACTTCATTTCTTATGACTTTTTAGAGACCTTCAAGCCCACCTAAATTTTCAAAATAATTAAATCTAGACATCTCCCGTAATTCTAATATCATTTGTCACAATACAAGACCTTACCCAAAAAGACTAGCCAAGAAGGTATTACTTGAATTCTTTGATCCTATATAAGTTAATTTATATATCTTCATTTTTTTAAAGAGAGTGATATTATTTTTTTCTCTTGTTCTTCTAAGAGAACAGTGAGGGTTCATCCTAAGCCCATGAAAAGGATAGTGAGGGTTCCTTTTAAGCCCGCAAAAAAGAACTATAAGAGTTCCTCCTAAGTTCGATAAAAGGAGTGGTAAGAGTTTAGTTCTCACGTGATTTAAGAGGATTGGTACAATGAAAATCCTAAGAAGATATTTTAGATAGTGGATGTAAGCAAGGAGTATTCAAACACTGTAAATCTCTTATGCCTCATTTATTTTACTTACTTATTTATTTATTTTTAATTATTTTTAATTGTTCTTACATTATATCTTGCTTATCTTTAGATTTGATATATTTGGTTGTTATGTTTTGATTTAATTGTTGCACTTGTTAAGCCTTAGTTTTTAAAATTTTATTAAACCTAATTCATCCCTTCCTTTTTTTGGATTGCCTTAGGTCAACAAAGGGGTGGTCCCAAAATGTACTAATCAATTAGAATGCTTGAATAATGATGGAACAATTCGCACTCGAGGCAACAATCCATTCTATTGGAACCTGGAACTATGGGTTGAGCCCACTGTTGCCATCAATGATCTATTACATGGCAGTGGTCAAGCTTATCAACCATTGGAACTATCATGACAATAATCTGCACGCCATCTTAAAACAAATTTCCACAAGACTTTTGTTTTAGGTCTAAATGTCCCAATATTCTTCTAAGAATATATACTTCAAACCCATATGATAATAGACCTTATGCCTAACAACTGAACCACTTGTAAAAGAATTGCTGGAGCCGATGACTGCATGGCATCGTTACCATGATGGGAGCCCGTGACAATTATTTGAGTTGATTGTTTAGATAATGTTAAATAATTATAGAGAAAATTAAAAGCCAGTCCGATGATTGATTGCCATTTGATCTTGTCCCTGTTGACTGCTCTATGAATTATGATTCAAGTAGCCTTTTTAATATGTAGTATCTAATCCAAGGAAAAACCATTACGTTTAGATACTACGATCCATAAAAATTTATGTGCCACAGACCAGCAAAGATTTTGAGCGCTTCTTCCCTCGAAAAAGAATATCGAAGAGAAATCGTAGTATATTAGATAAGTGTGTGCCATGATAAATCAGAATGCACACTCAAACAAGTACATGAAAGTAGGAAACCATCCAAACACAACTTGACTCAATCAAAAAATTAAAGATAAAGCTGGACTCATGAGCAGAAATTTTTGCATTAATATCTAACACACTTCCTCTTAATGCAGAAATTTATTACACCTAAAATATCTCTCAAATAGACAAACTTCTCCAAAGGAAGTAGCTTTGTGAATAAATTAGCAACTTGATCATTATTGGTGCTGCAATAAGCCATCTTGATGCTTCCCTTTGGCTAATAGCTCCCTTATGAAGTGATGGCGTGTTTCCATGCGTCTTGTGATGTACCAAATTCTGTCATTGTGATAGTGGACAAGTTGTCATAGAAAATGGTTGTTGCCTCCTCTTGATATTGCTTCAGATTTTTTAATATCCTTCTCAGCCACACTACTAGACATGCTGTTGAAGTAGCAGCCATGTATTCAACCTTTGATGATGTCAATGCAATGGATGATTGTTCTTTAAGATATGGTGTCCGAACCAATAGTGAAGACATAACCCATAGCGCTTTGTCGATCAAGTGAATACAGCAGCTATCTGAGTAGACGCGTGGGTTACATCTCCACCACATCATTGCCATGTGGCAGCCATGTAGGTGCCACATCATCCCCCCCCCCCAAAAAAAAAAAAAAAAAAAAAGCCACGTTAGCAAGATACCTTAGCATGCCACATGGCTGTCCACATCGACAGAAGTGATGGCCATGTAGGTGCCATGTCATTCATTATTCTTAGTAACGTAATAGTCCGTGCCAGTGCCAGGCCATGCCATGTCACAACCACATGTGGCAGTCATTAGGGCCACATCAGCAGATGACCAGTTGACGTGTGGTAGCCACAAGCAGTACGCCGTTTGCCTCATGGCAGCCATAGGCAATCGGTGCCACATCAACTCGCCACGTTGGTCTTGCATGGCAGCCCTGTAAGATACCTCATCAATAGCATGTTTGCACATTATCTGATGTGTCACCACCTCAGCAAATACCATGGCATGGATTTCATTAAATTTACAAATCCATGCCATTCCCTTCTCCAATCCAACCTCGCGATGAAGCAACTTTGAACGATCATATCGCAGAAACCACGAGTCCAAATTATGCATATCATATATGGTTGGAAAGTTTTAAATGTATACTATCTAATAATATAAATTTCAGAAGAAATAAATCATGATTTGGTGGTCAAAAATCAGGTCGAAATGGGCTGGTCAACCATCGTGATAGCTGTTGCATGAAAACTTTGATTTGCAATATCTCACAAACGGCCGATCCAAAAATCATCAAATTTTACAAGCATGTCGTACTCATTAAGGAACAAATCTGTACAAATTAAGTGGCATTAATCGCATGTTTTTATGTACAAAAATTGCACTATCATTTTAACAAAAACGGAGCAATAACGGTATCAAAATACATCCAAATCACATGAGATTCGGCATCAGAGTTCTACTAGGCACGCTAAGGATGAAAACAAGCTCAGTATGTAGAACTTCAGTAGCAAACTATCCAGCTCTCTCTTTTGTTTTCACTGATTTTGTTTGAAGTCTTATCTCCACTCAAATGGATCTTGGATTTGAAGACAGTTTGTGTGACCCTACTTATAATCCTTGTGAGGACTGACATGAAGAAGCTGACCCGATTTCTCCCTTCCAATGTTTCTTCCATCAATCCATTTATTTATAAGAGCAATGAGGGGATAAATTTGAGAAACTAGTTTTAGTTAATTTACTCATTTTTAGACATATATATCAAGGATTTTGATCAGGATTTTTTTGTTAAAAAAAAAAAGAGAGAGAGAGAGAGAGGAAACACCAACCAACTTGATCAGGAAAATTTATTAGCATGATGTTGTGACAAAAACTGAAAGCAAAATTTTAAATTTTAGAGAACAAGACCGTCTCAATTTTTCTATGGAATGGACCATGGATTACCATCTCGTTTCATCTCGATACTTAGGATGAGGAGTGCCCTAATTATTATATGCTTGGACGTTAATCCATCCTCACATGCCTCAGGACGTCTAGCTAGGATTTGAAATCATAAAGCAAAAGAAAGATTGCTTTCTATCAGCGCACACTAATGATATTATCTCCTACTTCAAGTGATCTTAACCGTGAGGAGACAGAGCCTTTCTGCAGTTAAGCATACTTAGTGTGCAAATAGTACTAGGATAGATAGCTCTGGTGGAAGTCTCACGATTTTTTCTTCGAGGGAGACCACCACACATTTTATCAGAGACGAAAGGTATGAAATGGATGCACAGATTCATTGCAGCAAAACGGGAAATCCTCGTAAAATTACCTTTGTCGTCTGAGTATCACTGTGATCGGGGAGATCTGAAAGGCATTCTGAGGGGCATGCTCTTTGTCCCCCCTCGTCCTCCGATTGGAAGCCTTTGGGGAGATAAAGAACAAACACCTCAGTGATGATACAAGACATCATTGGACGACCATCTTTTCTCAAATCCGCTCTCAGAATTTGAACCAGTTTGGTAGGTTGTGCAGTTAGTGCAGACGCCTGTCTGCTAACTCCGATGCTGAACTATCCATTGCCATGGAATTTATAGAAGTATTCGTACTATGCTTGACATTATAGAGTTGACAGAATCTCGATATATCTAGCGAATTATATATATATATATATATATATATATCTTAGTTGACAGAATCTTGAAATATATTCCTTCTTTCTTATGTCCACTTGTGTCTAATGCCGAACGTGCCTCACGGTTCTAGAGAATATATCAGATGATATATTTTATTATGTAAATTATATCTGGCAATTTGTTGGAGTCTCATTTTTTTGGCTAAAAGCTCTTAAGAATAAAGTGTAAGCATTAAGTTTGACCATCAACCCAGCTGAAGGGCCATGAGAATGTCTACCAACATTCTTCTGAGAATCGATACTTCAAACCCATGCAATAATGGACCTTGTGCCTGATGAGTGCACCACTTTTAAAAGACTGGCAGGAGCCCTTGACTGCATGACATCACCACTGATGGGAGCCCGTGACATCACCGACTAATCCAGTTTACTAACATATGAGATTTAAATCTGGAGCTGATTGCAGTTGATTAGCAATTAATTGAGTTGGATTGTTTTAGATAATGATAAATAATTATAGAGAAAATTAAAAGCCAGCCTGATGATTGATTACTATTTGATCTTTACTCCCTGTTGATACTGCTCCATGATTCAAGTAGCCATTTTAATTTGTAGTTTCTAATCTAAGGAAAAACTATATATTACATATGGATGCTACCATCCACAGAAATTTACGTACGTGCCACAGACCAGCTTAAAAGAAGAATATTGAAGAGGAATCATAGTATATTGGATCAGTGTATGCCGTTATGTAGAAGCCTTGACTTTTTAGAAAGAATATTGAAGTGAGCTGTCAATTGATAATGAGAAGTTTTCAATGAGAACGCTTTTAAATAGGTTGGCCATGCAATATTCACAGGATTCGGTTCTCTTCTTTACGATAGTGGAGTTTTCATTAGGTTGTCTTGTCATCAAGTTGGCCACGTGCACCACAAAGGAGGGCGCTAGGTTCTACTAGCTAGAGGTTGAACATAGGCTTCAAGTGGGCATAAGCAAAGATTTGGCTTTAGATATGGTAGGAAGAAATAAATTGACGTCCGTAAAACCCGTCGGGCTCATGGTCTAAATTCCATCACTGTTTGAAACACAACGGAAAATAATTTCTGAGAAACTGATAGGGTAAGCCATCAGTCAAAATCACAGCAAAAATTGAACGAAATTGGATTTAAACTACTGATTTCCATCTCAACGGTTAAATCTATACGCTGAGCTTGAAAGATGCATAAACTAACTCGAGTAGAGACCTAGTCGCTCCAAAATTCAACACATTTGCTGGATCCTGTGGGTTGAAAGCCAAAGTGTCTTCTCTCTGTGTTTAGATGCAAAAGGTTAACTTATGTTCATTTCAATGAATGTTTTGAATACTTGGAATTATAAGCTATGCCGTGCTGGTGACAACATTAATCTAAGTGAGGGTAAGAACTAAGCAAACATGTTGCATGATTTTGTTAGTCAACTCTTTCAAAACTTTGTATTCCATGTTTTTTTGTTTTTCTTTGATTTTTCAAGTAAATGGAGAGGGGCCAGGGTCCTCACCATCAATCCCTTCAATTGCATTATTATGAATCATGAGCTATCAGATTCTTTGGGGTGCACGTTGGGCTGAGTAAATCATCTTACAGTCGAAACTGGGGAGCTTGACAATTAACGCTCACAAGCTTGGTATGGCTGGAATGTTATGGTACCTGACATGCAGTGATATTAGGCTGAGCCCACTATTGCCGTGGATGATCTATAATATGGCAGTGGTCAAGCTTGTCGGCCATTAGAACTATCATGACAATAACCTGGGTGACCATCTTAAAACAAGTTTTGTTTTAGGTCTAAATATTAGCGTCCTCGCTTTTTTTTTTTTTTTTTTGGGAGAGGGGGGGGGAAGGGTGGTGCAAAAAAGATTGATTATTGTCATCTTGAGAATAATGAGAATGCCCAATCCACCACGAGGAAAAAAATGGAGCAGCTTAGGACAGTGCCATGGAAGCCTCCACTTTTGAGATCAAGTCAGGTAGGCGCCAGACCTTCAGAAATAGTGCCCCATGATTTCCACAAGCACCACAACCTAATCTCCATCACTTGGGTTGGAAACCCTACATATAGCCAATCTTTAATTTGGAAGCAACTCTTTTGCTTGGAAGCCCCAAGTTCATGAGGTTATAACCTAATGGCTTTTGTTCATAGTTTGGTCGTTATTTTTATGTACTTAATGTTATCAATTTGAACTGCTGAATTGGACTCCTCACACACCAATAACTAGGGAGATGGAACCAGAGCTCGTTTCCTTCTTTCTAAATGTAACGGGTGTGTTTCCACCTTTTCTTAAAAATAAGGAAAAAAAGGGCTTGCAAGCTTGTGGTTGTAAAACCATAGCGTTAGAAAGAGTTGTTTTATTTTCTTAATGAAATAGCTTGGGTGGAGAGTGGCTTGAGGTTAGTATAATTTGAATGCAAGATGTTGTGCAAGTTCAAATACAACCTACCATAGTTCAACAGGAGCACTGGTGGTTGGTGCAGAAAACCTTCTTAAAGAGTGCTTCTAATGGTACATTGGAGGTGCATCCTCTTCGTCTCCATCAAAGTCCTCCTGTTGGAGGCCTTTGAGGGAGAAGAAAAGAAAACACCTCAAACCCTGCTTCCACAACATCTAGCTCCAAGCACGCCTCCAATTAATGCAAGAAACCCATAAGTTTCAAGAACTAAGCAGAAATTTTTTTTTTTTTTTAGCTTACCATGCCAAGCTACAAACCTCTATGAATTTATATAGGTGATAAAAGAGATGCACTTTACACGCCAGCGGCACCAGTTCCCCCTATGAAGTCACAAAGCCATCTCCCTCAAAATAATGCAAAGGCTACAATTCATCTCTTAGGCCAGTTGATATATTTTAAGCACCTTGGCAATAGAATGCGGGTCTTTATCATATACACCAAAAGATAGATGTTGATAGGTGACTATGGCCATCTTTTAAGGGCAGAATTTAATGTTCGTGGCGATTTGGAGAACAAGATGCTGAGCTCGACTCAATACCCAATCCAAAGGTCACATTGGAGAATCCGATCTTAACTCACGGACCTTATCTATGATCCAAAAAAAAGCACTACAAATAAGTGGTTAGCTAGACATGGGCAAGAATTCCCCACATTGGAATGAAGAAGCCTAGTAAATTGATGACAGGTTAACAGATGCGAGAGGAGGAGGATAGACGGAATGCCCAGAAGTCGATGAATTACCTTTATAGGATTTGAGGTTTGACTTGGAAACATTTTTTCCCCGGTGCTGTAAAGAGTAGAGGATTGGAGGACTTCACCAAGTTCCCAATGGATTCTGATTCTTGAATCCTAGCTTTAAGTGGAGCTCTTGGTGGGCTGTTACCGCTCTTTAAAGTGTTGCTTGTTGTGGATGGTTGATTCATTTAAGATTTGGGTCCTGCACAAATCGGCACTTCCTTTTAGGTACAAGAATATCTTGGGTAATATATTAAGATGGTTGAGTCCCACAGTTCTAGGCTTCGTTAGGCTCTGGGCACGTGGATGTTTAGTTAACATTATAAAGTAATAAATTACTTCTCTATGTTTAAATTTCACCCTTTCTCTTGGAACAAATTTAATAGCCAGTGAATTGATTCATGAAATTTAACGGCCGGCTTAGAAGGTGATGATCAAATCTCATTTTCATTGAGATTTGGAAGGATAAGAGATAATTGGATGAGAGCTACCTTTCATTGTGTACTCTATTACTTATAAACTTGTTCCACCAAATAAAAAAAAGGTATACAGCTTAGAATTGTTCATCATGGGTCAAGTTTGAGCCAACTAAAGCTCATTGTGCTAGAGTATGCAATATTGGTTAGATATTGATTGAATTTATCCTCGAGCCCATTCTTGGCTAATCTCAATCTATAAAGGAGATATAATGCATCAAGGCCAAATTTTGCACTTCAATCAATTCTTTTAACCGAGGTAAATAAAATACTTGGATGGAGGATGAATATAATGTGTGATTTCCTTTATAAAGAGTGGAAAGATGTCTAGAATATATCTGGTGGACCACTTTAACTTTATGGAAAAGGATCTATACCATTTTTGCTTACCATGATGACCAAGAATCATAAAAGCATGTAGGATTTAGATCATCTCTTTATTTCACAATGAAAGTTGTTTCTACAAGGAAAAGTGTGGCCCATGATAAATATATGATCTTAAATCAAGCAAGACTATCCATAGATATGACTGATAAAGCTCTAATACTATGTGATGAGCATAACCACTCTCAAAGTATAGCTAGATAGTTCTAAAATACATTCTGAAAATCATAGTAGATCAAATAAAAATAATAAGAAAAATAAGTTTATGAAAGAAAATATATTTAAAGTTTCATTAAACAAACAAAAATGCAATAGAACTGATTAGGAGACACTTAGCACAATAACACTATTTGCTTATTTTGTTATAAGATATGAACCCTCCACATGTGTATCTTTATATATAAACCCTAAGGATCTTTTCAGAGTAATTCTTATGTATTTGGACGTTATTTATTATGACTTTTTTTATAGACCTTCATGCCCACCTAAATTTTTAAAATAATAAACCCTAGACAACTCTCATAACTCCTTGTCTTTCTTATTTACAACACTTCAACACTTTCTAATATTAAATATTTACATTCAGAGTAACAAAACCAATCATCTCCAATGATTTAAGTTTTATTCTAAGTGGGTCGTATTGTACCCTCATAAAAAATGGTAATTTAACAAGCCTACTCAATCCCACACAAGTCTTTTAGACTTATATCCCAATAAATAAATACGCATCATTTAGGATTGGACTCCAAAATCATTAGCTTCTAATTTAAGAGGTATAAGCACTAAGACAACACTATATAAGTTAGCTTATTAATTTGCTTCTAGTTCTCACCTATGAATTCATTGTCCTTGGTCTAATCAAACAATGATAGCACAAATTCCACCTAAGGTGAACTTTTGTGCAGCGTGCCCTCCTATGTTATGTAAATAGAGTGCATGAGAATCTCCCCTCTTCAACTTCGATCTATGAGTATGCTTCCTTCTTCAGAATTTCATCATCATTTCTTCTTCTTTTTAATTATTATTTTGCTTTTTAAATGATGGAGACTAGCAAAAATGTTCATCTTCAATAAAATGCTCTAGTTAAGTGATTAATTTATGTGAGATTCCTAACTAATTGAATCTTTTTTTTAATCTAATCAACAAGCATCTCATTTGGTTCATTAATTTTTGCCCTTTTAGGAGTTGTTAGCTCTAGTGCTGGTAGATAAATATCGGTGACCATTCTAGAGATTTAAGATCATATCTTCTGCCTATTCTGCCTATTCTGTAGATTTAAGATCATTTGGTTTATTATTTAATTAATTTGTTGAGATTAAAGGCATCAAAGAATTACTTCTGCCTATTCTGTAGCCAAATTCATCTACATAGCATGTGAAGAAAATGATAGGATCACAGACATCCTAGTGCCAAGGAAAAAGAAAAGAAAAGCAACATTATCATGTGATCACAACCATCCAATAATTATTTTTCTTTGTTGGATGCATCATGGTAAGGGCAGGACACGGATCAAGGGCTCCAGTATTAATCTCCAATAATTTTCCTTACTGTAACAGTTTGGCACTCTCTTTTGGGTACATCACATGAAGTTAAATCATAAACATCCATATAATATGTCTTGCACATCATGCCATTCCTATGAAACCATGAATCCACTCGACTGCATTCACTAAGAGCCAAGGCAGTGGTCATTCTTCAGTCATCATCGATGATAGCTTCAAGTAATTTCCAAATTTTGTTCTTATTGTGATTGGAGTCAAGTAATAATGGCACTCTTAGTAATGCTTGCATGGACTGGTCAGATCATATAGCAACTTCGTTTTCGCTCAAAAATATATAAATTGGAGACTCGGGTTAAATCCAGTTCTCAGGCCAGGTTTGACTGGATCTCGGGTTGGGTTTAGGATTGGGTCTTCAGTTCTTGAGGTCTGGAAACGAGTACTGCTAACCAATTTCATAGTGTTAAAAAGATACTTCCCCGTATGTTCATTTCTCTCGAATACCCATTTTCGCAGTCGAATTCAGAAAGCAGAAACCATTGTTCACACCGATGTCCCTTGGCAGGATGGCAACATCGCATGCATAGGCCACAACGCAATGACTTGGGCCTTGGCTTGACCTTATTTAGCCAAAATTTGGTAGCCACGTCAGTCATCATATTGTAACTCATAGTTCACGCCTACTTTGTTGCCCTCTTTTATCAGGATTGGTCGAGGCTTGAGGAGCTTTTAGCCAGCATCGCAGTGGGAAACTAGTACAGACAAAATATGAAAGTTTCTGGAAAGTGGGTTTTAATTTTTAATTTTTTTCCCCCTTTTTCCGAGAAGTTTCGTGAACACGGTATCACAATGTGAGGACAGATGTTTTGGCCAGCTTCACCCCACCAGTTTACTAAGCTGTTCAGAGTAAGGTCTGGATACGCTGTGAAGAGTTAGGTTTACTTCGTGATGAAGGATGTTTCCGTTGTTTCCTAGGAGTTTGCCTGAAATCATTATTAAAGGTAACCATGAGCTACTTATCACATACTTAGGCAGACCTTCATGGGGATTTAGATGCGGAAGGAGATAGAAAGGAGGGAAAGAGTGTCATTAGAGGTTTTATCATCTAAGGTGACTACTTGAGCTTCTCTGGGCTGTGGCGATGGAGTCGTAAGAGAAAGCAAGGCATGCAAGTTCTTGGATCTCTCTCCCTCAAAGGTTTTCTCCTTGGAGTCCTTGGAAGAAACCTTGGAGGAAAGAGATCCCAGAATACACATGCAAGAGAGAGAGAGAGAGAGAGAAAGCCTACTTTCCATCGGCATGTCTTCTGTAAGTTTTTCCGAGCTAGCTTATCAGAGATTCATAAAAGTTTTCTTTTCTGTTAGCAGAAAGGGACTTCAGCTCAAATGATTCTCTTAGCTGAATTCAAATGAACCGACTTCATCAAGGAAGAAGACTTTTTGCTGAAAAGTAGGTACTGCTGCCTGCCTTGTAGAACTTGCCTTGGACAATCTATGCCTAGAAGTTAGAAGAGAATATGTCATCCTAAAGAAAAAGAAGACCATTTTGTTCATCACCTTCCAGATAGAACATATAAAATATCTACGATTGGAACTTTAAACAAGAAATTGCTCCCCAAGAAAAGGAGGGGCGAGAAGGCACCTGAAAAGATTGTTTGTGTCCTTCAGGATTGGGGAGCTTCTTTACTTATGATATTCTATACTTCTTTTTTAAAAAAGGAAAAAAAAAAAAAAATTCTATGGAATTCTACATGAATAATCCTTGATATAATTTAATTCTATATGATATTGTACTTGGGAAAAAATCTTACAAAATATTGGAAGAGGGATATTGATAGTTATAACAATAATTTAATATATCAGCACATAGCAGATCGCTCCAAATGCATGATGCCAGAGAGAAAAACCATTAGTGTAACTTGACACTTGTTCCAATATCCTCCTTTCCAGTGGATATGGGATCAGTATTTGTATCCCAGGGCAGAAAAAAATATATATTTATGAAAAAAAAAAAAAAAAAAAAACAGTTTTTTGTTTTGTTTTCATTGTTTTGGGAGCTTCTTGAGTTGATCGTCCAGCATTGATTATTTATAAAGGCCGACTCTCCTGCTAAACTAGATTATCCAAACAAGTCAGCTCCTATTCCAACTGTATGGACTCTTCTCAAAAACTAGGGACAATCTCACAGTTTGTCCTTCCTTACCACTCCTCGTCATTACCAATCTATTCAATGAATATAAATCCCACGCGTTATCAACAAACTATTTCATGAAACTATCCATAAAACGTAGGTAATGATCAGTGATTTTGTATCTTATTTCTGTTTCCATTGCTGATTGCTTGATATGCTTTCTATATTTCAAGGAGAACCGATTTTGAACTTGCCAGGGTATTTCTTTTCCACAATGCTTTGAAGAAAGGACCAAGAAGCCTATGGTAAGAGCTGCTGGCTGTGAGTTTCCAAACAGAGTAATCTTCAACTTTCGGTAAGTTACAAGTGGATGATATTGATTGAAGATCTCTAAACTTTGCTTGCTCATCTAGTTCTAGATTGTGTTGAAGCACCATCTTTCATTCCAAAACACTCCCACTACACAGTGAAGGTAGCATTTGTTTCGATGTTAAAGAATAAAAAGCCGTGATCAACCAAAAATCTTACCAGAACCTTTATATTTTTCCATTACCAAGATTGAAGAGCAAGGGCCTCTTCAGCTGTGGAAAAGTAGAGGTGTTTTTAAGAATTTTTTTTACCATGAAGAATAGAAAACAAGATTTTATATTCAAATAAAAAATAATAACACTATAATTTTTGGATTCCTAAATATACACTAGGTTTAGAAAATAACTTTAAACTATTTTTTATTATTTTTTTTTTCAAAATAAAGTAGTACCTTTTTTTATTTCCTACCATCGTATCTTTATAATTCACTACCACTAATCATCCACCGCTATCATACATCATCTTCCACAATCATCTTTTCTATCGTACCTCTATCATCTATCATCAACATAACGATGATCACTATCATTATACCTCAACCAACATCACCCTTTCACCATCAACCACTGTATCTCTACCACCATCGCCCCACCATCCATCGCTAGCCTATTAATACCATCCATCATTATACCTTCATCATTCACTATCATTTTACAGCACCATTCATCACCACCACCAACCTCCTCTACCATTTATCGTCGTATCTCTACTATCAACTATTCTTCATCATTCATCTCTATCATAACCTTCATAAGCATCACTATCATACCATCATTCTTTATCACCATCACTATATTTTGTCCACCGCTCCTTTGGATGGCGCTTTCTTAAGGTGCAATATTTTAACGGGAACTATGTACGGATTTTGGGCTTGACTAGCGTGTTTGCTTTCTACAGTACCTTAAAGAAGGGACCAAGAAGACCTTCAGTATTTAAAAGCCTATCATAAGAGTTGTTGGCTGCGAGTTTCCAAATAGAGGTAATCTTGAACTCTCAATAGGCTACAAGTGGACGGTATTGATTGAAGATCTCTAAACTTTGCTTGCTCATCTGATCCTAAATTGCGTTGGAGCCCCATTTTTCATTCCAAAACACTTCCATTGCATGGCGAAGGTGGCATTTTACTTCAATGCCAGGGAATGTAGTTGAGGCAAAAGTAGTTATAAGAGAGCAATTACATGGAAGAGTGTGTGATTTCCATTAAGCGTAACCTAGGAAAAGGATAGCACTGTTACGTCCAGAAGCAAGCAAGCGACGTAGACGTGCACAAGGACTCTCTCTCTCTCTCTCTCATGAAAACTCCCTTTTTCTCACTAAAGAAAGGAAGATAGAAGATAAAATCTATTATATTTGCACCATGGAAGAGTGTGTGATTTCCATTTAGGGTGACCTAGGAAAAGGATAACGCTATTACGTTCAGAAGCAAATATAGATGCGCTCAAGGATGAGAGATAAAGCTCAATCCTCTTCTGTTGTACAATCTCTGTCCACTATGCTTGCTCATCCGGTCTTGGATTGTGCTGGAGCATCATCTTTCATTCCAACAAAACGCTTCCACTGCTTAGTGAGGCTGGGTTTTTTTTATTTTTTTTATTTTTTGATGAATAGGTCCTCCTTGCCAAGTTTAACGGTTGAGAAATTCGAGAATTTTATTATTGTTGACGTATCTTTAGATCGGTGAAAGACTCTTTGTAGCTTTCTTTATTTTACTCTAGGTCCTCACTTCCTTCTGGATTACTAGGCCGAATGAATAATCTCCCTCCATTTAGCATGAGTTTTGTTGGCCGATGTCGTCGAATGGATTGGAGGGACGCTACGAAGAGTCGTATTTTTGCTTTCTATTCATTAGAGAATTTGATTGATGTGATTTTTCTCTTCGGTGTCTCTGATGCTGCAACATCGGAACATTGAAAGAAGTTCATACAGAAAGAACTCTTTGAATAATTAAATGCATAATCCAAACTCATCCGTACATGATCCCGTTTGCATTTGGCCAGGAGGGAGAGGTTCGTTTCCTTTAAGAATTTTGATTCTTAGTCCCCTTCCATCTCCTCCGACTAACAAACATTGCTCCAAACGATGGAAGCGACTAATTCACTGTGATGTCTTTCATAAAGGCAGACTAAGCATCGTCTCGTCTACCAGGAAGGGGAGATGATTACCTAGACGTGAAGCAAGCAACTTCAAAAGGCTTGTATCTCCTTTAGAAGCCTTTAGAAGTAAGGACTCCCTCTTCCTCCCGAATGAGGCAGAGGTAAGCAAAGCTAAGCTGAAGCGGGATATAGCTTTAAGAGCACCCAGAGTGTGAGTGTGAGTGCTTAAATTAAAAAGAACATGGCCCTTTCGAATAAGCTTCCAGAAATGTGGACAAAAGCATCACGAGGACCAGTCCAGCCCAGGAGCTTTGGTTGTCTCGTTTAGCTATTCTCTTGATGAGCAAATTACACCAAATCCACATCCATATAATATCACAGTTCCATAATTTCAAAAACAAATATTCGACCACAATAAACCAACCTTGAAATAGAGAGAGTATGTCAGCTCATATATTCTGGAATAATAGTAAGTCATCTGCTCCAACAATTTCCTAGTTTGCAATATCTTGCAAGGTCCAACCTAAATACATTGCACAAATCAAAACCCCCACATTAAGATTCATTAAGAGGCGCCCTGATCCTTAGCTATTTGATAAGCACATCGGTGCACAAAACCACACAAGTTACCACAGGAACAACCTCTATCCCCTAGAGGACATTTGCCAACTTCTCCAGCTTATAAGCAACAACTGCTTGTGTACATGCTAACATGATACAACTCTTTTAACACTAAAAGAAATTCCCTAAGAGTTAAATAACAAGACACACCTTTATGCCCATTGCAGGATTCAAAACCGAGTCTCCATTCTGGATTTTATAACTCCTAGGTGGGTTTCCACCTAGCTGGATAGCAACAACAATTCCACAGAGACAAGCCGTCTTCCAAATGTCATCTAGATGATTTCCTTGAATCTTTTCTGTCAGTGAATTTATGTTCTATTCCAAACTCAGCTGCCAATTCATCTATATCATGTGTTATTTCCCAGTTGCCCTTGTGACTACCCCAATTTGAGTGCAGTGGCTGGGTGCCACATCTTTCCAACCCTCTCACACTCTCAAGCTGGCTCTGTATATCTTCAAACTCCTCTGCAACTACAGCCTGTCGTTTCCCACCCATCTCCAAGTCGAGACTTGTTTTAGCTGGGCTCATCATGTGCCCCAGAGGGTGCGAAGAGGTGAAGGTGACCGTATCCTCTTTCACCTTAGCTCGGAAATCATTCTTGGACTTTGGAATCCTCGAGAAGAAGATCTCACATATATTTCTCGCACATCCATGGTTATAAGGATTCTTACTCCTATCATAGCGATATCGAAAGTTCTCATATGTGGTCTGTAAGAAGAATGAGCATAAAAAAGTGACACAACTCTAATTCGTAAAATGCAGCAGAAATCAATGGCTAGTAAAAACAAATAAGACCTGATTGGTGCAAATTAAGTAAAGGTGAAAGGCCGTTAACCCTCCAACAAACCAAGCTGCTATGAATGTATATATAATAAGAACGCCAGAAACAGGTGCTCTTGTCACTGCTTTCCACAGATTACACTCGTATGTTTCCATGATCTTTGTGAGGTTGAGCCAGCAGAAGGCAAATACATAAAGGCATAGCAGGGTTGTGGAGGACACAAACATAAAAAAGAAGCGGTAATTCCTCTGCATAAAAAAAATTAATCAGAAATAACTCAAATGTGATGGTACAAAAAAAACCATGCTCTTGTAGTATTTTTTTTCCTTCTTTGGAGGAGCCTGCAGTTTATTTATTAATAATATTATTTTTCATCATTTTCAATCAGTGTATAGCTAAAGCTAACCACTTACAGGCAATAGGATACAGGAAAAATGCGACAAGAATAAATTTTTAAGATCACCTTTAACAGGAGTGAGCATAAGATTTAGTTACAGTCAAAAAAAGAGCATAAGATTTAGTCAGATAACACCACCAAAAAAATGGACTATGAAAAATGTTCATTAGATACTAGAGTTCAGTCCTTTCAAACTGGTTGTTTCGACTCTTCAAACATAAAGATTGTGCTTATGTTGTGAAAAAAACATTTTTTTCTGGTTAACAAATCAATCAAGCATCAAACCACAAAGCCACAGAAAAAAGTCTGTTTATCCTCTGGAGATGTAAACATGGAATTCCAGAGGTCTATGGTAGGATATGTTAATTGCTTTGATCACATGCATACAACATTGATGCACAGATATACGTGCATCTATTATAACATTGCTAAATAAAACTTCTGGAAGCAAAAATAAACAAATAATTCCGAAATTCTTGGAGTTGTGTGTGCTCTAGCTCCTGCTGACATAATAAGCTGCAGTTTTCAGATCTCTCACTCCCCTTTTTTAAATAATCCATGAGTTCAATTTGATAATATAATATGACAAATAGCGCATAGTGAAGCGAGCAAGCAAAGGATACCTTTCCAATACACTGGCCAACCCAAGGACAATGATGATCAAAATGTTCCACACAGTTATTGCAGATTGCGCAGTGGGAACATCGAGGGGGGCGATATAGCATGCATGTATGACAATATTTGACCTTGACAATAATGTTGTTCACAACAACATCTTTGGTGGGTGGCAAAGTTGAGGCACCACCCTGACCCCCGCCCCAGTTTGAGACACCATCATAATCTTCTGGCTCGGGAGGGTGCGCATTACGAGGAATAATGCCAGGATCTCTGCCAGAAGTGAGAAAGAGGAGAAAAATATCCTGCACAGAGAAGAATCAACAAGGTCAGATATTTTTCTTTTCTGGGGGAAGTGATTAAGTATGTGATGAGCCAGAAAAAGAATGCCTCAGCAGCAGCACATGTGCTCATTTCTAACTACTAGTAATGCATCACTTGTTTAGAAATACTCTTGCACGAAATTTAACAGAAGTGGCCCATATTGTTTTTGCCTATAAAAGATATTAAATTCCAACATGAATCACAACTTCCTGAAATCCCAATATGATGATATGAGAGTCCCTAGGTCACTGGAGTTCACACATTGCTTCACCTGGGCATTGGAAAACAGATAGCTGGTAAAAAGAAATAAAAGAATTATCATTTCCACCAAAGTGAAGCAACTTTCACATCAGCATGACAGAGAATAAGATGACAGAGAACGTGGTTATCTCTGTAACAGTTCACAAGCCACCCAACAGCACAAACAGAGAAGCAAGAATTTTTCATATCAGTCAATCTTTGAAGTGAAAAATGGGCCCAAATCATTGGCTAGCATCTCTCTGAATTCCTTGGATCATACAGGTTCAAGGAAGAGAGGACACCAAAAAAAAAAGGTTTGGGCTCAAAAATAGGCCCCAAACATGATGGCTAACCCTAAACCTCTCATGAGCACCCAAAGGTTTAGTTTAAGAATGATACATCACTTTTATTCTGCCAAATAAATATTTTGAATCGGAATTTCAGTTGGACAAGAAACTTGTGTCCAATTCATCATTTAAGTGCTTAGATAATAGAAGAACATTGCATCCGATTACTAGAGCTGTCTATCTTTTCACCCACATGCTGTGTAGGTAAGAGTCTAAGAGATCACCAAACCCTACAAATAGTTTCTAATCATTCTTGTGTAAAAGATTATCAATGATATTGATCTCCAGTATGAATTATCCATCTTTGGCTTTTTGAATCAGTAAAAACTTTTTACAAATGCTCAAAATTTTAATATGTTGCATTATTCTATACAAAAATATGTGAAATTACACACACACACAGACACAGAGAGAGAGAGAGAGAGAAGAGAGAGAGAGAGAGAGAGAGAGAGAGAGAGAGAGAGAGAGAGGTTTTGCTTCTCTTGAAAGGGTATCTACTATCAGCTCCAAAATCTAAAATGGGGCATCCAGATCGAATATCACACCATTGATTATGCTCTATACAAATAAAAATATCTAGAACCCAAAAATCACAATTTATAATCTATGCATCATGTGGATGAAAAAAAATGTACGGTTAAAATGATATAAGACCATGTTTTCTATGATATAATTATTAAAGTATATTGATTTTCAATCTATATATGTTCTAGCATATGTAGATTGGATTCTTAGCATATGTTTCATCATGTATTCAACACAATAACATAATGGAAGCCAACTATTTTTGTGTTTGCATGATGCGTATGTTAGAGGCATCAAAATATATGATTTTTGATTCCTAGGCATTTTTCATAGCATATATCATGATCAATAGTATGAATCTTCAATTTAGATGTTCCATTATTGATATTACCGATTTTTGATACAAGAGGAGCAAATACCTCATCTTGGGGAGTAAAGTCAACTCATTTATACATACATATATAATGTGTATAAATATATGTATGTATTTATACATGTATGCATACATAGACACAATTTATGCAAAAGCATGCATGACGAACAACAATAATAGAAACAGCATCACTAAGAAGGATGGTAAATAGCTTTTTTTTGGGTGATCCGCATATACAGTTGTATGAATGATATTTGCAAAATCACAAAGCATCCTATGAATAATCTGATTATTCAAGAAATATATCGAGAATTGCCAACCAGACTTCGGCCCACTTATTGGCACTCCTCTCTTGAGCGCATGCACTGGGGAGAACTACCAAGATTGAACAAAAAGTGGCAATCCCAACTTTGGCAAAACAAAGAACAAAAGAAATATCTGGAGCATCATCTGGCTGATAAAAGTCTCATGAATAAAGCTTGATATTTTTCGAGGAGAAAAAGAATATTGCTACTATACTCCAAAGCCTCATGTTTTCCTAGGTTCTCTTCGGAATGGCATGCCCTAATATATACAATAGCTACTTAATAATGGATGACTTTTCATTACATAATGTTTCTAAGCATGCACTTTTATCTTGATCTTATGTCTCTTCTACCAACCTCTCTATTCATCAACAAGATCCTGTCATTAATTGATTAAAAAAAAGGCGGGCATTGCAAAAAGGATGCAAGAATGAACATCTGTATACTGAATTTATTTCCTTTTATGATTTTTTTTTTTTTGCATGTTACACGGTAAGATATGAAACTGCAAGATATCATGCACCAAATGACACATATAAAATGCTTCAAAATATTTTTTGTACCAAGAACTCATAATTACTTCTAGAAACTAAATTATAAATTAGAAGTGGCAAGCGCTTCAGCATCATGTCCCTGATAGGTTACTTGAACACAAGGTTAGCGAAACCAAGCATTGGTACTAAACTAGTGCCGGACCGCTTTGGTTCAGTATTGAACCAAACTGGCAGCGTACCATTCAAACTAGTATACCATTTTTTTCAATTTCTTTTTCATAGTTTTCAATTTTTTTATGTGATATACAAGGCTTAAAATCTCCTATAAGCTCTCATCCTCTCTCTTTTTTCTTATTTGCATTCAAAATCATTTAAGTAAATGCCATCATCTTCCCTCTTCTCTTTTCTTTCTATTTACTTAAAATTTTTTATAAAAATAAGAGAAATACTCCCATTTGAATTCAACAAAAATGTCAGAAAAAAATCAGATGCCTTAAAAATAAAAACTCAACTCTTCCTCTAAAAAACAAATTCGAAGAATTTTAAGAAATCTCAATTTAGCAAATATCAAGTTAGGGTACTTCCACTTTAGATAAAAATCTCAAAAAATCAATTTAACTTAAAAATGATGAGAAAACAAAATACTAAAAAAATTATTTTTAAATACAATTTGTAAGGTTTTGATCAACACTTGATCAAACTTACAGAGTTTCCATATTTAGATAGAATCACAGTAACAGTGAACCTCATACTGACCTATCTATACTGATTTAATTGACAACTCATCAAAATAATAAAATTATTATCATAAATCCTAAGTATTCGTTTGGTTCAAGGAAAATAAGGGCGAAAAACTTTTCCACCCTTATTTTTCCTATGCTTGGTCAAGAAAGGGAGGGAAAATGCATGGTGTAGCCCACATATTTTTTCTCCTCACCCATCGAAAAAAATTTTTCATGGAGCTGGCATTTTCTCTTTTCCGATCTCATGAAAAAAGTTGCCAATGCCAAAAGTTCAAAATTATCCTTTTATCTTTATTTTATTTCCTTTTCTATTCATAGCCTTCTAATATTACTAATATAATATAAAATACATATAATATATTATTACTAATATAATATAATTTAATATTATTATATCAGTATTATATTATAATATAATAATATAATATAGTATATGATATAACCTTATAATATTATATTATATTAATTCTTATGTAATATTTATTCTAGGGGTATTATAGTCAAATTGGCATTTTCTTATTAAAATTACCCCCAACTAAATGCAATAAAATATTGCAAAACTATTTTCCTATACAAATTTTCTATCAACTAAACATGGTCAAATTTATTTTCCTCTGCAAAACTTTTTTCAGAAAAATGGATAAAAAAATATTTTTTTAAGAAAAATACCAAATAAGTATTAAGCTTAAAATATATTTCTTAAGGTCCAAATTATGATATGTCGTTAGACCAAATGTGGAGGTGTTTTTCTTAACAGAAGGAGGATGTAACACCTTGACCTTCAGTCTCGTGAGGCATCATAGTTTGAAGTTTGGATCATAAGAAATATATTTTAACCTTAGAATTTTATAATAAGTTTAATGTTATTATCTTAATGAATTATAAATCAAGTCAACATAGTTTACTGTAAAGTTCATTATTATTGTGATTCTGTTTAAGTCTAAAAATCCTATAAGTTTGACCAAGTATTGACCAAAGCCTTATAAATTTTGTTTTAAAATATTTTTTTAGTATTTTATTTTCTCATTATTACAAAGTTAAATTGATTTTCTGAGATTTTTATCTAAAGTGGAAGTATACTAACTTAATATTTACTAAATAAGAATTTTCTAAAATTTTTTAAATTTGTTCTTGAGAGGTCGAGTTGACTTTTTATTCTTAAAAAATTTGATTTCTTTGATATTTTTATTGAATTCAAATAGGAGTATTTTTCTTATTTTCATAAAAAATCCTAAATAAATGGAAAGGAAAGAGGAGAGAGAATAGTATTTACTTAAATAATTTTGAATGTAAAAAAGAAAGAGGAGAGAGGATAAGAGCTCACAAGAGGCTCTCAAACTCTCTTTTTTTAAGTGAGCTTACAAGAGCCCACATTCCACCCAACATGCCTCCTAAGCCATCCCACACCCATACCAGCCCAAGCCGAATGGTTTAGTATGGTCAAATTGGTTCACGTTGATTCGAACCGGTCTGCAAGTAGAACCGAATTAAATACAGTTTTTGAACCGATTTCCAATAGATTCGGTTCAAATCCGCCAACCTTGCTTAAACATTTCTAGACCTGACATCAGCAACTTTTACTATGGAATGCTGAACTGAAATAGCTTATAAATAAGGATTTTGTTTGGGACCATCCATCATGAAAGATCCATTAATGTTATCCTTGCATTCATGATTGCTACAGAATTAGTTTTAATTATAAGAAATTATAAAAATTGTCTGAAATATATTGCTTGGAGCAATACAAGATGGCAAATAATTAGTATAAGAAGAGAGAAACTCACATATGCTGCAATGAAGACGGCTATACATACAATGACATGCCCAAGATGGTGCTCAAACTCATTAACCAGTCTTTTTGCAACAAACACTGCAAACAGGATTATTGGAGTTACAATTAGAAATATTGTCAACAAAAGTGACCTCACGTCTGGACCAAATATAAGCCTCCCTCCAAGGAAGAATCTCTGCAAGATTTTAAGAAGATGTAATCAATTCACTTCCTGTCAAATGAAGATTGCAGATAAATTGATTACAGAAAACTTAAAGCAATTCAACAATCAGGAAAAAACATATTGTTTAATACACCATGCAGCATATAAACATTAGATTTATGCTAGTCAACGTGATGCAACAATTACACATCTCAAAATTTATTGCTAAGCATGGCTATATAATGTCAGAAGCCAAAAATATGTTGCAAATCAGATTTGAGCAATCTTATTTCCTGAAGAAAAAATTCATGAAAGATTCATAATTCAAAATCAGAATCAACTTTGAACCAAATCCTAGTTACGTATCAGGACTACTCTAGGACCAAGGTTTGAACCTGGTGATGGCATTCCAACATCAAAAAAAAAAAAATCCAAGATCGCTGCTCAAAGTCTCAAACTCCATAATTCTTCACCAAGGTCGTCAGAATGCATTTTATTCCACTCTAACACTACATCAATGATGTGTACGGAACAGCCAGTGATAGTTATCAAGCAGAAAAAATAAGGGCATACCTGTCTTGTCATCACTGACTATAGCAGAAGATGGTTCACTGCTTTATTCAACCAATGCAGATTTGAGAGCTCACAGAATAGTATTGACTCATTTATTGCTTACCAAAGTCCTCATAAGAAATGCGACTTAGTAAAATAAATCCACTTTTTATCTGAAGCTCAGCCTATCTGAATCATGCACAATCCAGCTTGAAGGAGATGCAAAGGAGATGAAGGGTCTCAAATCTAACTGTGTGAGCCAATTTTAATACAGTATATGAACTTGAAAAAATGAAATTTGAAACAAAAACCTAATATATCTTACAGAAGTTATTCAGACCTAACTGAGTAGGGCTGAGTAGGGCTGTAGGTGGATTGGACTAACTCTCTTCTGATCCACAACCTCCTCAAAAAAAACTCATTGCAATCCAAACTTAAGGTATTTGGATTAAGGTTGGATCCGAAAACATGACCTCCTTCTGAATACAGACTAATATGTGGAATGAGTTGGAGATGATGACTACATCATGTTTAATTCTTATTTTGTTGCCTAATATGTCTTGGATATAACTAAATAGACAATTCATACGTATTTCTTATGGTTTGATTTTGAACTATTGCTATTGTTGAACCAATTTGGTCCCCAAAACCCAATAGATCAATAAAATAATTCTTAGACCTCGTTTGACCCAACCAAGGGGAAATGGATTAGGCTTGGGTCCAAATTAATAATAATAATAATAATAATAATAATAATTTGATGGAGATAATTTTGTTCCATATTCAGCAATAAAGCCTTGATTTCAACTATGCTTACTCTTCTATGATATTAATCAAAGAAATGGATATGTAGTTCGCTCCAACCTTGTTAAGTTATTTGAAAAGAGTAAAAAGAATTAACTTTTACATTATATATTACAACAAGGACCTATCTTAATACTAGCTACCATTAATTTTTGAAACAAAGACAAGCTACATTTAAGAAACTGATGGAGAAGTTGTTATAAGAGGAATTCCTACCTAGAAATGAAACCAAAGTGCATACACCAAAGTGCATACGTGCAGTCTCTATCTGTCTCTCTCTGTCTGTCTCTGTGTGTGTGTGTGTGTTTTGGTTTGGCAGGAGTTGTTAAAACAAGGAACCAATCATGTCATAGTCTAGGGTGGCTAGACTGCATATCCAGTCTAGCTGGATCGATTGGTTCCCAGGAAAATTGCAACTCCACCATTTCCTCCCACTAAGAGACAGGCTTTTTTTTTCCAGAATCTATTCCACAAGAGCATAGCTTTCTGCACATATACACAATAATCCATTCTCAACAGACAATCCAAGTTGAGAAACAGTATAACTGCCAGCATGGCAGACTTCTGAATCTTAGTAAGTCCTACCATATAGCAAAATGTCAATGCATTATACCATCTTTTCATCTCTACATAACAATAACTTCTTGTGGTGCCAAATATGATGAAGAGAGAAAAATTCATGTTCATGTTAACCTCACATCTCCAAACTCCTTTACAAATAACAGCAAGCTTCAACTATGAATAATCAATCTTGAGGTTCCTTGCAGGTTCAGAAGGGATCAGCCAATTCACAAAATGAAAGCTCTGATCATCACTTTCTTCGCTATAAAAAACTACTGATTTTGTTGTCTACTTATCAAACCAGTATATGAGTCAAGTCAACAAGAAAAAGGTCAAGAAAAAAGTTCAGCGTACAGTGTTAACCAAATCCTTCAAGTTTAAGATTTGACAAGTGTGGCATTTTTGACATTTCAAGATACTTCATCTATATGAGATATTACAAACAACAGAATTTTTGACATTTTGGGATACTTCATCTATATGAGATATTACAAAGAACTCAAAATCTAACATGAACTCTCTATAGATTATATGGATTGGTAATGAATACACGACCTGACAGACTGAAAAAAGGATCATTACCTAATTATAGTCCCAGCAAACCAGGGTGTTGGAACAGGTGCATGAGGGACAGACCTAACCTTTGGCTTTTTTTTTATGAAAGTGGCTAGCCAAGATTTAAACCCATGCCATTGTGTTTGTTTGGCCAAGCCTTCACCATTGCACCAAGTAATGGCCCCTACATGACCTGGAAGACTACTGGAAGACTACGAACAAAAAAATGGCTAGCCACAGATCCTACAAGACCAGTTAGCAAGAAGAGCAATTCAAGAGAAACTTGTTCGTTCAGTGGCAAGGAAAAATCAATTACAGATCTGATGACATTTTTAAATCATAAATATCTAAAGAAGAAAATCTCAAAGCAAAGAAACATTTTAGAATTCTCAAAAAAAAGATAATAAGAATTTTTTTAAAGAAAAAAGGATGTATCCATGTTATTGTTTTATGATTGCACTTAGTGACTGGAGAACTCTTGCCATTGTGACATTGTGGGAGCCCTTCTTTCATACAGAATTTACTGTAATACTTTATAAGGTCGTAGCCACAATTGAGAGTATCGTAAGTTTGGATTCGTAACATCCCACAACAAGACGGTCCACTAGCAATGTCTGAAACCTTCAGAAATAATTGTCACAGTAATCTTCTCTTAAAAATTGAAACAACAGCTGGTTAGAAGATGCTGAAGCCAACCAGTATATTATATTATTCAGTTTGATGCCCAAACTTCTAAAACATAGACTAGGATGAGAGGAAGATTTGTGAGAGTACAGGTTACAAATGAGCTAAAAGTAAAGAATGCTTTTGCAAATGGAAAAGATAAAATTTGATTGATACCAATTCCATAGATTATAATCCCTTGAAATATGTAAGCTAGGATATATCATGCTGCTCATAATAATCATCAGGCTTCAAATTTACCATCTTGCAATTCATTTACTTCATTGGATTCAATAGGTTGAGGAAAGAGTGAAAGAAAACATCCCAAAACTCATTGAATGTTTTCCCATACTTTCTTCCATAAATTCAGTGAAAAAGGAAAGCAACTAACAGATAAGGAATGCAATAAAACCAATAAATATGGCGGTGGCGTAAAGGTTTCTCACGTTGCTTCCTTTCCAGACTTGATACAGCCGCTTCGGGGGACCATTCGTTTCGATGATCTTCCGATTTGGCTCAGAAATTTGATGTGGACGAGGACTCGCAAACATCTTCCTCTGAATCCGGACACGACCACAACTCTGCTGCTAACCCTCGCCTTCACCACAATCCCCGCATTACCTCACTACGTCCCTTTTCGATCTGGGAACGCCAAAAGAACGGACTTACAAGAACATGAAGAATACTTCTCTTAAAGAGAACGCGACATCAAAATATTTTTGTTTGCAGAAAGACATGGGTTCCATAAAGAAATCGATAGAGAAATGCAAATAATTAGAATCAAATAAAAGAAAGACGAATCACCGGTGTAGCATTGACGGAATAAACGAGAATTAAGCAATAACGTTCTCAGAAAATTCCACAAACAAAGCAGCATTAAAAGAAACTAAAAAAAAAAATGGAACAAAAGAAACAACGGACAAAATTAAAATTCCATATGACGATAGTGATGGTAACAAACCAAAAAAAGAAATCAGAAAACTTGATAACAAAATTCCCAAAAAAAAAAAAAAAAAAAAAGAAATTCCGATAAAATCGAGCTATAAACACGATTGGAGAGGGGAAAAAAGGAAGAAGAAAGCACCGTATTGCATCGTTACCTCGGAGAGCTCCCCGCGGAGCCTAGACGACGCCTCCGGCGAAGCTCTCCGGCCACGGATCGGCTCACGGCCCCAGTACGGGTGACCAGACACCAGAGCAGAGGAGATAGGGCCAAAGATGGGCGAACGGAGCCCGGTCGAGCAGAGGCGAGACGGCGACGAGGACGGTCACCTCATCACCGGAGCGGAACCTCCTCGTTTTTTTTTTTTTTTTTTTTTCCTTCAATTTATGTTCGCAGCCGGGGGCTCTGAACGTCGACGAAGAGCATGGGGTGAGAATAGTGAGCTAAAAAGACGCGAGACGCGCCAACTGACGGGACGAAAAGAGAGTCGCTGATTTACCAATATCCCCATTCTTTACTATAATTGCATTATCATCCCTGTACGGCTAGTTGTTGAAAGCAACTTGCATTGGTGGATGGTTAATCTACATTAATTTTAATATACTTCTATTTTATTATCAAGAATAAATCTTTAAATTATATGCAAAACTCTCTTCAATGCAACAATTTTTTATAAGACTAGAACCGTGATTGTAGTTATTTTTAAGAGTTGAATGGAATTCTTTATTTTTTTTAACCTTTTTACCAAAAAAAAATTTATGTACATCTCTGCTCCTTTCATTAATTAGCCTTTTTTTTTTTTTTTTTAATATCACTCAAATCAACCTTACCAAATATATTAGATGTTTTAATTTACATGTCTTGATTCTTGATTAATGCGTAGATAGAAACTCTATGTGGCTTAAAAAATAAATAAATGAATAAATGTTATTCACTCTAAATTTAGGTTGTAAAGTATTAATTTAAAAAATAAGATATCATTTAGCATTACTAATTGTTTTAACAAAATAAAAATATATTTTTTATATTTGTTATTTTATATTTTATATTTTTTTTAAAATAAAATTAGATTTGATATATTTAATAATTTTTTAAAATATAAATAAAAAGACGATGATGATGAAGAAGAAGATAATAATAGGTATTGATTGCAAGGACAACACAATGAAACGAAGGAGAAGAACAAAGATGAAATTATAGTTGTAGAATTAATGATAAAAAATTAAAAAAAAATATTTTTTAAAAAAAATTATAAATAATAAGAATGATTTTTTTAAAAATAAAAATAAAAATAAACACAAACCTGACCCAGCTAATAAGATATTTATGGTATTATAGTAGCGTAGCTTAATCTATGGTAAACTTAAAAGACTTACATCTTAGTTTCAGTAGCTTAATCGTTAGGATTTAGTTATAAATAAGAGATTACGCTTAGCTCGGGTTGGATTGAGAGCCCGCTGGGCGCAACTTGGGATTTGAGCTCAAGCTATGTGGCTGTCGGTGCTGGGGGGAATTAGAGGTAATGGTCAGGGCTAGATTGGCAGAGGGGTAGTGGAAGCTGGGTGCCGGGGTGAGGCTTGAAGGCAGCAGAGGATCCGAGAAAAGCACGGCGTCGAACGGAAAGAAAATTCATTAAGACTGGAGAAGGCAAATAAAAATAAAAAATAAAAATAAAAAGCCGTGATGCCGCATTCCGATGGTTCTCTGCTGATGGTGATATGACAAAGCTGCGAGGTACAGTATATATATATGGATGTCTTTAAGAGATTCTGATTCTTAGTGGAAATTTGACCGCATTGCTGAGCTCTGAAGAACTTCGGGATGCGAGAAGCAGCAGCATAGAAATGAGTTTTAGTAGCAGCATGCATCGTTGATAGACTCCAATATTCGGGATGTGATAAGTAGGTATGAAGCCGTGAACATGATTTTTCAAATTTCCATTGGATTTTAAAAAGAAAAAAAAAAAAATCAAAAGGGTCATCACTGCTGTAAGTTGTGAGTATTGCATTGATGACCAAACCAACTGCGAAACAAAAACAGGCCAATAGGTGGCATGCATTGATCAAAGAGATGATGGAGAAAGAATTAGACAACATTCCATTACAGCATTTAAAAAATAACATATAATGCGAGATAAGAAATTTATAATATTGAAATGAAAGAACAGGGATCACCAGCCATTTGGTTGGCACAATAATAAATTGAGTAAGTAACTAGGTAAAATTATATTCAAACTTTATAAAATTATCTTTCTAGCAAAAATTAAAAAAATTATTATCTAAGTATAAAAGTTTTATTTCACATAATAAATATTAAGAATCATTATATTCAACGTCTTAACAAAAGAAAGGCATACCCTCTCTCTCTCTCTCTCTCTCTCTCTCTCTCTCTCTCTCTCTCTCAATTTAGATATTCCTCTCCGTCGCGTGGTCTCGAGATCTGTTTTCAAGCGACAGTATCATTTCGTCTCTATATTCCACAAAAGGAAAAGACAACGCAGCCGGCTACGAGCCATACTTTAGCCTTTTTCTATTTTTGGAGGGCGGTGAGGGCGACGATTCGTTTCTTTCTTTTTCAAAGAAATAAAAGCGTGCTCCTTCCAATGCGGGCTTTTACTGGACTCGCTCTCACACCAGATGGATTCATGGCTCAGCGTCTCCTCCCACATTGCAAGCCTTTTGGAGTTAAAAGCAAATTAAGTTTTTATTTTAAATTATCTTACTAGTTCGTTCATTCTTTTTCCTGGTGACAGATCAGTCATTCAATGACAGCACGCACGCAAAAATTATTCTCGTCCTCGGTCACAGCTCTGAACGAATAATTTATTCAAACAGGAATCAGGTGGAGGCTCAAGCAAGCATTAAAATTGAAATTAAAAAAAAAAAAAAAAAAAAAAGAAGCTTAGGTGCGGCGCTATTTGCGTGCGTGCTGAGCCATTCTATTCCCACCTCTCTCTCTCTCTCTCTCTCTCTCTCTCTCTCTCCATCGTAATTTGGTACCTATTGTATAGATTTAAATGGTAGAAAAAGAGATGGATGAAGCCACACAGCACACCACACAGCACACCACACCGCACCGCACCGCACCACACCACGCCTAAGTTTTATCTTTCAAATATAAATAAATAAAAGAAGTCCACCACTCTAAAAACAAAGCGCCATCAAGAGAATATCTGAAGATTTTCCACAATGGAACGGTGATACCTGCCATCATGCTGCCAGGTTTCCAAGTCCAGATGAGATATTATTCGTGTCATACTAATGAGAATCATATTTGAAGGCTCTAATATGAACCCTGCTCCTTGACGTCCCAATCAGAAGTCAGCCAGGCATCCGATTGAATTTCCTAACAATCGATTTTGCTGCAAAGAAAACGTATAAATGGTAACTCGTTTTCATGTATACAGGACCAGCATTATAGACTAAGACAAGATCAACAAATTTTAGAATTTTTTTATGACCAGTTATCAACCTGGCAATTTCAGAGGCCTAAAATACATTATAATCAATACTAATCAACAGATTCAATACCTAAAGCGCGACCAAGAGTAGATGAGGGTTCGATCGCAGAAATGCAAATTACTGGACTACTAGCATAAAATAGTTTTTTGAATGCAAAAAGGGGATGTCTGAGCTAGTCGCTAGCATAAAATAGTTGAGCAGCTGTGAGAAACTAGATATTTCCCATCAAAAAAATAAAAAAAAAAGAGAGAAACCAGATACTTGATCAGTAACCAATAAACAAGTAAGACTACCCAGGTACAGCTTTTACATTGAAAAACATCAACTAGTCTAGATTCTTAGATACAATTGTGAGATTCACAGCCTGCTAATTGAAGTATAGCTAAAGAACCCCTGGAAAATATGTAGAACTTTGGACGCCTGACAAAGAAGATGCGAATATCTCATTGGACAGATTTCACACCTGACCAAGAAGACGCAAGTATCATAGGTATCAGCAGAATAAAGTAGACCAAAAAACAATAGATTTTAATTTATTGGATGGGTCCATAAAATGCTATCTATATACCTGCTCAAAGGCTGCCTTTCTCTAGAAGCATGAAGCGGTACCACTATGATTACGCTAGCTCATCAAGAGGGAAGCCCAGCTAAATGAGCAGCATGGGTTTACCTCGAGCTAAATCTGATCCAAACCTTGCAGCATCCCAATGCGTCAAAAGACTGCGATTTAACCGAAATAAAAAAAAAAAAAAAAGGAGGGGAACTTTTGAAGATCTTCACATGAAGAGATCTCAAAATATGATGATGTGAAACCTACAAATTGAAGCATCTCTTGCTAAAACAATTACTGTGTTTGTTTTTGTGCAAAGCAAGGCTCTCAATTTCTGTTTCACAGGCCAAGTAAAATCCCCTTTGAAAGTATGAGGTTGGAGTAACTGCCCAATTAACCATTGATAACAAAATAATGACAATGAAGCAGTGTAAATTCCAGGAAGTATTAATGATAAGGGAAAAGTCTTCTAGCAGCTCTGTAACGCACAAAGCTTTCTCCTCCTTTCAGTGGTCCAACCTCTGCTCTTCCCCGGCCTCCTTTGATAGTCATCAAAGGCTTTTGCAAGTAATCTCCCCGGCTATGGGATGATCAAGTGGAGTTGTGTCCTCATAAATTAGAGGTTCCATGGAGTTTCAGTATTCTCGCTGATTCTGTTATCGTTGTTTTCTCCTTGTTGTCCCCTCTCTTATACCCGTCCTGACCCTCCTCTTCTCTCCTCCCTCTTATACATATTATATCCTGCAACTCTTTGTAAATAGATTGTCGCTATAAATTATGGGGAAGTTCTACTTCTCCATATTTCATTTTTTTAAAAAAAATGATAACAATATCACAAAATACAACACTTTTCAAATAAATTAACAGAACACGTTGAAGAAAGCTAATTATGCCAGGTAATATAGGACCTTTTGAACTGAAAATTTGTAACGAACGCTTAAATCAATGTCCGCTATAGCTGTACACCCACTTGGCAAGAAGCCTGTCTGGGCCAGCCAGAACCATCTAAGCCGCCTTTCAGTTCCAGCGAGACATAACCGGCAAAGGAGACTGGCAGATGAGAACACAGCCAGTTCGTAACAAGATGATGTTGTGGCAGCATATGAGAAGTACCTCAACTGCTAAAAGTGAGATCGCAATTTCAAGCTTACATGCATCTTAGGCTTTCAGCCATTCGCGGAAGTAGGCTTGCATCTTCTCACGACTAGTAGGATTGCCAACATTGACGGTGGGAATGATCTTGTCAGGCTTCAGGAACTAGAGGAAAGGGCATGAACAAAAATGTCAGACTGAAAATATACAAACAAAATCAGAGCAAAACATTTGCTTATTTTACCTTTACAAAAGCTCTAAGTTCTGTGAAACTCGAGTGTTCACTATAAGGAACCCCTGCAGAACAAAATACTTGATATCTCAGATTATGTTCTTAAATTCAGAAAAACAAGCAATGAGCATGTAATGGCAAACAGCACTAACTAGGAGTTTCAGAGATGCTTCGTAAATATAAGTAACAACCTAGTTTAGGTTACTAATGTAAGACTGTACTCCATTTTTAGAGGGGAATTTACATAAACTAAAAGCATTTAATCAATATCAGAGCACATAAGAAATTCAACGAAGACCTTCCAGTACGGCCCATGATTCTGAATGTCTTCCAGTATTAACATCTTCGAGTATTAACATCTTCCAGTGTTAAAAACAACACTTCAAGTTGCTTTCAAACGGTTTTAAATGGATTTGTTGATGCTGTATAATTAGAAATATATAGATGCATACGTTTGGGTGGGTTTTCTTCCCATCTCCTTGAATTTACAATAGAAGTCACTTGAGAAGGGAGACTTGCCACTGCTTTGAGCCTGTGCTCTTTCCATCAAAAAGGGATTAAAAAAAAAAAAAAAAATCAAAGCTTTGTGAACCAAATAAAAAAAAGCCATTCTTTTGCCGTCTAAAACTTAGGAACAGGATTCTTTCATTAGGGAATCTCCTTTGTAACTCATCTCTACACCCACTTCCTAAATCTTTTTTCATTAAATTTTTTTAAGAGACACTTCCATGTACTCAGACCCAATCCGCTTCCAGTAACTAAGATCTGCACCAAAACGATTTGCTTTCTATCAAATTCCATGCATCCTCTACCTAGGGACCGAGGAATGTAAAGTCGCTGGCAGAAAAATATTCTGATAGGGTATTACCTAACGATGTAGAGGAACAATAGAAAAGTGAGAGACATTATAATTGTTCCATATTATACCTTTGCAATATAAGAGAGAGGGGAGGGGCATACAGGAAAGTCACTTTGTCTTGCTTGTAGAAGACAACTTGAAAAAACTGTGACATTTAGGCAGTGCAAGAAACTAGTTGTCAAAGTGAAAGATGGGAGCAGCTTACCATAGATGGTGATGTTGCCTTTAGAACTGGGTTTAATTAGATCAAGTTGATTTCCGGTTGCCTCAGAGTAAGTCCAACCTAGAGACATAGACCAAATGTGCAAGATGTTAGCCTAACAACTGCCAGAAGAACCTTGCTAGATAGCCAATAAGATAAACAAGTCACCTGTAGGACGAAATGCCAGGACAGCTGTGTATTGTTGCTTGTAAGTCTTCAAGTATTCACTCAAGTTCTAAAATACAACCAGTGCTACGTAAGCAAACATAAAAATTTATATACACTAACTGGAGAAAAAAGAGAATGTTATGCCGTGTCATTATTTACTGCCCAGTTCACCCTCTTATGAATCTCCTCCTGCCATGTTCGATGGTGAACTGAGTGGAGAAAAGAGTGGTGCTTCATAGCATTACTTGAAGTCAAATAATGTCCAGACCTCATGTCGCAAAAATGAAATTGGTAGAACATGCAGTGGAGAGATCCGTCCGCATGAACAAAGCTTTCCAGATAGCTCAGGCCAGCCAAATGACTGCAAAATCTGTCTCCTTGAACAATTTGTGTATATTGGGACCTAGAAAAACAAAAGCACCAATTTAAGAACTAGAAATAACGTAAGAATTCAGATGTATTAAAAACAATTATATTACATATGAAATCATCTTAAATAATTAAAACTAAAACCAGAACAGCCTGTCCATAAAAATCAAAAAAGTTGTGTCAATATCATATTGATCATGCTTAATTGGTATAAAAGGACAAAATAAATATTGAGCGTAGTCTAATTTCTTAGATGATACACAGCATGTTAAATGGCAAGCATGTGCTTCACCAATGTCAACTCCTCTAAAAAATCTAACCCTCGATCCAATACTGTTTATGTACATCAAAATAAAAGGGCCTATGAAGAATATATATATTTAAAAAATGAGTTTGGGTATTTCCACCTCTAAAGCTTGAGAAATCGCAACATATACATGCTCTTTCCCTATGCTGTAAGCTCCAACAGCAATAAGAGTTTTTGGTTGCTTTTCAAGAAATTTACAGGTTGTCCTCACAACAAAATCAACGACATCTTCTTTTGGCGGGAACCTGGATTTCAGAAGTCAGCTTGTACGGTGATGAAGAAGGATAAAAGTAGCGACTTGAAAGGATCAGCGAAATTCACCTATACTTGGGGTTGCAGTATGTTGTATCAAGGTAAAGGACATTGATGCGGTGATTCAGAAGAAGAGTGGAGGACTGCATCTGTTTGCATGCCCTAAAGTCTCCAGTATGTAGATGAATTTGCCCATTGCTCAGTCTAAAATGGATCAGAGCTGCACCAGGGCAATGATTGGCTTCCAACAGTGTCACTTTGACTCCCTCAATAACATGTTCAGTATCAAGTTCCAAAGGGCAGATATAACTGAAAGCATGTTTCAAATCAACAGTTCCTTGTGGTTAAAATTCAAATAGCTGCAAATTTCAGGTAATGGTTTGTCAATAAGAAACATCTTTATAAGAATATATGTCTTACAGTGAATTTACCGAGAGACACATTTTGACTAAGCGGGCTGTGAGTGGAGTGCAGTAGATAGGGCCATGAGACCATTTCTTGCTCAAGCCACCATAATGATCATGGTGGAAATGGCTGAGAAAATATGCAGAGCACCCTTCAATCGGACCATAACAAAAAGCATCTACCGTGAAAGGTGTGCCTACGGATGTTAAGGTAAAGAAAAGAATTAAAAATTATTAAAAATGCATTTCTCGGAAGCTGCCATTCAATACCAGAAAATATAAACAACTGAGGAGCTTGAAGGCACAACCTCAACAGTCATGGGAATCAGATATAATTTAGGCATTGCCTACTGAAGAATTTTCTTTAAAAGTTCATAATCATTTAGGAAAATAATCAACAGGAAGAACAGCTAGTAAAACAGAAAAAAAGGGCCATTGCCTGGTAGAAATATTGCCTAGAACTATCATACAATATAAAATGCAACTGTAATGAATCTTTGGAGAGTGGTATAGGCATGCCAAACATCCATGTCAGAAAGCACATCTAGCCAACAATAAGACACCCATCGCACATGGATAAGTCAGGCCACAGATTGAAACCATTACATCAGCATTCTACTACATTTGCAGCATGATAACATTCTGCAGTTGATTGCATCCATCCTAGGCAATGCTCGCATTGCATTACTCTCAGTTCAATCCCTCATTCTCCTATTTACATGACCACATAACCACTAGCAAGCAAACAGAACCACCGAGAAATTCAATGCCTTAGCCCACCTAGGGCTTTTGTCTAACGAAATTGATAAACTTCATTTCGATGCAATGCATCTATCAAGTAAAGAGGTCTTGGCATTAGACAAGCAACATGATCTAAAGTTCATTTCTATAGATACAGCATTTTGACAGAAAAAAAAAAAAATCAAAATCGGAACGCTCCATCAATTACAGATATGCGTAACAAATCAGATCTCTGAGCAGGAATATGATGAAATGAAGCTGAGTTTTTTCCTCCAGATATTTCATAAAGTTTTTTGGTGCCTGATATCATTAACCGTAAAATGAAAAGAAAAAGAAAAAGAAACGAAAAGCTAGACGTCTACAAATGAACGAGGCTGCATATACTACATAGATAGTTGTATTTAATCTAAATTGTTTGGCAAAAAAGAATGTCGAAAGATTGCATCCAAAAAATGATCATAAATGTAAACGTTCTATGAAACCTCACCTGGAATTTTCTTATATAAGGGGCAGACCCGAGGCCGACCGGATCCCCGATCAGAGCCCTTTCTTTTTAACTGAGGGACCTCCTGATCCACACGATCCCCGCCCCCAGCACCGCCGATCATTCTCCGCCGCCTCTTGCGAGACGGAGACGAAACCCTAGATCCCAATCCATCCGTTGGCTTCTTGATCCCCCACATCTGGAACAGATCTCTCTGAACGAGGCCCCCCTTCTCCTTCCCCGCCGCAGACTCCGCCACCAGGCACGACCAATCCGTCCCGCATCGATAGAAATCCAAAGCGAAATCGCTTGTGCTCGCGATCGAAGCTTCGATTTTGGGATCGCCTCCGCGCCCCGAGCTGTCTTCGCTGCTACTGTCGTCGGAGGAGGAGGAGGAGGAGGAGGAAGAAGAAGACAGGGGCTTGATTGGGAGGCCCTCCTCGTCGAGCTCGTCAGAAAGGGGGAGTCGATCGTCGTCGGCGATTTCTAATGCCATCGGAGGACCTGGGCGGCGATGGCTTCGTTCTCTTCGGCTCTTCCTCTATGCGCTCCCGCGACGGAGGTCTTCGAAATGGACGGCGGGAAACGACGCCATCCGAGAGATTTCGTCGAGGACGTGGTGGCGCTCCGAAGCGTTGAAAACCTTTGGTGGCGACGTGGCCTATCGAGATTGGGTGGTTTAGAAGGACCATCTTCCGACAAACTCAAGCGGAACCCTCTCATAATGCGAGGATGCCTATTAAAGCGGGACCCGCGTGATTCAAGAGGGTGCCGACGTGGGTGTCCCAAAAGGATCGTCGTCCGATTTCTTTGGGTACAGACCGGGTCTCCAAGCTGACTCAGATCGTGGGCCCGCCTGCCTTGGATCCGCGGATTGTTGAGATTCGTGTCTTGTTTAGGATTGAACCTAATTTTGTATTTGATAGATATTGATTTCGCTTGACTTCATTAGAAAAGTAATGGCGTACGGTTAGATTAGGTTGGATTGTTTTAGAATTTGTGATGATCCACCAAGCAGTATTTTGATATAATTCAGTGTAAGGGTATCATATTTCATCTTCGTGCCGAGATTTTAAAAAAATTTGCAAGTCCATTGCTTGTTGATGAATGCAAGTGATGTGGAAATCTACCTATCACGTTTGTTAGATCCTACGAAATCCTATGTGGCTCAATTGGCCACCGACAATGTAAAGAAAGTAATTTGCACCTCCTTCATGCTAGTGCTTACCTTGATATTAAAAAAATAAATAAATAAATAAAAATGATGACAACAATAATTAACTAATACGGTTCGTGAGGTAGGATATAAATGTACACAGGAGTTAGCATGACATGTTCAGTTCGTTAACAAGTTCTGAGAGGTTGAGGATATTTTTCCTATCTAGAGTGCTTACAGGCTACGACAATTTGGAATAATATTTCATGAAACATTGATTATTCTATAATTTTTAGTGACTCAATTGCACATAGATTATTTCTCTACTAGAAATTGCATTCCCAGCAACATATGACCAAATAGCACTCTGAGAAGTGCAGCCATGTCTTAGTTTAGCTGATCAGTGTTCCCTTATAAATAGGAGAGGTCTGACATTCAAACCATGGTAGTGGCATCTCAAAATAACTTAGCTAATCAAACCATGATATAGGTGTTTATACGTAATAGCTCAGCTATCGGTTTAATAACATGCTATAGTTTGAACTTTATAAAGATAGGTTTTAACCTTAAAAATATTATAGTAAATATAATTGTACTATAAGTGAATATTGGATTAAATTAGTATGCATCCATATGAAGCCGATTGTTACTGTGATTCTATCTAAGCCTACAAACCCTATAAATTTAACTAAGTGTTGATCGAAACTTTACAAATGGCATTTTCAGATAACTTTTTTTCTGAAATTTTATTTTCTTATTATTCCTGAGCTAAAGCGATTTTCTAAGTTTTTTTATCCCAAGTAGAAATATCTTAACTTGCCAAACCATTATTTTTTTCAAATTTTTGATTTTCTTTTTGAGTGAAAGAGTTGACTTTTCAATCTTAAAAATTTTGATTTTTTTAAATATTTTTGTTGAATTCAAATTGGAGGTATTCTTTTATTTACATAAGAACTATTTAAATGATTTAGAATGGAAATAAGCTATATAATATGAGTAATCTGGTTAGTTGATGCTATCAATTAATTCCTAGCTTTTGTGGTCCAATTGATCGGCCATTCTTTGCTTCATTATTCTCTTTCTTCTTTCTCTCCTATCGGCTTCGATTTCGAGCAACCACGACTGTTTCATTCCTTAAATTTCTTTGACTTTTTCCCTTTCCAATCACTCTCTGCTAGTATTTCCCTCTCATGCCTCAAATCTACATCCCTAAATCCGTTATTCATTGAATCTTTCCCAATCGTAAAATTTTAGAGTTTACTTCTATTATGCTAAGTCTCTCTATTTTGAAGAAGATTATAAGATTTTTATTCTTTAAATTAATTTTTAAACTAAGATACGAGTTCAGCCATAGGATTTTGCATGGTAGCATGTAATATTTATTTTCACAATCTAATGATGCTAAAATCTCTTCTTTTATGTATGGCTAATTTTATTTTAGGTGCTTTGAGGATTTATCAATCATCTCCCCTTGAATTTCGGGTTGACTGATGTGACTCAAGTATATGGATATAAGTACCTCATTATATTTATGCATGCATAAAGCTAAGTTTATTTATCAATGCAAGAGTTTGAGTATATGTATGTAACTAACCTTTGAGTGAAAATCATATTTATGATTCCTTTTTCTACCATATGTTCACAATATGGTTTGATAAAGGGATTGTACTTATGTTTTACGACATAATATCTATATTAGAGGATGAGAATAAGTATAGATGAATGAAATAAATTTCTACAAGTATTATACAAGACTTTATACCTTATGACTTATTGCATACTGAGTACCATATATTGACTGATGACCTTATGTTCTCATAAATAATTTATGTTTATTCAAATTGCCTTATGTTATTCTAAAGGATTGCCTAAATTTTGTTATATGATCGTATATTTATGATCAACTGATAATCATTTGATTTATGAGATATTATTCAAGCTCAAATAAATTGATAAGCTCAAATAAAGCTTCTCATATACTATATAGAAGGAATATCATAAGTATTTATGATTTAACTCTATACTTATTGTGTGTGTGTGTGTATATATATATATATATATATATATATATATATATATATATATATATATATATATATATATATATATATATATATAATATGTATATGCATGTTTGTATAGATGCCCTTTTGATAGATATATGTATTATAAGTGCTAATATTTTAATTTAATACTATTTGAATATGATTATCAAGTTATTTGAAGTTTACGTGGGCCAATATGATCTCATTCACCTTGGTTTTTGTGCCAATTATAGACCCTCAATTCAGGTTGTGATAGCATCCATGCATGTTTGTTAAGAAACATGTGGCTAGATTTGTAACCAACCACCAAGGGATATTGTGGGTTTAATGAATGCAAACGAAGTGATATGATTTCTGGCCATGCTAAACATGATAAATTTGTATTTATTTTGCTTCCTATTGAATGCAAATGATGTGGAAGTCTATTTGGATCCTGTGCCATCCCATGTGACTTATCCAGCCACTGATATTGTTTATGGTGTAAATTTACCAAATAACATAACGCCAAGTAATTTGCCCCTCCAACCATGCCCTGACCTAATTCCTATTTGCAATGTGGATGATAATACTTATTTGATGAAACAGTAGCAGCCACATCTAACTAATTATGTTTATTAGGACAGGATATAATTGATTATAGAAGTTGTTCTTTCTTTCCGGCAAGATGCATGGAGTTAGTTAACTAAATCTCAAGCTGAGAATTTATAAATTGCAACAATTTAGTATCATTTCATAAATCATCATTCATTATATAAATTTTAGTAACACTACAGGAACAAACGACAACCTTTGCTTGGCACCTAATCTTAGATTTAGCCAATTAATATCCCTCACTATGTCTGAAAGGTCTACTATTCAAACTTTAATGGTAACATTCTGATTATATTTCTCAGAAAAAAAAAATCAATTGAATAAATTATCATCGGTTAGAATCTTCAACAAATCATAATATAAATGTGCAATGAACAATCCTCACTTCAAGATACCATCAATATTTGTATTTTTAAGACTTTGTGCAGATCCCTGCCTCTAAAAATAAAAATGATGGGTGCACGCTTAGTACGTAGATATAATTAGGATTAAATTTATTTTGATCCTTTTAAGTCTTATGCATAATTACATAGAATTATCCTAATTTTATTTAAAATAACTTTATCCTCATAATATTCAAAACAGGTGAATGTAATCCTTCTATTAGGATTAACAATTAGTCAAAAAAAAAAGTTCTATTCAAATTAGAGTTACCTTATTTTTTTCTATGATAGTGAAAGACTAATACACATAGGAGATATAAAGAAATAAAAAAGATGCACAACTTCAAAAGAAGGCTAGAAAGTCAACGGATCTATATCAATATACGATAAACATGCAATGACCCGTAAGAAGTTAACACAAGGATTGCATTTATCTATTTTGAAATTATGAGAATAAAAATATCTTAAAAAAAAAGTTGAAAAAAAAAGCTAATATAATTGTGAATAAAATTTGGAGGTATGAAAATGAATTTAAATCATATGATTACTTCAGCACTAATCAACTTTTTTTAATTATTTACATGATTTGTTTTTCTTTTATATATTTTTTTTCTTTTCCTCTGCTCAACAAATGCTTCTTGGTGCCAAGTCCCTGCTATTTTTCCTTCCCCTCTTCCTTTGGGAGGCTGTGTGGAAATCCCAATTGCCAAATTACCAGCAAGCAGGGTGGAACGGCGAATGCTCTACTCATTCAACATTCCCTTAATATTAAAAGGCGTGGGTGGAGACGGAACTGGGCACTTTGTCAAACCCGAGAAGAATCGCTCACATGATGCATGGCAGCTAATGGCAGCATCTGTCGTCTGAAAAGCACTACGGTGAGCTCTCTTTTGACTGTACCCACCTAAATAAAAAGGCTTTTAAAACGGGCGCGCGCGCGAGGCATCCATCATGAGGAGGGAAAGCGCGCGGCAAGCTCGCCATCCCCGCCGAGACCCAAGTTTTTTCAACCGACAAACCGACGAGCCGTGCCATCAATACAAACAAAAAGTCGCTTTCTCCGGACCTACGATCCAACAAACCCGATCGCTGGCCCAGAATTCAACCAAACGAAAATGTGAGGAGTGGGATGGAAGTCATTTCGGGGGGTTCGATTTTACGGTCTCGATAACAAACATGTTCTCCGGCATACCAAGGTGTATTTTAGAGGGCTGGTTGGACCCGGATTGCTGGAGTTAAAAGTCCGGTCAAATGATTCTTAGCCGAAGGCGTGATTTGGAAGCGCGATTATGAATGCAAAAAAAATTAGCGTCGGATGCTGCGGGTAATATTTGACGGTTGAGCGCGGCGGGCGAAGCGGTCGGTCGGTGTCGCGCTCGCATCAATCCGCTCATCTTTCCCTCCATCGCATCGTAGATAGAGAGAGAGAGAGAGAGAGAGAGGCGTCGACCGTCGCTAGCTGGCTTTTCCCCCACCCTTCCATTTCGGCGGCGAGAGCGAGAAAAAGAGAGAGAGAGAGAGAGAGAGAGGAAGGGGGAGAAGGGAAGCCGGTTCTTTTGTATCTTCCATCGGTGGTTCGATTCGTTTCGAGGGGCGCGAGAAGCTCTCGGAAGACGTATTTTTCAACGGATTTGGTTAGGTAAGGAATCGGAATTTGATGGTTTTCGGGTTAAATTTCAGATCCGATGGGTGTGGTTTTCTGCTTTTTAATCCTCCGGGATCTTGGAGCTTGCTTGATCTGGCCACCGTTGGTCTGATTTCTTTTTCTGAAAATTAGGTGGTAGCACCGTGGCAGAGTCCCAATTATTGTTTTATTTTCTTTTTCTTTTTCTTTCTTTTTTTTTTCACATTAATTTTATTGTGGAAATTGTCTGGGCTTCTTCCCTGCTATGTTAATCAGAGTTGTTGTGGTGAGATCTGGAGACGGGATTTTCGAACTTAAACCAAAATTTCAGATTTCGTTTTTGTATTTCAGAGTCATTTCCCCTTTACATTTATCTGTCGTGCCTCAGCATAATTGGAAACTTATTTTTGTTTCATTGTTGCTGATTTTTTTTCCCCTTCTTCCCAACAATGTATTCTTGAAAGATTCCGACCCTATTCCTTTGTCCATGCTAATTATGAGAAGAGTGGGTTCTTGGAATGGTGGAACACAACACAAATACCTGCTTATATTCTCCATAAAACCATAAGAGGAGGAGGTGACTATGGATGGAAAAGAAAGGAGACACTAGTAGGCAATATGAACAATTGAAATGAAATATATGAAAAAAAAATATGGATCCACCATAAGCCAGGAAGTAGATCCATGGCTGAGAATGATAATGACAGGAGAAGCTTTATGACAGTAAGATATGGTTGATGACCTTTTTTGAGTTCAGCCAAGTTTTTTAGATTATAAATTTTAATTCATGCTCAAGGATACCCAAACCACTGATGTGAGAGGAACAGTCGGTCAGGATGGTGCGAGGTTGATGGCGGGACAGTTCTAAGAGTTCACAGCATTTTGCGACATAAAAGTGCAAGTTGATGTTGGTCCATGAAGTAGGCAGATATTGTTTGAAATCTGATAGCAGGCAATCATTGAAGATTTCTATTATGGAAGTAGTAACAAAGCCAAAGATGTTGGTATGCATGTAATGTAACGACGATTGTTTGTTAAGCTACACAAACTCCAATTTTGCATCAATGACTGTTATAACAATAGATGGCCTATTTTTCCAATGGCTCAAGTGGTTCAATAAGATCTGAGTCTGAATGTATCAGCTTGCCCATTGAATCAGTTCTGACCAAAGAAGCGATAGTATATGAATATCAATTAGTTCCATGGAAGAGGAGAGACATTTCAAGCTAAAAAGAGTATAATCAAAATGCTTAACAGAGAATCTCAATGAAAGACAACACCATGGCGAGCATTAATTTGAAACTTTTCATTCAAAATTACGGGTTTCAAACAAGATGCCTTGGGCTATCACGAGTCAAATAGAAAAGCGATCGCAATAGGATATAGAAAGCACATTAAAATCTTCGTATAAAAGGTGAGCTAAAGATATTAACTGCCAAGAATTTTTATTAGAAAAATACAAACAAGCACTATGCTATGATTTTCTTGGAGAATCCCATAGGAAGTGAAAGCCTCATGGGGCAGCTGAGGCAAATACAATAACTAATAAATTAACTGAAGGTGCTTACTTCAGTTTTGTGATGAGCCAGTTAGATATGGCTTGAGGATCACTTTCACATGTACAATGTTTTAGTTTGAGAATTCTGTGGTTGCTCACCACCGCTCAGGTTTGAGCCCGAGACCTTTCAATTAGAAAGGAGGGTGCTAGCAGCTAAGCTAACAGCTGTTGCAACAAAGTGAGCATTCACAAATATTATTTTCATCCTGTTCATGTCAAGATGCCAGTAGATGATGCCAACTGGATGTTATGTGGGTATATCACAGGAATTTTCATGCCGTCTGAAGGATCGGAACAGAAAACCTTTTCCTTTCCTCTTTTGTTCCTTTAAATCTCTTTTTCTGTGTCACTTTTCCTATCTTTAGTGTTCAAGTGAATGCTAGCATCTCATCAAGGCATTAACCCAAGTAGTTGCATACTTGAACATGCTTTGCATGTTGGGTTAAAGAGTAGGATTTAATTCTTTCTGCATATTATCTAAAATTATAATTGTACTGAAAATTTCTTTTTTTCTTAAGGAAAAGATTGGGAGAGCCCAATCAAATTCATTTATATTGGCAGTATATTTAAGTCTGGTTTTAGTTACCAACAGAGTGATTGTATAATCAAAATTATATGGTAGCTGTTCGCCTTTATTGGGAATTCCTTATGAATTTATATTCCAAAGACAATAGGCATCAATAGTGCTATTGAATCCTTCATTGAAAAATATAAGAAGAAAAGATAGTGCTATTGAATTAATTCCCTGGCTAATATTTTACAAAGTACATATAATCTATTTCTTGCTAAATAGCAAGCAACTTTTGAAGCAAAAAGAGATCATGATTAATCATTTGTGCTTTGGCCTGTAGGCTTAATGGGATTTGGATATGAATATCTCAATGAGTTAGTGGAGGATGGATGGATGCCCACATTACGAATTACGAAAATGTGTTTTGACAAAGTAGAGATTGGAAGAGAAAGGCGGTTATAGTTTGGGTAATTGGGAAAACATGGGATCTATGTAACATCAAAACAACCATTGTAACAATTACATGATGGGTACTAAATACAAGCCCTTATTCAACCCTTAGTCTTTTTAGAAAGGTCATTATACAATAGAAGTGACAACCCTTCTTTTGAGATAAGGGAGGGAAGTCCTTCCTCGTGAGAAGAGGAGGTGCCTCGGGCTATATGAAACTGCAAACCCAGGACTTTTGCCTGGGAAAAATCCCTGAAAGGTCGAACATCTTGAGTGATAACATCAGCCTCAAACCTTTGATCCCTCCATTCCAAGTGAGGTGTTGTGATCATTAAGCTATTCAAGTAATGACAAACATTTGATACTGTCAGTTCTTTTGTTATTCATTCCATCAAAACAATATTATTTCAAATGCAAATCTCCGTGCCACATTTCTGTTCTATAAACAAGGGAATAAATAACATTGTTGTTCCTTCAATCACTGTTCATTATTTCTTGTTGTAATGACTTATAAATATAATGGCTGTTAAGGAAATTATTGTTTTGTTCAAGAAATATCCAGTCACTGGTTTGTTTGGGAAGTTGCAGCCATCATATCCATTGCAATCAACATTTGGGGCTGATACTATGTTGGGGGTTGTTGATCCCATATGAGAGAGAGCTAAAGCTTTCAAGGAAACAAAAACTCCACTCTTTGGTGTGCACAAATAGAACCATATATAAATTCAATATGATATGACACAGACTCATGTAAAAGAATTATGGTGTATAGATTGAGAGCATGGTGAATCTATGTGCACTGTAGTGTATTGATGCTACCATAGGCTACTGACAATCACTATAATAAGTCTAAGTGGTGGATAAAGTATCAAGAATGTAACAGGATCCTTGTTTAGGCCTATCTTATAAGTTTTAAAAGTGTGATGTGCTGCTTAATCATATCCCAGGACTAGGAGGTACATATATGCCATTACATTAGCAGCTAGTAGGACTGTATACAGAGGCTGAGATTCACAATTTGTTGCAAAAAGACTATGAGATTGATGATTTGTTGAAAAAAAACAATGAGATTCATGATTTGTTACAAAAAGACAATGAGCCACATTTTCTGGTCGAGGGCTTTAGATCATGCTTTGTCATGAAGACCTTCATGCTTTTAAATCTGTCTATCATGATTAGACCCTCGGGATTGTAATTAAAATGCTCGAGATGTTAGGCACCTGAGCATGGTGGCATGTGATGAGTATTTTATTTTTGTTAGAAATGTTTGAGAAAGAAAAAGGAATGAACATTTTTCAACAATAATGTAAGTTGGAGTATTTGAGTGATTTGAAGATCTCATAAAAACATGCAACTTCAGAGTGGAACCTCACAATTTTAGGTTTATTCTGTTCCTTGCACATTACATCCTTTGTGGAATTTCAGTTTTGCAAACCAATAACATAAGCTATGCTCAATTTGAAACTCTACAGTCCTTAAATCAAATAAAAGTGGAGGACGTTTGGCCACTTTTGAGGGCTTTTTTTTCTATATTACATTCTTTTTTATCTTTTGTTAATAAAAGAATAACTTATGCTTCAACTAGTTTTGATCATGTTCTGTCACTCCATCCATTTGTCTTGGTTTGCCATTCTTACCTTACTCTTGTTTGTTTCTTCCAGTCACTGGAGTCCATTTACTAAGTGGTTCCATAGCATATCCTATATCTTGTAGCATGTGAACCCTGGATGATTAAGTTAGCGGTTAAGAATGATGTTTATGTGAAAATTATTTGTAATACTGCTTTTAGAAATGTGCAGGTATATGAAGAATTGAATTCAATTCTTTTACTGACATCCAAAGAGCTTCACTGATCATTTGAGGAGGCCTAGACAGTTGCTTGAAGGGTCTGCTATTAAACAGAACATTATGCGATTATCTGCAACTACATAAGCAAAGAACTAGCTTTTGTTCTAATATAGGAGCTCATCAGCAGCATTTGATTCATGGGCGAGTGGGTTATTGGAGCGTTGATCAACATAGTTGGAAGTATTGCCATAAATTTTGGAACTAACCTTCTAAAACTGGGTCATGACCAGGTACTCATTTATTTTCCTAGTTGCTCTGCTTGTGCTTTGTTTCTCTGGTTTCTGGCATTTCGTGCTTTTGTATATAGCTTGCCTATTCCCAGTTCAGTGGTTTAATCTCATTAAATAATTCTTATTTAATAGTCTCATATTCTCAGTTGTTGCAAATCCCCTCCTTTATGTATGGGGAGGGCTAAACCCTACTACTTAGCGCATGATGTATTGGTAGCAGAGGCCCATACACCATAGGCTAAGCAGTAGGGGTTAGCCCTCTCTCAAATAATCAAACCTTATGAAGATATATGTGCATGAAGATATATTTGCACATATACATGTATTCATTTATGTACATGATAGAAGAGGCCCATCAGCTATGGGCTAAGCAGTAGATGTTAGCCCTCCTCCAAACATCCAAACCTAGGTGAAGGCAAGATTCAAACCCATATCTTTGGTACAACTACCAGGAGACTTTACCAACCAGATAAGCTGACATCTTCCAAATTCCTCTAGTTTGTTGACCATTAATATGTTATCCATACACTTGAAAACCATAGTTGCTAACTTTTGTAACTCCATGTTGTCATGCTTTCTATGGTCCTCTGTATGCTCTCTTCTTTTTTTTTTTCAGCGAGAAAAACTTTCCACACTGGGGGGCGATGGATCGAACAGCAAACTTATTTTGAAACCAATCATATATTTTCAGACATGGAGAGTTGGTAATGTTTCTTTCAATTCTTCCAGTTATTCATTGTTCATATTTGGCATTAATCTGTGGTGATTTTGCCTGATTGCTTTAATGCTGAATATTTCAATGCAGGTATTCTGTTTTTTGCTTTGGGGAACTGCCTTAATTTCATTTCCTTTGGATATGCTGCACAGGTTGGATACATATCTTAGCATTGTTCATAAGTTAGGAATAGCTTGCATGTAAATTAGGGTGAGGTTTGAAGTTCCTTATGCTGGTGCTGTGCAATCTTAGCACTGGCAAATACATGCCATGCTGTGCCGTGCAGTGCCAATGCTAGTAATTTGCAAACATGTATGCCAGTTTCCCCAGAACTGCAAAGGGGCTAAACATTCATGCATGCCTCATGCTGGTCCACTGCTGGCATGGCATGCAAGTCATATGCCATAGACCAGCACACCAATCCTTGAAATGGAAACACATAATAATCATCTCTAGCATCAGTAACTAATCATGAGTCCATCATATGCCTTCTTTGAACTTAGTGTCAACCAGTGGCATAATATGATGATACTAGATGGGATTCTTCTCTTGCTGAATTCTTACATTGTCCTGAATATATATATCATTCTTCGTGTTGTCATGAATCATTAAGTATAGCAACATAAGCATAGAAGCATGCATATGTTAAGCTTGCTAAATTTGATTTCTGCATGCACTTGAGTAGTCTTTTGTAATAGGTAATTTACTGGTTAGGACTGGATATTAGTTATTTTTGTTAAGGCCTAATATATATTGTAGACCTCTTCCCTAACAGCTGAAGCTTTTGGGATTTAGTGGTAAGTTAAACATTGCGTCATAGCCAAAGGTCATGGGTTTGAATCCCCATTCAAGCCATTTTTACCCATTTATTTTCTTGAATCCTTTCTTCTCTTAACTTGTTCCTGGTTGAATCATTCTTGATGCTGAGTCATTCTTAACTCACCCATGCCTTCACATAGGTGATTTGGTTTTGCTGTTAAGGCCTGATCCCTTCCCTTACAGCTTATGCTTTTGGGAGTAACTTCCACATAGCTGGTCATTGACCAGGTTCTTAAACTTAAATTCTATCTTCATGCTTTTAAACTGAGAGTTGACAAGTTATATGTGTTTATTTAGTTATTTCTGTTGTTTCCTAAATTTGGCTGTTCTGTGCTTTTGGTTGCAGTCACTTCTTGCGGCCCTGGGGTCAATACAATTTATATCAAACATTGCATTTGCTTACTTTGTCTTAAGTAAGAAAGTGTCAGTCAAGTATGTTCTTTCTGACATGAGATTGTTATCTGTCTTTAGAAATTGATGAACTTAAATATCAAATTTTGTTATGACATCATTAATTTGGTTTTGCAGGGTTATGGTAGCAACAGCTTTTATTGTTTTTGGCAACATCTTCCTGGTTTCTTTTGGCAATCACCAGTCACCTGGTACTGTTGCAGTAACTAACTTTATCGATTGGATCTTAATTTTACCATATATGCTACTTATGTATTTCAATGGTCATATACATGCTCTGATTTATGGCCATAATCTGCCTCCATTCTATCTTTAAGGCATATAGAATTGTTGGAGACTGTTTTCCTCATGAGTTTATAGGTAACTAATTGATAATTCTATTTTTTGTCAGTTTACACGCCTGAGCAGTTAATTGCCAAGTACAGCAATTTAGTGTTTCTCCTTTATTGCCTGTCGTTGGTATTGGTAGTTGCTGTCAATCACTATATTTACAGGTGAGACAATAAATTTGTGTTGATGTGTTGCCAATGCCAGATATTATTTACCATGTAGAAGCTGGTCTCTCTCTCTCTCTCTCTCTCTCTCTCTCTGTCTGTCTCTCTGTGGCATGTCTTTTCTATTATCACACTTTTTTATGATATACTGTTGGCACGAAGTCCAATGCTCTTCTTATTAACACTAGCTAGAACCAACAGGAGAGGAGAGGCTTATCTTGCACTTTTTGGAAAAGATTTTAGCCCCTATTGGCGCACACTGCTGCCATTTTCATATGCCACTGTTTCTGGTGCTGTAGGATCCTGCTCAGTGTTGTTTGCAAAATCATTGTAAGTTGGTTAGTTCATAAGAATGTGCAACTATCTTCTATAACCACTTTTTGAGGAAAATCATCACATCTATGACCATTCAAATTTTATCGTCCTGATTTTTACTATTATATTTGTTCCATTGGTAACTGTCCAGGTCTAACATGCTGAGGCTGACCATGGGCAGCAACTATCAGCTGCATAGCTGGTTTACATACTCCATGCTTTTGTTGTTTTTTAGCACAGCAGGATTTTGGGTAATGATGTAATTGAGAAACACTATATTATTTGATTGGTTATATTATTTTTCTAAATGCTGTAATTGTCATCTGTTTCCTTCCATGTATCTCAATTAACTTTGCCTGCATGTCAGATGGCGAGATTGAATGAAGGATTGTCTCTGTTTGATGCAATCCTCATTGTCCCGATGTTTCAGATTGCATGGACCTTCTTCTCTATCTGTACTGGATTTGTGTACTTTCAAGAATATCAAGTGAGCCTGCATTTGTATTGAACTTTATCTCCTGTTCTGCTTCCGTTTTACATTCTGGACTAAATATCTTGAACTGCTTTGACAGGTATTTGATACACTAAGAATAACAATGTTCCTCTTGGGTATGACATTTGTATTTATAGGCATTTCCTTGCTAGCACCTGATGACACCAAAGGTATTCCAACTAATATTCCTGCTATTGTCATGATTTAGAACCACCTAGTTGACACAAATGAACTGTTATTGTGGAAATTTTCAGGAAATGATGGAAAAAATTCTTCTTTGCCTTCTACAACAGCTCAAGGTGTTACTGATATAAACAGGTATAATGGAAGTCTTCTGTTATGTTTTGCTATTGTAATGCATATGTTGGATGCCTTTTTCAATTTTTTTATCCGTATTTAAATCAACAGTGGTGACTGATTTTAAATTAGGTGCCAAAATCATATGAATATTCATTATCTGAACTGCAGATTTGCCAAGCTACCATCAGAAGAAGCTGAAATAAATGATGCGAAATCCTTCATGAATGTGATGAGGACAAAGGCAAGCTCTATTATAGTGAAGTTAAAGGTGGATTTACTTGCAAGGGTGATTTTTTTTTTAAAAAAAAATTAATTGTTTTGACTTTAGATGTTTTACATTCAAATGTCACTTAAACCGATTCTGTTGCAGGCTGCTTGCACGCTCTCATTAGGTCTAGGTGATGAGTCAATTAGTGCTTCTTCAGTGCTCGTAATGCCAATGGTGTCTTCAAGGACAACAGGTTTTAGAGGAACCATTTTTGAACGGGCAAAGTTCATTCCTGTTAGAAGTTCTAGTTGGAGCTATCCTTCTGTTGATGATGATGATCTTGATCATGATGATGCAGAACTGCAGGACACGAGATCTCTGCTTTCATAGAGCAGTGCGTATAGATGGTGTAAATTTTGTTGTTTGTTGATGAGATGGTTATTTTTTATAATTTTCTTGTATCATGAATGTATAGATTTATATATTTTCCTTTTCTAAAATCCTTCAGGCATCAAAATTTAATTTGTCAGACCTTGGTTGTACACGAATCCCAGCTCTGGAATATCCACTGATTCTTTTAATAACCATGTTTCTTCTTCATCTCATATGTATCCTATCAGTTCTAAGTGCCTAGGAGCAGTCAAGAGTACTTTGTGCAATGCTGCCCACATTTGGACATATGGTTGCTGAAGTTCACCCAGCAGCGCTTTCTGAAAATATCCTAAATGCGTCGGAACACGCCAGGAAATTGCAACCTGGTTTTGTTGGCTTTTTCCACACTGCTTCAGGAAAAACATGATAATTTTTTGAAACCTTGGAAGTCAGTACGGCATAGAATTTCTTAGCAGCTGCACGACAGTGATATGTGAATGCATCAGCTTCTTTTAGTGCTGAAAATATCAAGGCCAACCTCTTTGAGTACAGTGAATACTTGTTTGAACCATCCCATGATTGGAAGAACAGGGACAGAGTACTTACATGTGCTATTATTGTTAACTGCAACTGTTTGTTGCCAAACCATGGATGGTGGTACTGAAACATCTGGTTTTCTTCCCTAGGTTATATTACCATGTTGCTTGTTCAGACTTGTAATTCAGTCTTGAAGAAGAGCCTTGTATAAACTGTTTCTTTTACCTATCAAAAATGTTTGTTAGGGCTAAGTTCCTCCATGCTTGTGTGCTTTTATACCATGCTTGTGGATCTTTTTCAGTAGACGTGTATTGAGTTTGTGAAAAGAAAAGCATTTGCCTTAGCATCAGATTCAAAGCAACTGGAGCTGGGGGATTAACTTTATCTACTTTGTTCCTACTTTATTCTATCATATCGTTGGGTTACCCTTATTCTCCTCTTATTGGATGTGGACCTCATCATCATTAAAGGGCTTCTCCTCTGTGGAAAACAAAGGAGAAATTAAGATCAGGATTTGTGCACTTTATGGGTGCTTTGGATCTCACTGTCCAGGTTCTTAACATTTCCCCGAAGGCAAGTAGGGAAGATCTTCTGACCTTCTTTTCATACTGTGGTACTGTTGAGGAAATCCAGATGCAGAGGTAAGTTGTCTCTTATATAATCTCTCTTCATTCGCATAGTTGTGTCAATTTGTCCACCGTCAACAGGGACAAAGATCAGTCTCAACTGGCTCTTGTAACTTTTCGGCAACCATATGCCCTTCGAACTGCACTTCTCTTGAATGTAAGCAGCAAATGTATCCTGAGTGATTTGATTAAGAGCTTGTTGATTTGACTTGTGTGATGAGATGTGTGCTTGATTTCAATGAGCTTATATTAGTGATTTTTTTTTTTTCTCAAAAAAAAGAACAAACAGAATTGTCTCGCGCTATTTTTATAGAACAAGTGAGCATGATTGATTAGCACCATCTTCTTCTCCCTCCTTTCTTGAACTAAATATTTGCTGAATTTATATTGTACTTTCTTCAGCTATGCTTGTAGGTTTTATAATGGTGGCCTTCTTAGGTAAAATTTGTAAATCTTAATCCTCATGAGTTATATAACTTACTGCATATAATTCTTCTTGTAGCTTTGAAACTGATGCTCTTATTAGAGAGTTTAGAATTTGTTTAAAGATTATATATTTATTGTTATCACAATAAATTACCTCCACTTCTTTTCTATAACAGTTTACATTTCTCCATGTGCAGGATGCAGCCATAGCAGATCGTCCAGTTCGTGTATTACCTCTGGGGGATTTGAGGGACATACCAATAGAACTTTGCACTTCAGACAGCATGAACTCCAAGGCATGTTTTTCTTCACCAACATTTATGGTTAATCATTTACTTGCCGCATTATCTTGAATAAGTAAGTCAGTATTTATAGCGTACTAAGAGCCTATCCGTTCAAACCGGTACCTCAGTTTCTGATTTTTATAATAGCTGTTAAAGCCTTTAAGGCCTCTTACTATTTTCTAGATAAAAAAATATTTGAAAAAATAAAATATTTCAGAACTTGTCTTTTATAGTCCTGTGTGATAAGACTTTAAAAATTTCAGTGAGCTCAGCTTAATGGCAGATTATTCAGCAATAAGCCTTTTTCTAGAGAGAGGAAGGGAGGGAGAACCAAGCTGTGTAAATTACCTAGATTCCAATTAGCTATCATTCATCTTGGTGTAGAAATTCTCCAAGACCTTTCTCTTATCCATAAAGCATTTGAGGTCGATCAATTCTTTTGAGGTTTGTATGCCAATAAAAATATTCAAGCTTAGGGTAAGAGGAGTTTTTGCATTTGTTATACTCAAGTGAATATTGACCCTTGCTTGCTTGATTAGATGTCTAGTGTGGGACTTTGGACCGGCCCTTGTTCCTTAAAAGTATCCTTCTTCCTTGTTGCTTTTGAGCTTAATACTACTCTTCTTACATTCTGATCCTACAGAGAGAGGGGGGAGGCTCCTCTCTTGCCACTCATGTGGTGCAAGAACTGGCATCAAAAAGTGAAGAGGCCACAAACAGCGCAAGGGAGCGAGTTTCAGGTGCTGGCAGAATATTCAACCAGCAGGCACGTTCAGCTATCTCAGCAGCAGAGCAGACGGTGGGCAACATCAAATCCGCAATCATGACTGGTGACTGCGTCCCAAAGTGTGCACTGTGGCTCTCAGACATCCTTGACAAAACCTCAAAGGGTCTGGCTGAACTTGGTAATGTGAAGGATAGAGACATTAGTTCTGGTAAGCAGAAATGAGCAGTCTTTCGTATTGATGATGGCATGCTTTGTTATTGCCATGGAAGTCCTATAAACTATTGATGACGTGCTTTGTTATTGCCATGGAAGTCCTATAAACTATTTGGTTTTTATTTGCCATGGAAGTCCTATAAAATTCATAACTCTTTGTGGTGACATTTGGGCTGAACATCGATGATGAATTGCGTCATTTGGACGCTAAACACGATGGGCTTAAAAAAGAAGAAGAAACAGTCTTGCCAAGAGTGCTGTGAACATCATGATATTAGGCCTGGCTTCAATCAAGATGCAAACCAGGTTGAACGGGGTTAAATCGGCCTGATGTATAATGGAGCTCTGGAAGTGCATGCAATCATCACGCTTATCACTCAATTCGTCTATGATTTATTTTGGATGGAACTTAACTAGATTGACTCATCACTCAATTCGCCTATGATTTATTTTAGATGGAACTTACTTAGCTAGATTGATTTACTTAACTGGTGCAGTTCGCATTCATTTGTTATTTTGTGAGTCCCAAATTACCCAATCAGTTGACCAGCACTGCAGCCGGCCTCCTAAACTGATATTACATCATGAGTTAGGTTTGGCTATATTTGAACATAGCTAAATTTAGATTTTACCACTTGTTTCATTGAAAAAATGGTAAAAATAAAATGATTCAATGATAAAAAAAAATAGAATGACTTAAGATCCATTGGATACAAGGGTTGGAAAAATGAGAGTTTATCACTTCTGTATTTCTCCACTGAAGCCTTCAACTTGATTATTTTGAGATAAAATAATAGCGACCCGAACGGCCTTTCTGACCGACCGCTAGAATGAAAAATAACACAGCAGTAAAAAAATGATGGTTTCATTTGATTATATCAGTGCTCACAAAATAAATTATTATCTTTAATTTGACATAAAGATTTGAATGACAGTATGATAGCATTAATTGTTGAATAATGGAGAGGGGGAAAAGTAAGTGGCTGCTGCTTTCGAATATCTGATGTAGATTATAACGGAACGGACCTTCAAAACTAGCATGAGGTCCTCTTCTTCTTTAACAATGGTTGTTAAGTATATCCAGCAGAACTTTTCTACGGTAACATATGTATATATATATATATATATATATATATGAGAGGAAGAAAATAATAATCCTGGTAACGATGTTAACGTCAATAACCAGCAAATCTTCATCAACACACCACATATTTTGACAATAAATAAATAAACATGGGGAGTTAATGAGAAGAAGCAACACGGTGGACTAAAAACATCCTTGCTGTAAAAGCACCATGCCACCTCTATGATGGCATGGTGTGGGCTTTGCCACGTCCTTGTCCGGCAAAGTCATGACGACCACCATCTCCACCTCGTCGGATTGCCTTCTCCACCTCCTTGTGAGCGTAAGAAGAGTTGTTCTCGGTACCGACGGCTTATCGGTGCGAAGAAGAAGCACAATGGCTTTCTTGGACATCTCAAAATTCAAGAACCTGCTGCACCTCGAGTCCCTGAGAAGCTTCTTCTGCTCTATTGGGAACTCACTCTCCCTTAACACCATCGCGGACTCACCATTGGACGAGCATGAGGCGAGACCCAGTGGCACTTCTCAGTGTATTGGATCTAGAAGATTTTACTTCGTTCGAGTTTTCGTGGCCGTGAGTATCTTTGTCGACAACTTGACAGGATTTCTCGAATCCATGCATGCATTGATGTCTAGCAGGCTTCATGCGTATCTAACAAAACGTGCTGCAGTTCCAAGGAGAATATAAAATGGAGGAGATCAGAACGAGATTAGATTGCATCCGTGATTGTAGGGACTAGAACTTCGTAAGAAAACCTTGCCATAATTCAACTTGGCATGAGATCCATCGTCACAACTCAAAATAACAAAAATCCACACCATTAGACGGCAAACTTCCTACATAATATCGAAAAATGTCTCATGCCTCAGATCAAATGCAATCAATGATAAGCAAAATTTGGACAACAAAGCTTCTGTGGCATCATCTCTCCCCTAAAATGTAAATCACCTACGACAGAGGAATGCAAGAGTTTAAGCCAATGAAATCCAGTTCCACGAAGAGCGTCAAAAACATAAAAATGGTGGTGATTCAGTGGAGATTTGGAATTTTCTGCTCCCCTTAAGACCCTAGCAGTGGATCGCCCTTCATCGAGTCTTTGTCTTCTTCTCAACTTGAAATGCTGCACTAATCTTCTTCCAACACCTGATTGCGATGAGCGTTGGTATGACAACCCAAGAGCTGTTCGCTCCAATGTAGTATGTCCAATAGTAAAACGGGCTTGTGGAGAAGTTGTCACCCTCTAATAATGCCGTTATGAAATAAACCAAACATCCATAAAGCTGGCCAAGACATATAGCAAATTGAAGAATGTAACCGTAGGATTTTCTTGATGCAATAGCATACCTGTTGTCCATCAGAAAACTTTAATGAGAGAAAGAAATGAGAAACAAAAATACTCAGAATTCTATTTTCATTTAAACAACATACAGCAGTTTGTGGTAGTGCATTATCATCATCACAGGGAAATGAATTATTGAACGATAAGAGTCTCATCCATCAATAACTGGTTCCCCACTATGAGAATAAATCTCTCTCCTAAAAGTGTGGGTCGAGCGTAAATACACCTAAGTCCGATGATTTCATGCAGCACGAACTGAGAAAACCTCCCCACTCTTACAGTTCAATGTATAACAACTTGAGACATCATCGATAGGGACAACCGTATCAGGAAGACAATAAGGCCCACTTTCGTTCTGTTTGATTTACTTCGAGAAACCAAAGAACTGAACTTACCATGCCCATGGTCAGCTCAAAGCCAATGACCTGGTCAACCTAAAATGCAACACAAGAACCTTAAAGACATCTCATGATGATTTATAAACTTGCAGGTACAGATACAAACATCATTCCCAACAAGCACTAAAAGGAGAAATCTCATCATATCCATTCCTCCTATTTGTGATCTTTTTTCTCACCTTGTGTTCGTTTTTACAGTACAAATCTCCTTTGGAGACTAGGATTTTGACTCCTTGTAGTGGATTCCACCATTTTGCTCAAAAAAAAAAAAAAAAAGTGGAAATAAACTCTTATGGCCTGCTATATTTGTATTTTTTACTTCACACGCAATCATCCTCACCCTCAAAATCAACAGTAAATCCCAGGTCTATGATTATCCCACAAGCCCAATTCCTGATCTCATTAGACATAAATGTCCCAATAGTCTCTGGCTAATCATGCACGGATCATATGGCAACATGTCAATAACGTGTTAGGTTTCAAAGGGAAAGCAAGATTTTATATCACCATTAGAAAGAAAAAAATTTAGTTTGATAAAACTATAAAAGCATCATGATATTCATGTCATTACACCTTTAGCAAATTTCTTTTTTTACTTTATTTAAGATCATTGTCTAAGGACATCAAATAATGATTCATCAAACCAATTATTTATAGACCAAACCTATGACCTACTAACAGAATTCTTCCTCATCCTATCTGGACATAGTCATTGATTTACTGCTCTCTTCATTGGTACTAGACCTCTAATGATCCACTAAAACAAACCCCTAGTAATTGCTGCTCTGTGCTTGTTAAGAAAATAGTTGAAGATGCGAATCCAACATGTTACTTTAAGTGAATTTAAATTGCAAAGGAATGAATGCTAATCAATAAAGAGACCAAGTAAACACCCTAGAATGCAGATGATTTAGACTATCTAGCAACATCCATAAGCAATAGTGGACTAAGGGACATTCCAAAAGAGGAGAAATGCGAAAGGGTGAGAGAATATGAGATTTAAACAATCACCGACAAACTTTGAACAGGCAGCTAGATATAGTCTAGTAAATGCTGTGAATATATTGTTAAGTTGTCATGGGAAACATAGTTTGTCTAGTAAATTTAAGCCAGGGAATATTGGAGTTGCCACAGCACCTCTAGCAAGTTTTAAGGCATCCATGGAACTGGGAGGTTCCAAGTAGACCATCTTGTGTCAAACCATGGCAAGTCTAAATTACTGGCATCATATGACAACAAAAAAACCACAAACTTTTACAAGTACACACCAGTACACAAGGAAAATAACTCGATTCCCATTCTAAAATACTTTAGAATGCTTAATAGTGATAAGAAGAGAATATTTTAAACATGTAAGTTATGAATTCATGCATACCCTGTAAATGTATTCACAATCCCACCAAAAAGCACATAAAATTGTAATATGGAGCTTGCATGGTATGATAAAAACCACCATGGATACAAGGTTCAAAACAGAGCAGTAAAGTGACAATGGACTAAAATATCACATACACTAGGGCCACCATTTTGCATTCAAGTGCTTCTATAAAATCATAAACAAAATTTTGGTTGGTTTATAATGATTTCAATAATTAACTTAAAGAAGATCTACTGCAGAACATCCATCACAAAATAAAGGATTATTATTCTGGTCACTCCACGTGAAACCTGGTCCAATAAAGTAACAAGAGTATGTCTCATTTTTCCCAAGTCAGTTGTCCTCTTTCTAGTACTTTCACTCTCTAGAAATCCTCTACCAATTGATATCATTAACATGCATTATGAAAATGAGAAAATATCTAAAATAGCCAATATTAAACCCGATCTGAATGGCGAAACTTTGAATTTAAATGAATGTAATTTTGCATGCTGGTTACTCTGGATATCATGCTTTAACTGCATGCAGTCTCATCCCTTTGCAGAGTCGAAATTTAGTTACACTTGCAAGTTTTACCCACACAATTAAAACTAAATAACATGTCAAGACACTCTGAATATTTCATACATTATATATGAAGCCATCCAGAAAGACTCTGGCTGAAATTAAAGTGATTCGAAGTCTTACACAGCGAGAAGGCTAGCTGGACCCTCTATGACAGCAGTGATTCCTTCAACGGTAACCACTCCAGCATCTCTCGCAGCATATCTGGAGTCACCTTTGCTGTATTCCTTCCCTGCAGTGATGTTTCATGGTAGCAAACATAATATTATCAACTTAAAGCTCTGAGAAATTTTGCGTCAACATTCAAAGGGACATCTGGAACACTTTAATACAAAAACTTACAAACTTCAGCCAAAAAGTGGGGAGTTTTCTCCTTGTAAAACTCTGGGCTGAAAGCAAAATAGCCCTCAAGGATCATGTGAGTCAGACCGGTGAATGCCCACCAGCACATAAGCAGCCTATCAGTCTTTGATATCTTTGACAAACGTCCTAGAATAAAAAAAAAAAAGTGTAAAACATCAGCATAAATAGGAAAAAAGAAGAAGAAGAAGATAAAAGGCCCTAGAAGCAATAAGTAGCAGAGATAATAACAGAAATATGGGTCACCAAAATGCCATCTTGTTCTGTAATGATGGAAAAGGATAACTAACACACTCTGACCGAATCGAACGAGCCCCCCTAGTTAATGAAATAGCTCAAGCAATTCATATTTCTAAAGGTATCATTTTACATCACATTCAAACATGGAATTGTTAAAAGAAAAGAAAGTTTCAATCTCCCTCTCCAAATTGAAGAAAGAGCAGGTTACAATAGTCTGATCAGCTAAAACAATTTAAGGCTAAATCACAGAGTAATTGGCCACAAGATCAAACCTTTCTAATCTAATGTCTGCAAAATTCCCTTTCTCAAGTCTTAAATGAGTTTAACTAATCCCAAGACTCAAATATCAAATACGATCAGCTTTCACACTCATCATTACATAATGATCAGGGAAATAAAGAGATGGAAAATCATATCATTGGAAATATCCGGGATACAAGCGCGAATCATGAGTGCACAGACAAAAAATCTAATGTGGCTAAGTGATCACAAACAAGATCAGATTTTTCCACTAATCTCTGGGATAATTTCGCAAACACTTGCATGCACCTCTAAAAGAGGAAAGATCACAGGAAGGAACTGAAGAGTAGAGGAGAGGAGAGGAGAGGAGAGAGTAGAGTGGTTACCGGAGAAGAGCCAGATGAGGGCGACGCCGACGAGGGAGGTGCCGAGGTAGGGAAAGAGGATGTCTTTCTGGGAGAGGAAGCACGGGACGTAGCCCGGGAGGTGGAGTTCCTTTGGCACGTACGGGTGCTCGAACGCCGTCGCCATTGCCGAGTCCTCTCTTCTTCTTCTTCTTCTTCTTCTGGTGCTGCTGCTTCTCTGCTGCGATTTAGACCAAGTTTAATTGGAAGGGGGGAGAGCGAGCGTTTTGAGAGAGGAAAGATGCGATCCGGATCTACCCACCTACCCCCGTAGCGGATTTTTTTTTTTTTTTTTTTTTTAATTTCTTTCCTATCGGATTGCAGAACATCGCGTGATATCTTGCCTTGGTATTGATGGGCTCTTCTTCCCATTTTTACTGCTTATAGTCGGAGAAGTCTGCATAGAACCAACATCAATAGAAGGGGAAACGATTTTGTTTTAGATTATTTGATGGCTTTTACGGCATCGATTGCCCGATCATTCATGAAAATTCGTGAAAACATACTCAGCTTATCTTTAAAGCTATAGAACTAAATCTTGGGAAAGGGTTGGAAACGATTTTGTCAGGGGGGCTTTGTGCGGTAAAAAAGGGGAAGAGAAACGGGAATCAAATGCCAAACGACAGGGAAGCGGGAATGCGTGCACTGAGAATCGGTGGATTGCCGTCACGTGACAGTTTGCAGCAGTGGATCAGCAATTTGGACCAGAGCTTGGATTGCCATGCCAAGCGAACGCCTCTCGGATTCCACGGACGGAATATGGCGCAGGTGCATTATGATTTAAATTCGCTCGCAGGGCAACGTCATTGATGCGCCGTTGATCCCAATGAGCGGCTCTGATTGCATGGATATTGATGGATGAGGCGAAATAAACAGGGAGATAGATACTCTTACGTGCCCTCCTGCCGCGAGGCCACGCGTCACCCCATCATTTGTCAGGAAGGAGGGTGGCATCCACCATGCATGCGCTATGAACGTTATGGTGGTGGCATCCACCACCATGCATGCGGACTTAATTGTAAATATCATAACGATTAATAAATCTAAAGTTTAATTGTAAAAATTATGATTAATAATATTAAGAGCTTAATTGCAGAGATTATGATTAATAAATCAAGGAACAGTGGATGTTGATTGTGTTCCCCTAGCGGCCAATCAATGTGAAGATTTTTTTTTTTGGCAACCATAATAAATTAAAGCAGAACGGGTTTAGTACGTGAATGCCAGCCAAACTCAGGGTTAGAGTATTGACAGATGGAAGGCAACAGGCGGGCTGCTTCATAACTGGGTTGAAGGGTAGCCTATGGGCTGATGTGCAAGCAACTGGACCAAATTCCCCTTCAGCCGTGATTAGGTTAGGTTAGGTTAGGTTAGGTTAGGTTAGGTTAGGTTAGGCAGGCTCTATGAGTTCCAAGGCTCAAGGATTATTGAGGAGGAGGCAGACATTTGGCACCTCATCTTCCCCCACAAAGGCATGTGGAGACGCCAAATGCAACAGGAGCCACATCCATCCGGAGCAAAGCTACAAGAGAGAGCACATCTACTCCTTTTAACATTCTTGCCATCGCTAATTAGAAGATCCTCACTAGCGGAACCTCAAGAGTGTTGTGAGCATGGACTTTGCTTCAACCGTGATAAAAATCTTCTTTCATGCCATGACATATTGTAGACATTTCGAGTTTCTAGTAATGCGGTTTGGAATTTCTAATGCTTCACCTACTTTTCAACCGCTTATGAATAAAATATTTAAGATGCATTTGAGGAAGTGTATCTTAGTTTCTTTTTTTTTTTTAATAATATTTTAATATTTAGCAAGGCTTCCATGAGAGGAACATATTCAACATGTAAGGGCTGCATTGAAGATCCTTAAGGGCCATAAATTATTTGCTAAAAAAAGAAGAAGAAAAAAAAAAAAAGCATTTTGGACAAATTGAAGTCAAGTACTTAGGTTATGTCATATCGGAACAAGGTGCTGGGGTTGATCCTAAGAAAATTTTAGCCATATTGCAGTGGTAAAAATCCATTACTCTTTAAGGCCATGAGGGGCTTTCTTGGGTTGATCGATTACTATAGAAAATTTATCCGAAGTCATAAACAATTTGTTCTGCCGCTCACTCACTGCTATGCTTAAAAAAATGTATTTAATTGGAATCCCATGGCTAAGGGAGGCATTTGAGAAACTTAAGATTGCTCTGGAGCTCCTATATTAGCCTTACCACATTTTTCCACTCTATTCACATTTTTCCACTCTATTTGCTATCCATTGTAATGTATCCACTCTCATGCAACAAAGGAGACTAATTACTTATTATAGCATGACTTTGAAGGAGAAGAGTCTTTCTCTATCTACCTATGATAAAAAAAATTTTAGCTTTGATCTTGACTATACAAAAATAGAGGCCACACCTATTAGGACATCACTTTACTTGAATAAAGAAAGCCTAAAACATTTATGAGAGCAGTAGATTTGTCATATTACAACTCAAAATCTCGAATTAGGGATGTGCCAACCATTGCCTACTCATAAAGTCTGACCTTATAAGTATGCAAGGCATCCCTCATAATATCATTCAAAAATTGAGCAATAAAAATAAAATATAATTTAATATTTATCATATACAAAATAAATTTTTAATAATTTAAAATGCATTATTGATCACAAGTATGGTTCAATCAATTTGATCCTATATTATAGCATAGATTTTTTTCGCACAACCTTTACTCCCCCCAAAAATTTTCCAACAAATCTATTATTCTAAACTTGGAAAGAAGGAAATAATAAAATAATAAGCTCAACAACTTAATAAACAATGATCACTATAGCTAGATAACTCATATGGTACATTAGTAACAAACGTATCATTTATATGAAAAATGCTACTATATCCAATAGAAAAGGAAGAAGAGATTTATAAATTTTTAAATATTCAATTTATTCATAATGATAAATCAAATCCATCACAGATTATCTCGACTAACCAATTATGCTCGAAATATTAGAATCAATCAATGTACTATTTTCACAAGTAGGGCATTCAGCCAATGTGCAATTGGTGGGGACATCAAGATCAGATCATGGTTCCAAGATCTATGAATGATGTTTTGATTGTATTTGAGTCTTGATTGCTATTAGAGTCCTATTTGACTCAGTCTAGTCAAATTAATTGAGTCCTGTAATTTGAGTGCAAGAGGAGCCAACTCACCATCCATATGGAGTCCAGTCAAAATCCACATCCCAGCAGCAGCCAAGCCCACCTTGGAAGCTAGTTGGCGCCTCCTGGCAGAGATGGAAGCTTCTTGGCGCCAACCAAGTGGTCCCTTCTCTTCTTCATGACCGCCCAGATAAAATTGGTAACATTAATTAGAGCCCCAAGAAGTCCTCAAGAAATCTTTATGCTGCCCCACATGTGGTCCCCTGTTTCCATGTATACCGGACAACTTTGGAAGAAATCTGCCGCTCCCTTGCTTCAAAGAATCCTAATTTTCATGGTTGGCGCCCCAACAAGTGGTCCCCCTGTTTCCTTTTTCAGCCGAACAAATATGGAAGCTAGTGGACACCTCCTTCTCTTTTGGCCGACCCATCCAAACAAGGCAGACATCATGGCTCCCTCCATTATTTCATGATTATTTTCTCCTTAATTTTCCATGTATGAGAATTGACTCTATGATGATTTTATTCCTTGTATGACTAGGGGTCTTTGAGCAATTATAAAAGGGCCCCTCCTCTTGTAGTTTTTTTAAAAAAAAAGATAATTAATGAAATTTGAGAGTTTCTTCTTCCTTTGCCTTTGCTTTTCGAAGCATCGAACTCCGTGAGGGAGCGGGCATAAGCCTAGTTATCCAAGATCCCTCAAACTTCACGATATGAAGAGGAGGTCCTCTTTGACACCGAACCATCAAAACAGGAGCCGAAGGTCTAAGGAACTGAGCCTCATCATCCAAGGCGCATCCTTCAAGATACTGTGCGAGACCATCGTTCTAGGAATATAAAAAAAAAAAAATTCATCGCTGCCAGGTATTATAAACCCCCCTTCTCCTAGTTCTACTTTATTGAAAGATCAGGGACGTGTCCTAATCTAGGGGTTTCCTAATCCCTACGTCCGAACTCCCTTAATCTCTTTAAGGTTCTACTCAGGGGAATAAATTGTTGATCATCACATGTTTAATCATAGCATGTTTTGTTATATTTTCGAGAAAGGTTTAATCTGAACAAAACTAAAAACATCTAATTTGAAAGCACACTTTCATGACGATCACACTCTCATCCCGCACTCGTTGCCGCATCAATTTTGGTATCAGAGCTTAGGTTCCAAGGCAAGTTTGGATTTGTCTTCCATTATTTTATTATTCCTTATTTCTTGCGCCTTGATTTAGATTTTTTTTTTTAAAAAAAGGTGCATCTCTTGATTTCTATTGTGCTCATTTAAGGATAGTTCAAAGGGGAAGGCTAGAGGTAGTATCTCGGGCTATTTGACCCAACAGACATTTGGTAGGGATATCAGGGACGTACCAATAAGGGAAGCTATCGGTAGTACCTTGGTGCATTTGATCCAACTACCTACGTTTTGGGAGTGCCGTAAGCTATCAAGAGGACTATGCATAGCCGTCACAAAGAAGGCTGACTTGAGGCAAGGCCTTAAGTGATACACATAGGCGGAAAAAAAAAAAATCAAACACATTTTGCATTAAACTCAAGCCTTTAATAAAATTGAGTAGCAACTTAATTGCTCTAGTGAGCTAGGGACATCAACGAGTCTGATTCAAGGTATAGTGAAAAAGCTGGTGCACTCAACTCATTGATTATTACTTGACACTGGTGTCTAGGCAAGAGGTCCAGAGGCAAACGCCCTAAGTGGACTTGTGGTTCATAATTAGGACCCTGCAAAAGCAGGGGGAGCCTCCCACAACCCTACCTCTTACCTGGCCAATGGATTGATTAATTGGTGAATTGGCTGTAAAGTTAGCTGACTCCTTCTACATTAGATCTCTAGGTCTAGCAAACACTAGTACGAATCCTTTGTGTGCTTGTTTGTATGCCTACTAGGTCAGGAGTTCCATATCAACCGAGTCAATCCCAACATGAGGTAACCATGGAGGCTAATTACAAATCCATGCTAAGGACCATAACCAAGAAGTTGGACCAGTTGAATGATAGATTTGATCGAATTAATGAACATGCCGGAACCCTTGAAAAGACTCCTCGGACCTATACTGTGCCTAGATCTACATCATACAGTCCTAGAGCCCATCAGTATGATCCCGCCCCAGAACCATATCCTAGGTGTTTACCCTATGACTATGCTGAACTTGACAAAGCCATTAGATTTGACAGGGCCCTTAGGAGCAGTAATACTAAGCCATATCCACATGATCAATACCTTGAGCCTAGGAGAGCCCAATGCTATGACCCAGTCCTAAAACTCCACCAGGGGAGATCCAGTTATGACCATGTGAACCAATCTCAGAGAGCCATCAGGAACCAAGATTTAGAGGCACCTACTTTTAGTGGCAATCGTGATCCTTATGTGTACCTTGATTGGGAAATTAAGATGGATCAATACTTTGATTGGGATAAAATGTCCAAGGATTGCAAAGTTAGGTTTGCCCAAAGGAGATTACTAGATCAAGCCAGGATATATTAAAACCGTGTTCTAGCAAAAACATATTGGGATAACCCTATCAGAACCTGGAAGTGGATGAAGGACAAGTTACGTGAAGAGTATCTACTTATGTCCTACCAAATGACCCCACACTATGAGAGATCCTTAAGGCATGTGAATCCCTTCAACCGATCCAAGCTTCCTAAGTCAAAATAGTTGAGCATAAATCAGACAACTTTGAGACCTAGCTTGAACCATATTGACCCGATATCTAGTGTGACCCAGTCTTTTGTTGGTTAGCCCTAACCTGCATCACCTCTAGCCCAGATCGACATTGAACCTGAGAAACCACTAGAGGAGACAAAGTCTAAATTGATCGATGTAGAAGATCCTGAAACCATTTTGGAAGGTCAATTAGAAAGTGAAGACCTTAAGGAAGAAGTATATGAGGATGACCCAGACTTAGTTAATGAGTATGAAAGAGAAAATTATGATGAATATGAGGAGATTACTCAGGCTGAATCTATTTTGGAAGAACAGTTAGAGGGAGACAACCATGAGGAGAATAATACTGGGATCTTATTTGAGGAAATATTAAAAAATGATCCAATCATAGAACATAGTCCTGAACTTCAAGAACAACCAAAAATTAGTGAAAACTTGGTTCCATCAATTGAGTACCCTTAGGAAGAATTTTTACATTTAGTTCTCTACAAAGACTCCTTTCTTGAAATGGTTGATTTACCCATCCATAAGGTAGACCCTTTTTCACCTGTTGACATAAATCAAGGGTTAAACCTTAAGGTCAGCCACATTTACCAAAGCCCAATCCTGATTAGATTCCAGATCTACCGAAATAGAGTTTGGCATGATGTATTACCCATAGAGGTTGATAGGACTATCCTTGATAAATTTTTTCTTGATCGACATGTTGCCTTCCATGATCAAACCCATAACCATACATTTATGAGCCCTGGTAGAAATACCAATCTACATCTTTTACCTCTCCGAGCCACTAAGAAACTGGAATTAGATCATGAGATAGAATGTAGGTTCCCCAAAACGGCACATCCCTATTTCCTACCTTTTTCTAAGGCTCCCAAGACCATCTAGTTACACTTTGATGAGATCGTTAAGTTACATAAATTCTTTGAGCATATTAAGTTTGCGACCTATTTTTGGAAGACCTTATGAAACCTGTTAGGAGTCAATGTGTATGCCAACCACCAATTCAGGGTCAAACCTAGAGAGTCAGTAGTCTGTTAGGTTTAGGCCCAAAGAGTATAATAAAATTTCCTTTCCATAAGAGTGCATTAGTGAGTCTGCATTTTGGTTCGAGTCTCATGCATAGCACGATTTGTATCAAGACATCTACACACGAGCTTAATGAATCTTCCTGAAAATAGGTTAAAAATTTTGCTAAGAAAGAATATATGATGGTTAAGTTACATTCCCTAGAGTCATACCCCTTAGAGTAATTAAGGAAGTTGGATCTAATGCCTATGTGCCCGAGTTACCACTCGGATTAGGCATCGGTTCCACCTTCAATATCCCAGACCTAGTAGAGTATAGGGACCCGACAGTGACAACTAGTGAGATATTTGAGCCTAACCCTATTTTTGGGACTGAACCCACCCCAGAATGTCCACCCATAAATTAGCCTGAGAGAAGAGAAAAGTTCGAGCGTGTTCTGGATGACCAGGCTTCTACTACAACAGCCCCTAGGTTATTAGTGCTACTTGGTTCCTTGGCAAGGTCGATCGAATCTGAGGACTCGTGGATCATCCGAGTGGATCTGTGACACATTGACCCGAGCCTAGTAAAGGGGTACTTGAGCCATATTGACCTTTACTCGACAGGATCGAGTTTCTTCCATCCCGGAAGAATTGGTGGGGACACCAAGATCAGATCATGGTTTCAGGATCTATGAATGATGTTTTGATTGTATTTGAGTCTTGATTGTCATTAGAGTCCTGTTTGACTCAGTCTAGTCAAATTAATTGAGTCCTATAATTTGAGTGCAAGAGGAGCCAACTCACCATCCACATGGAGTCTAGTCAAAATCCACATCCCAGTAGCAGCCCAGCCCACCTTGGAAGCTAGTTGGCACCCCCTGACAGAAATGGAAGCTTCTTGGCGCCAACCAAGTGGTCCCCTCTCTTCTTCATGACCGTTCAAACAAAATTGGCAACATTAATTAGCGTCCCAAGAAGTTCTCAAGAAATCTTTATGCTGCCCTACCTGTGGTCCCCTGTTTCCATGTATACCGGACAACTTTGGAAGAAATCTATCGCCCCCTTGCTTCAAGGAATCCTAATCTTCATGGTTAACGCCCCAACAAATGGTCCCCCTATTTCCTTTTTCAGCCGAACAAATATGGAAGCTAGTGGACACCTCCTTCTCTTTTGGCCGACCCATCCAAACAAGGCAGACATCATGGCTCCCTCCATTATTTCATGATTATTTTCTTCTTAATTTTTTATGTATGAGAATTGACTCTATGATGATTTTATTTCTTGTATGACTAAGGGCCTTTGAGCAATTATAAAAGGACCCCTCCTCTTGTAGTTAAAAAAAAAAAAAAGATAATTAATGAAATTTGAGAGTTTCTTCTTCCTTTACCTTTGCTTTTCGAAGCACCGAACTCTATGAGGGAGCGGGCGTAAGCCTAGTTATCCAAGATCCCTCGAACTTCACGATCTGAAGAGGAGGTCCTCTTTGCCACCGAACCATCAAGCCAGGAGTCGAAGGTTTAAGGAACTGAGTCTCATCATCCAAGGCGCATCCTTCGAGATACTGTGCGAGACCATCATTCTAGGAATAAAAATAAAAAAATTTATCGCTGCCAAGTATTATAAACCCTCCCTTCTCCTAGTTCTGCTTTATTGAAGGATCAGGAACGTGTCCTAATTTAGGAGTTTCCTAATCCCTACGGTCCGAACTCCTTTAATCTCTTTAAGGGTCTACTTAGGGAAATAAATTGTTGATCATCGCATGTTTAATTCTAGCATGTTTTGTTATGTTTTCGGGAAAGGTTTAATCTGAACAAAACTAAAATTATCCAATCTGAAAGCATACTTTCATGATGATCACACTCTCATTCCGCACCCGTTATTGCATTAGCAATCCCCATCGGAAGGGTATTTGATCAGTGTACAAGTACCATCCCTATTGAAAGGGTATCCAAGCAGTATACAATTCTTATTAGAAGGGCATCTAATCAATATACAATTTCTACTAGAAAGATATGAAGCATAGCTGGCTAGGTTTCAAAATCTATAATAAAACATAATTAATCATAACGTGTATCATATCAATCTATGGCCAAAAAAGATGTTTAAGACCAAATTTCAAACATATATGCATGATTTTTAAAAATATATATGTGCATGTATAATTAGGAAACATGCATATATAAAATTCATGAATCAATCATGATATCAATATAAAATTAAACATAAATAAATATATAAAATATCTAAAAAAGGTAGATCATCGCTTACCTCTCAATTTCTTGTAATATCAGTCCTAATCAATTCTGCAAATTTCCTTCAAAACCTATCACATAATTTATGTTTAATTAGCTAATAATGATTTTTAAAATTAATTTCTAAATCTCTGATGCCACTAAATCAATTAGAACAACTCACTTATGAGATTCCCTTTTGAGGGTAAGGATAACGATATCGAAAAGAAACATTAGAAATTTTAATACTGATGGGGTTTAACTACATTTAACTAGGCCAGGGTGAGGACTAACATGTCCACACCTTTTTCGAAGGTCATTCTTAGACTAGTCAATGAGATCCAAAGTGAAACCCTAACAAATAAGAATTTCTCATTAGAAATAATTATACGTGTGTAAGAAAATTAATCATAATATTCTACTATATAATATTAGTACAAAAATAAAATAAAAAAAATTATAGATAACATGACCTTTTTCATTTCCATGATAACAAACAATAAAAATGTGTAAATTAAATCTGTTACCAATTCCTTGTCATCCTTAATTTGCTCCTTCATAAGAGTGCGATGTGCAAATGATTGTAAATGATAAAAAAGCTTATATACCTATCTATGGCAATATATAACAAAATATGCTAAAGAAAAATATTTATATACAATTATGCTATTATAATTGACCTACTTACCTAGAAAACTAGTTTTCATTTCAAATATTGACTTTTGAATTTGAGTTGCCCTCTTGCTTAGGGATGTGTTTTGCATGGATATGAGATGCGGCTAATCTATGTTTCAGGTGTTTTTTTTTTTTTTTTTTTTTTTATTTTTAAAGCTTCTAACTTTGAACTAAATTCAATCCATTGATTGATCAAATTGAGTTAGGCTGGAGTCAAAGTAGGATAGGCCAACTCAAAGTAATTGGTTATTATTATATAACTAAAAATATAATAACAAATAATAAATATAATTTAGGTTTTTTTTTTTTCCTATTTCTTCTTTTTCTATTTTATCAAAGTAAACAAATAAATAAAAAGTCTGCTATAAAAATAATTATTATCATGATAATAAATAAAATAAAAAAATTTGATTGCAGATTTTATTTTTTTATATAAAAAAATAAATCTTTTTCCAAATATGCATCCCATGTCCGATTACTGGTGAAGGGTTGATGAGGATCCTTCCAGGCCGTTTAAGGGTCCAAAGGCTGGAATTTCTTCCTCCCGCCCGTTTTCTCCTGGCCCCGCCAAATGCAACCAATCGCAGCGTGCCTCAGTAAGTCTCGGACCCTCCGTAGAAAAAATCGAATCAGGAAAAGCCATTTAAAAACAAAGTAATATTTAAACTAAAAACTAATAATAAAAAATAAAATTCAGCCAGCCAGCCAAAGCGCGAGAGGGAAGGGAGGAATTGGAATCGATGGAGCGTCGCTCCATCGATCTGAAATCGATCTCGGGCAAGGGCATCAAATCCTTCGCCCTCTTCCTCAAACCCTCACTCTACGCCGCCGTCTCCGCCGTCGGCGCCGGCCGCCGGCCGTCCCGGAAGCAGAAGAAACAGCGCACGCCGGCCGACCATGAAGGCGGCAAGAGCCCAGAGTGGGACCACCCGATCCGGATCGTTCTCGATTCCCCGGACCCGGGCCTCGTCCTCCAATTCGATATCATGGCTCAGGGTTTCCTCGGCGACCGGCTCGTCGGCCGCGTCCGCGTCCGCCTCTCCGATCTCTCGCCGGAGGACCCCGCCGGAGCCTTCCGCCCCGCCAGCTACCTCGTCCAGGCCTCCAACGGGAAACCCAACGGCGTCCTCACCTTCTTGTACAGGATGAACGGCGCCGAGTTGAGAATTCCACCGCCGGATCCGGCGATCTATTACCCGCCGCCGGCGTCTGCTGCCGGCTATTATCTTCCTAAGCTGGAGTATTACCCTCCTTCGGTCTCGACTAGCGGCTGTTACCCTCCGCCGGCGGCCGTGGGACACCACTCGTTGCGGTTTCCGCCTTTCCATTACCTGCCGCCGGCAGCGGATGCGGGATATTTTCCGATGCCGTATCCAGCCATCGGATACCCGGCGTCGCTCGTGGGCGGGTATGGTCGTCCGGCGTGGCCGGCGCACGTGGCACGTTATCCACCGCAGGAACTGCACGGTTATCGGATGGAGGGTCTCCACCGGTAGACGTACCACCACCGATGCTGTAGGGACGTGAGAAACTTCGTCTCGAAGGAACACGTCCTTTGTTTGGATGGTTGGTGATTTCTAGGATCGTGATGCGGGAGATCGTGACCGTCCAAGAATGGACTTCGATGGCTTTGTTTATTTAAACAATGCTCTCTTTTTTTCTTTTTATTTATTTATTTATTTATTTATTTATTTATTTCTTTATTTTTGGGCATGGATCTGATTCGCTAACTTTATCACCATGTTAAATATATATATATATTACTTCTTCTTCGCGTGGATTACGTGATCATTGTTGTCCACGTTGTTCTTGCACCGTTTCTCTCCCATAAAGCTTTATTCTACTTTGTGAACATCTTCCTTGAACCATTTGACATGGATAACTAGCGTGAGTAATTTATTTGTTCATCATTCTGACACGCTTTTCGCCCTTTTTGTGTGTTCTATGCAAGTTTTTCATGGCCTATATGCACCACCTTTCACACTTTTTGTGTGTTTATAGACACCACTTTTCAGCCTTTTTGTGTGCGTTTGCAAGCTTTTCATGGTTTATAAACTCCAATGTGTTTTATTTTTTCATATTCTCAACCATTAGATTGAGAATATGAGATCTAAAAATGAAGGTTTTCACCAAGCTCTTCATGTGTAGCTTGGATGTGGCTTGAATTTAATTAAGATGCAATTGAGTTCATCTGGTGAGATTAGGAGAGCTTTGCTTGAGTTTGGATCGGTTATAATACAAGCTGAAAGGTTTTTGGAGAAAAGTTGGCTAAGCCCAAACTATGACTAAATATTTGAGCACATAATACGTTACTTGTCAGGATACTTGTGATGAAGCTAAGCCTATCTGCATTCCATCAGAGCCTGGGGCGGGCCTGCCGTGTGTTGGAAGCACGATGATGGATGAAAGGCGTGATTCCTATGGAATCCTTTGCGTGTCAAGTAACCCCTTAATCACCTTGGAATAAACCACGGGCAGGTATAGCTTCTGATTTCCCGACCCTGGAGATCATTCAAGTAACCCCGTGCTGGCATCCCTCCTTGTGGTAGAGGAGGTGTTGCATTTGATTCCCCATGGTTCCAAGAGATTTTGATGTAGAGGTTTATCATGGGTTGGTCCAGCCACACTTCGCTTGAACAGATGTAATGGATTGTAATTTGTCGGCACCATATTTCCATCTTCTGATTAATAAATTAGGATAATCTAACTAGTAGACCGAAAGCTTATTAATAGTAAATGCTCATTGTCAAAAAAAAAATTAGTAAAGCTACAAAGAACTACCAAGCTTCGGTTAATTGGACCAAAAAGGTAGAAGAGTTGGGTATATGATTCAGTAGTACCACATCAATCCTAATTAAAAAGAGAAATTAAAAATATATATAAAGATTGAAATGTAGTTATCAAAACTACTAATCTAATAAAAAGTTTCCTTCAATTGATAGGAGTTTTCAATAGATTTTGAAACTACACAAAAATTTGCTAAAGGTTTCTTAGTGGTTGCCAGCTTCGTTTACATTCATCATATTATAAATGTAGAAGAAGATAACATTAGAAGGGATCAAATACTTCAAACTCAAAAACATTTATCCATTTGTACATAGGAGAAGCCTATAGTCTGTAACCTGCATTGTAGTTAAGAATAACATATAGCCTATAATATAGCCTTTGTACTTCACTCCTATTATCAATTAGGAGCAAGAATCAAATCAGTTCTTTATAATCATTTGCACTCTGTAATCAAAACATTCTTGCAACTAATAGTTTTTGGTACATCGGGTAGGACTTTAAGAATAATTATGGCGCCTCGAGAAAAAAAGAATCAAATAATTCGAAGGAGGCCCATGGGACAAAAACGAGAAAGAAATCCAAAGGTAAAACTTCCTCCATGATCATGCCATTAAGAGGAAAGATCACTTCTTTCCTTCTTTACATCATAACATGATTATCTCCAATCAAGTGATGCAGTTAAATTAAAACTAAGACAATATTGAAACACCCCCAATGGATACTTCATTTATAGTGAAAGTCATTCATCATAGAATCAACCTTCTTTCTGACAATTAGAATACCTCCATATGCTAGAAGGCAATCGTAATAGAGATAATCAAATTCCTTAAAAAAATAAAGGAATCGATGCTAATGGATCAGAACCCTTTCTCAGAGAATCTACAAATTAACGTAAGAGAATTATTAAAACTAGCCAGAAAGGGGTTCTGGCTTGTCTTAGAGGATGCAAAAGAAAAGATCAAATCTTTAGCTAGACAAAAAGTAGAAATTTTAAAAATTAAAATAATAGAGTTACTTAATAAATGCTTGGTCAAAAGAATGCATAAATTGATCTTCTTTAATTACAAGAAAAAGTCTTGCGGCAGGAAGTCATACATTGCCATTCTCGAAAGATCAACCTCAATAACACTAAAGAAAAGACAGTCAAAATCGAATCACTAGCCACTAATATTGCCAACCAAAGTTCAAATCGCACTCAACGTTTCGCTACAAACAATAAAATCCAAAAGAAATCAAGTTAATAAATCTTAAAAGAAAGATATAAGGTAGGAGATTTAGAAGTGGGATTACTTAATGAGCCCAATGAAAAGTTCGACTATTATGTACTATATCCATGGAACCTCATCGATACTCAATATCACGACACTCCCTAAACTTTTCTGAAGAGATGAAGAGTTTGAGCTATAAGAATCCAAGTAAGAGCGAGAAGTGATCATAGAATCACAAGCTCAAGGCCATGATGAAGATTATGGCCGAGGAAGAAGACTTCCTCCATTAACACATTGGGCCAAATGGAATTATGACCAAGGAAGGGAAGCTTCGTGTCCAATCCAACTATAGAGAAGTTTGAATGAAGTCATTCCTATTCGATCAAACAGACTCCAACTCAAAAACTAACTAAATATCTAAGTTAGGGATGAATCTTCAAGCTTAGAACTGAAAACATTCAAGATTTTGAGAACTCTATAGACCATTGGTATAGAAGGGTGTATCAACCTTTAGAAAATTATAGTTTTTCATCCTATTAAAATATGATTAAATACTTCAAACTCAAAAACATTTATTCATTTGTACTAAAAGGACCCTATAGTCTGAAACCCATATTATAGTTAAGAGCATGTAATCTATAATTTAACCTTTGTATCTCATTTTTATTGTCAATTGAATCGATCTAGTTATCTAATTATTATACTCATTTGTATTTTATAATCAAATCATTCCCGCAACCAACATAACCTTAACGCCAGCTCACAAATTCAAAGCACGCTGGTTTCCAGCTATGGTGAACTGGACCTAGGTTCCTGCGATCTTTTGACACTTAAAGCTTTAGAGATATTGGTGAGTTTCGTGCATATTTTTTAAACAGTTCTAGATCCATATCAAGAAAAAAAAAAAAAGGAAGAAGGTATAAGCTCTTATAAATTGGGTCTGGCAATTGTAAGTTAGGTCTCCTCATGGCAAGCTTCGCCAAATATAAATATCTCATAGCTCGTCTCAGGATGAAACTAGCCCGGACCCAACAATATTAGTATTCCAACGTGGAGGGGAACAACGGTCCACGAGCTAAAGCAAAAGGGTAAAGGTCTTTGTTTTTTTCAAAAAAGAAAAGAAAAGAGGGGAAAAAAAAAAAGAAGAAGAAGAAGAAGCAAAAGCCAACCCTGAAACAAGTAACCACGTTCCCATTCAGTGCTTCCAACACCTAAAACAAAACTCGAGCCAGCAAACTTTAATCATAAGCATGTGGAGAAATCTCTTCCATGAAATAGCAAAAAGGTGAACAAATTTAACATAAAAGAGATTCATATATCTTAACCATACTAATGTTTTCACGCATACACGTAAAACGTTTGTATTTCGTAGCTACATCAAGTTCGTGAAGCAAGCTCCTCTAATGGAGACTACTTCTCATCAAACTGCAGCAAAGCGACGCGGCTTTGAGCCCTCAGTTGCTCGTAGAACCTCCTGATGAACTCCTCGGCCTTGTCGTCGACCTCCCGCCCAAACCCGTCAGCCTCATCCTCTGATGAATAATTTGAGACCCTAACCGAGAAGGGTGACAGCATTGGGCTACGCTGCTCGCCAACGGCTAGAACGTTCGGACTATAGGCACATTGTGGCGAGTACCCGATCCTGGGGAGCACAACGACAGGCCCTGGCATCTCGTCAGGCTCCTCGACGACACTGGCATTGATGCAGGAGAAGAGGGTGTGTCTACGCTTCGCACTCGGGCCGTAAAAGATTGGGTTGGGGCTGTTGCTGCATGAGAACTCGTAGGCATGCGGGCCAAAGTCGGGGCCTTGAGGCAGCGTACTCCTTGGGTGGTGGTGGTGGAACATGAGGTTCCCCAAGGATTTCCCAAGGACCTTTCCTCTTTCCATGATGAGCTTCATGTCCATGATGAGCTTCCTCTTGGCTATAAGGCCCTTCCTCATCATGAAAATGGCCAGCTTCAACAAGTTCCATAGCTTCTTAGCGGCCACGGGAGACTGGAGATCCATGTTAGGAGTTTACAAGTGATAGAAGTGGAGATGAATGGCTGATGGGTTCTAGTTTCCTGCAAGGTTTGGCAATGGTTTGTGTTACCAAACTTCGCAGAAAAGAGAGAGCCACACACGCTTAGAATCGGAATGAGAGATTGGAGAGTTTGGGATGGTTTATTTATAGCTGAAGAGAGAGGGTAGAAAAAAATAGAAACGAAAGGCAACGGAGGAGAACAAGGGCATTTCTTATTGGAAGGAGAGAGACAGGCTTTGGAGATGAAGAAGGGAGGGTGGTGGGGGACAATGGCACCGCTTTAGGACTTGTCTTTTTCTTTTTTCTTTTTTCTTTGCTTTTTCTATGAGATCATTGTATGTTGGCAACTACTACTGCCCGCGTCTCGACAAAGGAGAGAAGGCAATTGTTTATGAGAGCTAAGAGAATTATATGATAATAATATTAGTTTGAACTTGGACTCTTAGCTTGGAAGTTCTGGACAGCTAATGAAAGGTGGGTTGAACGTGTATAGCCTTTAAAAGCAAGGGACACAGACCACATATTTCGATACGGAAAGTTATTTTTGTCTGATAAATTCCTTAAATTATATTTGTCGCCTACTTCTTAATGCTTTGTTTAACGGTTTTTTCTTTTGCAACATAAGTTATAATGTATCTAAAAATTTACTATCTAATTTCTTATTCTTAATTTCTAGTAATCCAACAAATTAACGCTTTAATAAGGACAAAAGGCTAAAAATCAATGGTGCTAGCCAGCTTGTTAGTAACGTATGCACAGGAAATCTGGCGCCAAATGTCATCTTATTTAGAGTCCAAAGAGTTTGAGATAAATTTTGTGAGCAAAAAAAAAAAAAAAAAAAAGTAAATGTACGTGATGGATTAGTATTCAATTGTCGTGTGAGAAATGTAGGACCAAATATCATGCCATTTAATCAGAGATTTAAAGGTCATAGAATTTAGGATAAACTCTCTATTAAGAAAATAGAAAATTTCCATGATGGATTGATGTTAGTGTGCATTCGTTTCTCTGAAATCTAACTGCCAACTGTGATGCATAAGACACATGTATAAAAGCCAAATTGAAAGCTAACGATAGATGATTGTTATTTTTCTTAATATTTAAATGATTGACATTAATTATTGGATAAGTTAGCTCCCTTGCAGGACAATATGCTTAAAAAACTATATAAAGAACATTTTATTGCTGTCTCATTCAAACCTGAAGCAAAGCCGCAGATAATGAATGGATCTGAAGATCTCTTTGAAGCTTTGCCACCAACAGCCGGAAAAATGTGGGCATGGTCTGCTACATGGAACCCTCACCTTTAGCGCTTTATTTTTAAACACGTACTGAGCCCATTAGGAAAAAAAGAAAAGAAAGATTCTCTGTGCTTAACACATGCCAGAAAGAAAAAGGGTGGTGCATGCATAGAGAGAGCAATTCCCTGCAAATTTTCTCCGAAGTTTGGAAATATTCAAACTAAACCAAGAGATCAAAAGACTATTTTTCTAACTGGTTAATAGATATTGTTATGGAGGAACTTGTAATATGCAAGATTGTCAACAAGCTGGCCAACGAGAGTTAACAAGGGACCTTTTCCAATAGCACAGTTTATTCATTAGAATCATGTTTTATCTCCTCTTTTAATAGACATCTGAATCTTTAGGAGAAAAATTGATAGGCATCAGTACTATTATTCTTAAAATTTGCTTACATGTCATGTCACCAAAGTCGGACTTCAGGTGTATGTTTTACTGGTCTCATATTTTGCTTTGGTGAAGCGTTTGCAAGGGGGTGTGTCCACCCACAGATATTATATCATATCAAAAATCTCCATGTAAACCACGTCCATCCCATGTGCTAACATCTAATCTTTTCCTAAAGCCAAAGGGCTTGATATGCCATCATTGGTGCAACTCGCAAGATATTTTCTATGGAAGTTAGACATCCATTCTCCAAGCATGCTATCTTTCATGAAACTGCTTTGCAGCACCCATGGATTAGTCACCTTTCACTTTGCCAGTTAACCACCACTCCACCGCTCCAAACTTGTCCTCTCAATCTTTCTCCTTTTCAGGAGCAAGCAGCTGGCTTCCGCAATTGACCTATGAGCTATAAAGCCTTAGGCCTTGTTTCTCACGTTTGAGTTCTTAAAATCAACGTCCTTTTTTGAGTGGGAGGGAAAGGACAAGAATCATCAAAGTTCTTTTATACGCAGGAAAAGAAAAGAAAAGAAAAGAAAAAATAAATAAATAAATAACACTTTAGATGGGAGCGTGTTCCAGGCGTGCGGAAAAATAGGCTTAAGGCGTGGCAGGGTTTGGGCTGCTCGACGTGATGGTTTTATAAAGATTGGGCTCAAGAAATCCAAAAGTGCTCGATTCTGAGACCGTGGCCGGTGAGGGAGTGCCACATCAGCCCTAGTGATATTTTTCTCTTGCTCCGCTTCAAAGTTAAAAGGTCTATGTTGGATCCTGACCTTGCTTTCTTTTCCCTCCGCCCATAATTCATGCATGAGGAAAAGCAACACCTTTTCTCTCTCAAAGAAAAAGAAGTATAATTCATAGCTCTGGTATAAACCTAATGTGGCAACGTACAACAAAAATAGCATCAACTTGGAACATTTGTCAACAAATTTATGATTAAGTGTTCTCACTATTATACGTGCTAGATTTTGTGTCCTATAAAGCTAAATGACCAGCATGAGGCTTTCTAATAAACCACCATCACATGGTAGACAACGATCACCAAAAATTCAGAGCAAAAAAGTTGGTACCAAAATTATAATCCCAACCATTATGCGTTCTTGTTTGCTGCAATGCACAACATGTGTCTGTTAAATTTGAGAGTGAAAATGTGATGGTAAATATTGTACTAAAGTGACAGAGGCAAGGAAAATAGCTTCCAATTGGAGTGACAGACATCCTAGGCTTGATTTTAGTGAGTTGAGCTTAAAATCGAATGCCTTCAGAGCACTGATCTCAGCATTTCTGCCTCTCTTGGGTCTAAGAAGCCATGGTAGCCCTAGAACCCAAATGTCAGGCTAAGATTTTAATCAAACCTTTTTATCAAAACCTCAAATATATATATATATATATATATATGTTCGACTAAGCTTGAGAATGGTTTCAATTTTTTAATCAATTAGAAATTTTCAGCTGTTCTAAGCAAGATTTCTTTGTGCTAGACCAATCAGAGCATAAGTCCTTTATGTTTTAAGCTTACCATGGAGTGCTGTGCATATTTAGATAGCTGCAATGTAGATCTTATTTTCAAGCATGAATGACTATAGTATATTTAAAAAGTAAAAAAAAAAAAAACTTAGGATGTATCATATAGGTGTAGACTATGAATAAAAGATAGCCTTTCCTCTAACAACTATAAATATAAATGGCACTCTACGAAAGAAAGCTTGTTACTATGGATTAGTTCTTGCCATCTTTGTTATCAGATTAATTTAATAACTTAAATCAAATGGGGATTAGATTTGAACCTCACAGAGCCACTTGCACTGTTATTTATTCCCAAATGATGTGGATGCTCGAGTTTTAATAGTGGAAGTCCCTATAGCGGTGCAACACTGTGATCTCAAGTGCCTCGCTATGTAATCACTAGGCTCCTTTCTTTTCCTTGATTTCCCTGAAAAAATAATGCTGGGGGATTTAATAATTGTGCCCATCGATCCAAATTGGCAATTAAATTAATTTTGCCCAATGTACATCTGTGGCTATACCGTCAGCAAAACCATCTTTACAAGAAAAGATACAGCATGTCAGCATCCAAGCAAGGACATGAGACTCGCCACTATTGCTCGGTGTCTAAGGCGCGGAGAGAGAGAGAGAGAGAGAGAGAGAGAGAGCTAGCAAGAGCATGAGAATTAATAACCTCTTGGTCCTCCATGTCTACAATTTGTACAGAGACTGTGTCAATGGACTGTGATATTCATGACTTTGTTGTGTAATGATATTACCAAATCTCTATCTTAGCTATGTTATATCCATAAAATAAAATAGTATAAGACAAAGTGCATACGGAGGGATGCATCACAAGATAAACAAGATGAACTATTAAAAAAAAAAAGAAAAGAAATGGCCAAGCTTGCCTTGGATGGCAAATTCCTGAGCATTATCACTCACCGTATGGAATAGCCTGTGGACCTTTTTCTACCTTGCCAATTCCTCATCACGCTTAGAGACCATTAGACAAATCTTTATGGCCAGTTATTAAGGATTATAAGTTAACAATTTCGCACCATGTACAGAGAAGTATCTAATACTAGAGAAGGCTTAAGAAATCTTCTTTCATATTACACCTTTTTGACAGGAATATTTTATATTACACATACTATTGTGATGTTATACGATAAGCACTAGCTCCGAGAAAAAACCAGGAAATCCAAGAACTAGATGATTTACAAGTCGTATCGCACTTGCACCCTCTTGCCTAGTGATCTAGATTAAGCTAGATGCGGCCATTTCAACGCAGAAAAGATTTTCCCATCTATAGAGATTAACCAAGATATTGCTGAATTTAATAGCCTTGTACTAAAGATTAAAATACTAATTTTATATTAAATTATATATAAAAATATGTAAAAAGGCATATCAGTCATAGCTTCAAGAGCACAATCATCTTCTCGAGCATAGCACTATTTCTTTCTCTTTCTTATCCTACTTTATATTATCATTTAATGGAGCTGACAACCCTTTAACTCTTTACATAAGAGGCTAGCTAGAGTTAAAATTAGATTAAGATAAGAGTGAAGACCAAATTATAAAATAAAACAATTGTTGGACTTCTTCATTAAGGAGCCCAGATAATTAGGCCCTACACCTCCATGCCATATACCCATAGATAATAATCACTAAGATAGATTTAATCCAATACTTTATAAATCATGTATTTTATTTGAACTTATATCTATTATTTAATTTAAATCATATTTAGCCTATTTTTTTCAAACATAAAAATATTTATTTAATGGTAGCCTATATTAAGTGTAAAATTTTACAGATACGCCAACCCACTTCCATTTGGGTAAGAGAAAATCTTAAACTTACAAATATAATTCTTCATGGAAAGAATGAGGGGCAGAATTTGCGTTGCCAAAAGCCTCGAGGAAGCCCTACTTTATATTCAAAACCAAACTCTGCTTTACATTCAAAAGCATGAGGATGAGCTAAGGAATAAATAAAGTTTAGATGGTTATGAGCTTTACAGCCTCTTCATTCCTTCTAAACTTGCTTTATGCCTAAAAGTTTAAAGGATATGTGGTGCATGTTACTGTGATACCTAATGAGGTAATTATTTTTTTAAATGTCAGAGCCACTTTCAAATAGAGTCTAAGCCTTTTTTTTTTTTTTTGGGTTCGGTAAGAGGCGGCCTTTATAAATAATTCTTCTTGATGAAAAAACGAGGGGTAAATAGTTGTTTAGCTATCCATTTTATGCAAAAGTATTTACATCAAATATTAGACTTATATGGCTAGAAATAGCAACTAAAGTTGGATTCTGGTTGGAACAAGTAGGAATAATCGTATACAAGTTTGAAACATAACCAATTCAACCCGACATTAAATCGAAAGCCCTCAATCCATACCCATACACAAGTCAATTTGGGTTACTCATTTAATCCATCCTTTTTTTTTTTTTTTGTAAGATTTGATCTTTAGTAAACCCAAGCAAACATATTAAATCTAATATTTACAATTCATCAATTAATTTTTAGAATGATTTAATCAATCACTCAAAAATTCTGGTTGGGACAAGTAGGAAAAATCGTATACAAGTTTGAAACATAACCAATTCAACCCGACATTAAATCGAAAGCGCTCAATCCATACCCATACACAAGTCAATTTGGGTTACTCATTTAATCCATTCTTTTTTTTCTTTTTTTTTTTTGTAAGATTTGATCTTTAGTAAACCCAAGCAAACATATTAAATCTAATATTTACAATTCATCAATTAATTTTTAGAATGATTTAACCAATCACTCAAAAATTCTATCTAAGTTCATGACACATGAACTCAGTCGAACCTAAACTATTTCAATATTCCAAATAAAACTCTAACAACGTGACAAGAGTTGGATCAAAGTTTTAACCCATACTCAACTTATTTAAAATTCAAGCTAGAAAATTTCTCCCATAATTGTTCCTAATTAAAAAAATCTTGACCTAAATGCAATCCAAATAGAGTCAAATCAAGTTAAACTTTTCGATTACTTGAATTTTTACTACTATTAGCTAACAATCATATTCAAATGAGCATGTCGTACTCTCTTATATACTACTTTAGTGGCTTAGAAGAAACATGTAAACCATCGGTTATACAAATTTAGAATAATAACAATAATAAAGCTGCTATTCTAAATTAGTTGAAGTTGATCCATGGGTATTTTTCTCTATTCTAAACTTTGGCTCAATCTATGTTCCCAGATATTTTTACCTATTAGATAATGAAATTTTTATCAAGTCTTCAATAGAACACTTGATTCATTAATTCAAAGTATCAGCACAGTTACCATGATGAGCTATTTATGGATTATGTAATGTTTAAAACCAAGTAAATAAATATTAAATACTTCTGTTCTAGCCTGGATTTGAGAAATTTTCCGAACAAAAATAGTCTAGAGAATTCATATATCAATCTAACTGAATTCACAAAAAAAAAAAAAAAGAAGAAGTTAAACTCTCCTGAACAGCACTAATATATACTGTCCGGCAAGATTATTATTAAATTTTCATTTGGTTCTTGAATGCTGTCGGTGTTCCACGCAACTCGACAAAATTTATAAATCATGCACGAGATAGAAGAATATGGAAAAATAAGGATACATTGGAATTTGATTAAGAACAAGATCTCCGATGTGGGGATTGTAAGTATCGGTAACTGATACAACTTAACAGAGCAAACCATCATTGCCATGGAGACGGTCCTGGAAGCTACCTGAGGTTTACGATAGTTTCTATGAGATGCTTCATTTAAAAGTGATGAACTAGACTTTTTCACACCTTCTCCCCTTCCAACAGTCAAATAATTCAAACGGGAGCCCAGCACGGCTGTCACGCAACCAACCAGTCTCCCAAAGCCAAATCTTACCTTCAGTCCCCAAAGCCACCCAAACCAAGGATCTAACCCATCATATGTCGACAAGTGTCATCTGTAACAGCTTCATCTGCTTGGTTTTTCTTCCTCATGCCATGGCTGTGTTCTGCCTGTCTTTTTCTTGCTTTTTAGCTTTTTAGCTTTGCTAGTTTTCCTCGTGGCCTCCCCTAGCTTTCGAGCCCTTTCCTGCATTTACTCCGCGATCACCACTCGGATGAGCTTAAGTTGCACCCAGCCTCGGCCTTCCTTCCCACCTCTATAAATACCCATCAATCCCCACGGAACAACCTCCACGCCAAAAAAACACCACCTCCTTGTATCCTGTTGTCACGTCCAGACCCAGATCGTGGTGGCTCAAGAGTGAAAGCCCATCACATGCCAGGCATGTAAGGCATAGAGTATTATTTATAAAAAACAAGGAGGGTTAATAACTATATAACATACAAAATTTAATCCTTTATAATACAAATTATGTAATGTTCGGTAACGAATCAAAGTTTTAAAATAAATCCAAATGGGGTTATATATAACAAAATATAATCAATTGCATCAAGAAGCTCCCAATTACCCCTATTGTTGCCCCTGATAATTTTGTGGCTCTGAAAAAACATTGTAAGATTTAATGAGTTTAAACTCAGTAAGTAAGCCTATGTGATATAGCCAAATAAGAATTTTACCAAGTCAAATACATGTCATGCTTCCAAATTTAAAAACATTTCATCATATTATAGAATTATACAAATCTCATATTCGAATAAATTGGAAGCAATTAATATGAAATAATATTTCAAAATACCATTTCAATTCCAAATCACTATAAATCTCATTTTATACTAATGTCTCACCTCCACGTAATAAACATCCCAAGGATGTAACCTCCCTGTACGCCCCAGTGAAGGAAGGGTGCCGGAGTCAATTAGCATATAATGCTATATCCTATCACAGCACATCCCTAGGATGTGTGTTCTCCATATATTCCCCCTGTGGAGGTGGGTCCCAGAGTCATGTAACATGTAATGTGGACCGTGACGACATATAATAACACAATCACAAATAACATTTATTCGCATAACAGCAAACATATATCAATTTACTTTTCATATTTTACCAAAATTTGGTAATTTCACATAATCATGTAATAATCGGTTGCATGTATAAAATGCCAATTTAATTTACCAAGATTAACAATAATCAAGTCAAATATTCATTTACATAAATGTGGTACCATAAATATCATTTTTTAAATAATACTATAAATTAATTTCATTATTTCAATAATGGCATAATTTAATAATGATTTTAAAAAAATCATTATAACTTGCTTACTTACCTCATAATGCTAATCCAAAAGCGTAAATCAGCTGTATGGACCTCTGGGTACCTACAACATAATTTTTCAGATTTTTAAATTTTAATTTTAGGATGTCAAACACTTAACCCAATCTAATCATGGACCCAACTTGGGGCTTGAATATCTCCAAATATAGAAGCCCAAATGAGAAAATAAAAATTTTCCGACAAACTAGGATCCATGCTGATTACGATCATATTTTTCTTTTATTGGGCCGGACCCAATTTGGAGCCCGAAAATTTGGCCCAAAGGGTCTAACTGGACTGTGCCGAAGCCGACCCAGTCCCCCTTTTTTTTTTTTTCTTTTCCCCTGCTTCACCCCTGGTTCACCTAAACAGGGGTGGCTGATGGCCGGCGGCCTAGGGCCGCCGCCGGCCCTCCTCGGGGTTGGCTGGCCGCCGACAACCGACCGCAGGCTGGCCGCCGCCTGCGGCCACCCCCTTCTCCTCTCCTTTCATTTCTTTTTTTCTTCTTCCTTTTCTTCTTTTTCTTCCTCACCGGCTGTCGGCGCACAACCGGTAGGACCCTCACCGGGACGCGCCCCGGGACGATGAGGGCCGGCCGGGGAGTTCGGCCCGGGACCAACGCGAGAGCCGGCACGGCTCCCCACGACGGAAGGAGGGCCATTCGGCCCTCTCCCTCCACTCACTCCCCTGCCCGGCCGATTCGGGCCGGCCGGGACCCCGTCGGATGTCGCCCGGCGCGCCGGCGGGGTCGCCGGCAAGAGCTCGGGCCGGCGGGCCGGCGGGCACGCCGCCGGGCCTCGAACCCATCGTAAAGGGAGGGCCGTGGAACGGCCCTCCCCCTCTTCCCTTGCGGCGGCACGGCCGGCCTCCTCCGGGGCCTGGGTCGGACGCCGCCCGTGGCCGGTGGGGGCTGCCGCTCGGAGGCCGAGCCCGGCGAGCCGGCGGGCACGCCACCGGGCCCGAACCGAGCGCGGGAGCCGGCTTGGCTCCCGTCTCAGGGGAGGGCCCTCCTGCGGCCCTCTCCCTCTCTCTACACGCTCTCTCTCTCCCTCTCCTCGCCGGTGAGGGGGGATTACCTGCCGGCGGCAAGGTGCCGGCAAGGTATCGGGGACAAGCAAAGGGTGGCACGGTGACGGGAGCGCGCGAAGAGGAGGGAAGAAGACGGAGGGGACTGCCAGTCCCCTCCCTGTCTTTTCTTTCAGCGAGGGGAGGGCTGCGCCCGCGCGCGCGGGTGCGCACACGCCGCGTGTCGCGCACCCACGCTGCACGGCAATAAAAAAAACTTAATACGTGTGGGATGTTTACACCTGTAATTTAATTTGGATCAAATTATCACCACCCTTCTTCCTATTTCACACTTCTTCCTATTTCACACTAAGCCAGTAATAAACCATTGTCACTGTTAGTGCATTTTGATCAAAGTCTACAAAGAAAGATAGCCTTTCCCTTCCGCATAAATTCTGACACTCGCTTGCTTGTCCTTCCTTCCATAGGTGCCACCACTATTCATTAATTGGAAGACTTTTTTCTTCATCTATCACTTGGCCAACTCTCTCTCTCTCTTTCTCTCTCTCTCTCTCTCTCTCTCTCTCTCTCTCTCTCTCTCCCAATCCACATTTCATGCCTGAACATTTGAATTCTGAACTTTTGTTTGACATACACACCTTTTCTTCCTCTCTTCCTCTGCATCTCTACAAACACTCAGTGCTGTAAAGATGAAGAACAAGGCTTCCTCCTTCCTGAAGCACGTATTCTCTGTTATAGTCCCCATGTTCAAGGCCAAGTCGATGGCAGTGAAGGGCAAAACTAGTGCCATGAAGAGCCGGCTCCTCATCTTTGGGCTCCTTCGCCACAAGAAACTCTTGATGAGCGCAATCAACCACAAGATCCATGCACTGATGGGCCAAGAGAAAGGTGGTGAAAGTCCCAGCAACACTGCCCGGGAGGACTACGACACGACCATGGTGCTTTATAATAATAATAATAATAACAATAATCATCATCATCTAGAAAAGAATGAGGCTCCACCAAGCACCAAACATACTGAATCAGTCAACTGTGAAGAAGATGATGGTAACTATCCGGAACTCTCGCACTCGCTATTTGGAGAGGAGGATGATGACGATGGGCTTGGTGACACTACTGGTTCGGTAATCGATCTGGTAAGGAGCTCCAGGAAGGATGGTTCGGAATTCAACCTCGAGGACGAGATCGACCACGTAGCTGATGTCTCCATAGGCGGATGAGGATGCAGAAGCTGGAGTCCTTCAAGAGTTATCAAGAGATGTTGTTGGAAAGGAGTGTGTAGGAAGGAGATCAAAGGACGGTAATCCCTTCTTGATCTATCTCCAGTATGTTTCAGCTTTTAGTCAGCCCTCCACTGGAGCTATGTTTACTGATAGAACTTTTTGCTGTTTCGCATGGAAAAAGAGGCAGGTTTCCATGCCATTTTAAAATAACAGAAGGGCCATGTGGCGTTTATTTTGCAGGAACGCATGGTCCTTGAAGCTGTGTTATCTTTCCCAGAAGTATAGAAATGGTAAACATGTTGCCTTGTAACGTGTATGTGATAGCAATAAATATAAATATCTTAGGATCTGGAAATACTGCATACCTATACTTAACGGTAAAGCAATAAAAAGTTTTCCTCGGTCCAAAAAAATAAAACATAGCAACAGATGATATATTTGAGCCTACCTGAATCGCGTCCGGCAGTCCATAGCTTTTTAACTCCTAATAAGGAAGAAGCTCAACTCCTAAGGAAGCGCAAGGTGCATGGTTAACTTGTATCCTTTCCTTTCTGCAAAATAATGCCTAGCCTTTGCAGACAACATGCATCAGATTCCCGTGCTTAAAAGGGTATCAGCTCTGTAAATAAAAATAGAATATATAAAAAGTATTTACATGCCGTGCATTGTTAATAAGACGTACAAGGACAACAGGTGCTAGTGCCTTGGGCTCAAACAGTGTCTCATGGCACAACTGCAACGCTGGAATATCTTCAACAACCCGGCTAGGAAGCATTTTTAAGTAGCAATTGTGACACTTGAACGACATAATATCAAACGAGGCAATTACTTTTGAATGTTTTGGAATAGGATCAGCGACTATCATAAACCAGAAACTCTTAATAGCATGCATATGTTTCCGCAAGAATAAGAAATCTTTGTGTGGAACCAAGTACCTTCATAACAATATATTTTCCAGTCTACAGGAAGCAAAACACAAAATAAACTCGAACAGAAATGGTTATTAAACATGTAGCATGAGAAATCTTGATTTTCTTTTTTTTTTTTTTACAGGATAATTTAGTTGGCTGGACAGTCAAAATGACACTTCAGATGGCCAAATATCTATATCCTCTTGAGAACTTTGGAGGTATAAATTTGGTGACTCTGGTTCCAGATGATTAAATAAATAAAGCCAACTGCACTTCATCTCGCAAGTGGGTGTCTAATCACCCCACGTCCTTCATCAAGAATGAAGTTGCTATTTCTGAAATGTGTGCTGGAGAAGAATGGCTTCAAGTCATAGATTTCATACTCCTGGGCCTGTCGAGACCAAAATTCAACTCGTAAGACAAACAATCTTTTCATCTGCTTGCAAGATAGAAGGGGTGGCTGTTCCATTGCTCTTACCTTGCTCCGCAGCTCCTCCACCTTCACCTCAATATGTGTGAGACGACTACTTGTTCCTGATACAATTTCTTCAAAATGCAATGCATCCTTCACAAGAACACGTAGAAGATGCAAGAGCAATTCATTGTAATCCTTCTTGAATGTCATGTACTTCTTGAAGCTCTGCAACCATAGAAACATTGCAGCTGTCTCTTAAACAATAATCTTTTCTTCTAAAAGCAGAATCAAGATTTACAGCTTAACCCAACCTGTGCTAGAAGAAACTCATTAGACTTGTTAGGAAGTAATTAAAAACTCAGAAAAGTAGAATGATTTTGGTTTAGCTGAATGGATGAGCTAGTCGGTTTCAGAGTCTCAAGTCATGAAAAACGAATAAAAAAAAAAAAAAGGCTAGAGCACTAGAATTTCAGTATGCATTGTAGATCATAAAAAACTCATCGAGTAGCATAACTGCCCAAGATCCAATAACTTACAACCATGCATGCAAACTAATTAGAGTTAGCTATATGAATCCTTTTCTTCCATTCCACTTGGTATAAAACAACAATTTCTATAATGTAAAAAGATATTAAGTGTTTCCTTACTACTTACTCCCATTTAATTTTTGATCTATTTCTACATCTTTTTCTTTCTATATATATCAATCACTTCTCCATACCAGTACACATCCCGAAGCTTACCTAGAAGAGATGGCATACTTTCTTTAAACCCATAAGAATTCCTTTTTCCAGCAGAAACCAGTAGGGATTTTAAATGCAGTCAACTAATTTATCATCCAAAAAACATGGGATAAAAGACTATTATTTGCATATGATTTCCACAACCTGCCGGTTGCTTACTACCACCAGAGAGAGAGAGAGAGAGAGAGAGAGAGAGAGAAGCTGGGAGCTTCAAATCTAGCAAATCTATTCCCAGTCCAGAATTAAGCAAAAATGGTCCACCATGCTATTAAACCTGGGAAAGGTAACCATAAACGGAGAACAGCATGAGAATAACAAGATGACTGAATAATTAAGAGTGCATTGCCTCTAACAAAATACTGAACATTGATTCAAAAATGCAACTCATTTATTTAAATCTAAAATATGGCTTGGAAATTAACCAGGTCTATACCCCTCAAAAAATAAAACACTAAATTTATTTGGGGGTGGATTGCAGCAGGGTATTAACGTATGTGAAGAAGTTGGGATTGAAAGAATTTGACTTCCACTTAAACTTGCCAGGGGGGAACAAAATGGATAGAAAGACCGAAGAACATCCAGAAGCCTGGATGTGACTTCATTTTTAAGGAGCCAACGTTAATAATGGACTTTAAATCTTGAACAATTAGAAAAGGAAAAAGAAGATAGTGTTTGCCATACCTTTTGGAGAGCTTTCTGGACTCCAAATTTCTGGGTTGATATAAAAGAATCAAGCAAGACACGTATCGCCATGTCCACATCTTCCTGTGACACATAATTTCTCAGATGCATTCTTGCATGGGCTTCAGACATCCGAATCATTGATTCAATATGCCTCACTGCTATTGGAACCCCTTGGCCATGCTGCATCAAACATTTAATGCCCAAAATGTTTAGGGTTAAAGAGACAAGTTAAATGGTGTTTTTAAGGCATCTAAGAATCCTTTAAATAGCACATGAAAAAAACAAGGTTGTCCAAGTCCTCACAGATGACTCTCGACGTAGTTCAGCATAAACATGTGTGAGCTTATCCAGATCAGCATCATGTAATTTGGGAAACACATTTAACTTGGCATATGTTATATATTTCTTGAGCATGTCTTGAGAAAGCATCTAATCATAAAAAAAATATAAAAAAATTGTTAAACTCTAATCAAATTCAAATATCTTTTGTTTACTTAAGTATAAAGCAATTAGATGCGACACCTCAGGGTCAGCTGGTCCAGCAGAGGCCAATAGGTCATCTTGGGAGTTGCTTGCAGGCTGGTCTTCTAGATTAACCCCCTTTGGTTGTGATCTGGAATGACTATCCACGACAAATCTTGCAAGCATTTCATCTGTGACTGGATCAACAACATCCTGCACATAAAGATTCCCCATGCACATTGCTATTCAATTAAATAAGACAAAAATCTGTTAAGATGAAAAAAAAAAAAAAAAAAAAAAACATAAGAACCAATAATATGTGAAGTAAATAAAACAAAACAACAGCAGAAGGGATGGAATAGAGACCTTAACAACGCAGAGGATATCGAATCGTGATATGATAGGATCAGTCAATTCCACATTTTGGGAGAAAGTCTTTGAGGAGTCATACCTGATACATAAATTTGTCATGTATCTATCTTACAAAAGAAAGATTCATACATAGATAAAAGTTGTCCAACTGCTTATCTTTACTCAATACCTTCCTCCTATTGGATTTGCTGCAGCAATGACACTGCAGCGGGCTTGGAGAGATGTGACAATTCCTGCCTTTGATATACTGATGCTTTGTTGTTCCATTGCTTCATGAATACTAACCCTGCGTTCAGGAAAATGACATTGTGAGTCAGTGTAAATAAGGTTGAAGGAAATCTGGCCAAGAATCCCATTACTAAAACATTCTCTAACCTATCCTGATCATTCATTTTGTCAAACTCGTCTATCAAGCAAATTCCTCTATCAGCTAGGACAAGTGCACCTCCTTCAAGAGTCCATTCCCTTGTCACAGGGTCCTTGTGCACTGCTGCCGTCAGCCCAACTGCAGAAGCTCCTTTACCTGTTGTGTACACAGCTCTATGTCCCGTCTTTTCAACATACCTATGCATAAAGAGGTTGGCACATGGGCATATTTTTTTTCAGTAATGAAAATAGAATCAATTACAAATCAAACCACCCTTACTTAAGGAATTGGGATTTAGCAGTCCCTGGATCTCCAAGGAGGAGAACATTTATATCTCCCCTCAAGCGATGTTTCCCTTTGACATTCTTCTCTTGTCCTCCAAACATGGCAAGTGTAATTGCTGTCTTGATGTCTTCATGGCCATAGATTGATGGTGCAATAGACTTGATAATCTGCGGATTCATTTGTAGATGTTTAACATAATGGTGTTCCTCAGAAAAGGATAAAGAGATGGCAAACAAAAAGAAGAGTTTGCATCAGACCCTTTCCCCAATCCTTGGATCCTTGGCCAATCTCTCAATCTCTGCCTTATCCTCATCAGTAAGTTTATAAGCAGAGAAGAGATCCTGCTTTTTGGCAACATAGTTGGCCTCAACCACTGTTGCAAACACAGGAAACCCATTTTTTGTATTCAGAGATAAGTCAAAGTTGTTGGTGTATATGCCTGTAACCTCCTGCAAAGGAACAGATGGAACAGATCAGGAACAAATAATCCATTTCAAGGACTAAAGCATATGATACAAGTAATGAGTTACAATTTCTTCTCCAGGACGAGCACAGTCAATCAGATCATTCAGAAGTATCACTTCCTTGTATCTTGGGAGTCTGCCAGCAGGCACAATTCCAGGACTCTCCTGAAGGGTAAGTTTTTGATAATTCCTGTAAATTGTCTGTATTGAGGCAAAGGTAGTTAGATAATGGTAAAGAAAAAATTTTACAAAGAATCACACACACACACAAATCTCAAAGCCACCCCACATTTTTTATTTTTGGGATTCATGATCCATGTGGATCCAAAAGTGAAAAGGGCGATTGGATCTGAGCTTGGCTACACATGAGTGTAACCAAGTCCAACTCATATATATATATATATATATATATAGAGAGAGAGAGAGAGAGAGATAGAGAAAGGTCGATTTGGCTACTTTCGAATGCAGCGAAATTCAGAATCCGATCATCTTTTCGACCCTTGGATTCATACGGATCCGGAAGCCATCCCATCTTTTTTACTTTTTCATTCTTAGAATCCGTAAACTATGTGGATTTAAAGATGAAAAAGATGACCGGATCCAAACTTTATATATATATATATATATATATATATATATATATATATATATATATATATATATATATATATATATATATATATATATATTATAAAAAGAAAAAGAAAAAGAAAAGAAAACTGCTGAAACATATGCGAAAAGTGCTGCCTAACTGAATTGGCATTCAGACTGACCTGTTCAACATTTATAGTGAATGGCCCCTTTGATTGGCATTCAGGACAGGATCCCACTTTTACTTCTGAATAAGAGTTCTGGAAGAAAGGGCCAAGAACTGTTCCACATTTGTTGCAGTCATACTTCACCTGCTGCAGCTGAGGGAAAACACCAGATCGTCGAGTTACAACACCTCCAATACGAATCATTGTGTTTAGATGAATCTGCCTGCAGTGAACCAAATGGTATATACATCAATATGTTATCCACCCTCTAAAGAAAAGAAAAATCCAATGCATTTTCAAATTTTTTTTCAAAAAAATCACCTGATATTACGAATCTGATCATACACTGGTAGATTAGTTATTCGCACATAGATCTTTTGATGAATATTCTTATAATTCTTGTGAAAATCAAAAACAACATTCCTAGCAACCTCCTCCATGACCTCAAGCACCGATTGAGGTGCATCAGCCAGCCATATAGCAATATTTGGATGAATGTAGATGAACTGCTTATAATCTATCTCCAAACTACACTTATTTGCTGAAAAAGAGGTTAAACCAGACAAAATCAAGTGGCAATCAGTGAAGCAATTTAGCTAATATAATTTTTTTAAAACAAAAAAACAAAAAACAAATTACTATTCAAGTATAGTCTCTTTTATTTTATGTTGCAAGATAAAAGCTGAATAGGGAGGAAAGCAATACCTAGGACCATCTCATTAATTAAACGAACATATTCAAAATCTCCTTGCTCATTCTTAGGGTTCACATATGTAAGCAGGAACTCCTTGAATTTCTTTGCAATAAATCGCCGCACTTCATCTCTTGTAACCCACTCCCTTAGAGTTCCTTGGACACGATACATATTCATCTCGCCCTCATCATCATATTCATCCTATCAAAGGTAGTTCAATAAATTTTAATGTAAGAATGATACATAAGAATTGATGTGTCTGATATTGGATTTCATCAAAGTCGGGAACACTATTTTGTGTAAATGCATTAATAAGACAGCATGTCTTTAGCCTCAATTGTTTAACTACTGTGTATGGAAACTTTAATACCTCATACGGGTCATCATCTGTTTGATCAGTCATTGGAACATCATCTCTTGAGTGTCCCTGCTGGGATCTTCCTGGTGAACTTTGCATGGCACCATCAGCATCATCATCACTTCTTGCCCCACCTGGTGGCCTGAAATCAGCTCTGAATCTTTTTGGACGCCTGTAGCTGATTTCTTCATCTGTGTCTGCAATGAAAGACTCACTTGTTCAAAGCTAGAGAGACATATTCAAAAAAACCAGTCAAGAAAGCATATGACTTAAACCGTTATGGAAACATATGTGTGGAAATTAAACTTGCAAGATTCAAGCACTTCTTATAGTAGTATGCAAGAAAGATAAAACTTAAAGATGATTGAAATTATATTTTCCTATATAACCCACATTTGTCTTTTTAAGAGGTTTTGAGCAAAGTCACCAAAATTATACACCCAAACAATGTATCATGGCCAAAATGATGCATAATATTTTCAACTTAAATTATTTTCCCTTTTTTTTGAAAATGTTCCTTTCTCAATTTTTGCGCAAAAACCTTTCCCCTTTTCCTAGACTTTTTTTTCAAAACAAAATTATTATTTGTCCCCTAACTCGGATTAAACTCATAATCACAGAAGCATTCATCTTTGTGTAGGACTGAAAACAGGCCTCCATGCCTTGCTCCAAAGACCTATCCAGGCAAGAGATATCCTAAAGTTCAATAGTCAACAGATGTTCTCTCTTGCTAAACAGTGTGTTAAGTGGTAACAGTCATTTTTAAATGCCAATCTTCATTGAATCACTTTATCAGACTTCATTGCAGTAAAGGTTGTTCTCCATTGCAATACAGTCTTCAAAACAGAATAATCTTTTTAATAGAGATATCAAATTATTAAACAAACTGGAGTGAGGTGTAGCTGGCACATTAATCAGTATTATTTCAGTACACACAAGCTATTAACTATACGTTCTCATAGCAGGTTGTAGAAAACCAGAGGCCATATTCCATGTGAAAAGTAAATGCAAACACCAAGACTGAATAAATTAGCATATCAGTTAAATGTCTGAGTGATCAGCTGTTGATGTTATGGAAGACAGAACCATAAGCCTTAAGATACCAACAAGTAATATGAGGCCAATTATCAAGCTCTGGTAGCAGTCAGCACGTCTACTACGCTTTTAACAGTAGCATCTTTGATCACAATCCCCTGCCACGGGTGAAATCTAGGAATCCAGGAGGCGTTGGTTGCCTCTTAAAGTTACATTCTGTCTTCAATCTACTGGTAATCAACATCAATTATCAGCAGTATATTGATAGCCAATTAACATTTGTGGCGCATGTATCGCTATAGATTAGCATTTTTGGTGCAAGAATGACTAAAAATGCAGCTAGTTAGCTAGGGTTTTTACAGGAAATTATTTAGAGAGAAAAAAAACAGGAGGGATGGAGAGAGAAAAGGGAGGATCTTTCAATTAAATACCCTGGTCATGGAGCAGGCGGGGCAACTTCCTATCGGCAGTACCAGTGCGGGCATCCCTGGTATCGAGCTCGACCTCGGCAGCCCTCCGATCAGCCATGATCTGGTCCAGATCCCTCTCGTCCTCCATCGAATCATCCAGTCCCACCGACTCGTACTGGTCCTGCTCGTCCAATTGACGGTAATCTCTGCCCCCCATCAACAATCCATCCCCATCAAAACGAATTCTTTCTCAAGAAATCAAGGAAAAGAGAGGAAAAAGAGATGGTTCCGGGTTCGAAATCGCACTCCATGTAGTTATCGTTGTAGAGATCTTCCCCTTCCTCCTCGTCGCCGTCGCCGTCGCCGTCATCGTCGGGGATGACGTGGGGGTCGACGGCGGCCTCGTCCTCGTCGGAGTAGGAGTCGGTGGTCCGACTCGTGTTGGGGGGCAGCCGATCGGTACTGAAATTCGCCGACGTCGGCGATCCGGGGGTCGACGACGGGTTCTCCGAATCATCCTACGATAAAAGGACGAGATCAAAGAAATCCAAGGCAATCGAGAGAGAGAGAGAGAGAGAGAGAATGAGAGATCTGATCTCAACTTCGGGGGGAAAAGGAGGAATGGACTGGAGAGAAGAGCGTACCATCGGAATTGATCGGCTCTTCTTCTTCTTCTCCGCTGCCGCTTCTCTTAGTTTTTCTTCTTCGCATTTGTGGAAAGTGGGGGCGGATTTGGATCGGGTTTTGTTAGGGAGAAGGGGCGGGGAGATTTGGCGGGAAATTTTGGCGCCAAACTGCCGCAGCAGCGGTGAGTGCGGTCGCTCTCGATTAAACCCTAAATATGCTGGCGATAAGATGTGCTCTCGGGTGCTGTCATGGGCCTTATTGCTGGCCTGTTTAGGGCTCCCGAGTCATGGTTCGGTCCATTGACTTCGAAGTTGGACAGCCCAAACCCAGCCCCTTTTATATTAGCGTTGGAAACTACTGGACCTTTAAAATTAGAACTTCTGATCAACGTGGTTTGAGAATTATATATGTTGATTGAACATTTTAGGCTTCCAGAAATATATATAGAAGCTCAAGTTTGGCATCAATTTGGAAAGGTCTTGATCGTCTTACGCATCAATTTAATGGGCCGTCGCTAATTGGAACCAACCGCAATGTATCTAGGAATGGCAATGGAACCGGATGATGAGGTAAGCCGGGTCACGGAACCACCCTCTATCCCCATCTTCTCCACTATTTTAGTCCTTTGTTCCCGTCCCCATCCCCCATCCTCATCCTCATCCTCATTCCAGCTAATGAGGACAAAGACTTCTTCATCCTTATCCCTATGGGGATCCTCTCTATCCCTAACCTACCTCATTTTTAATAAATTCCTATTTTCATTCTCACGAAGATTCCAATACAATGGAGACCCCATCTTCATCAACCCCATATTTGATATTAAAAAATATATTTTTAAAAAATTTTAATTATTATTCGCTACATTTTAAAAATAAAAAAAAAAATATTGAGCCTTATATAATAGATTTAAATAAATTCATAAGAAATATATTAAATCACAACCTTAAAAGGCATTATAAGATAAGTTTGTAATCCTTAGCTATTTTATAAGAAACAAATGCATCTAATCATAGGTCTTAATAAATATAACAAAAATGCGCACACATAATCTTAAGGGCTCGTTTGGTTCACGGTAAAAGAAAGCACGGAATTTTGCTTCCCGCGAATTAGAATGTTTGGTTCGCCCTTTCAAAGCCCGTCCTCCTACGTGATTTGAATTTCTGCATTTTATGAGAAATAAAATCCCATCAGCATGGGATCTACTTTCCCACCGTAGCGTGCTTCATTTTTTCTTCCCAACATACCTTTTTTTCCATCGTATAACTTTTTTTCCCAAATCAGCGAGCGAGAAGAGAGAAAAAAAATGCTTCGCTTCAAATATAATCTACGGGTGTCAACTTGATGTAAAACTTTTTATCTTGATTTATAAATTTGGTATCTTGATTTCTTAACCTTTTTTATAACCCATATAGAAGTTAAAAAAATTAGATAGCAAAAAAAAAAATTTAAGAACTAAAGGATATAATTGGTATTCTACACTATTTTTAAGGAAAGAAACTGTTCAACCAAACGTGACAGCTTCATTCCTTCTCAGAAAAAAGCCTGTTTCCTATGATCAACCAAACGTGATGGTTCAGATATTGTATGCCTGAGAATTTAATTTCCAGATATTCTATTCCTATCTGTGTAAGTCACTTCCTGTGAACCAAACGAGCCCTAAGATATTTTAAGATTATATATGAGATTGTATTTAGGATATTAAAATAATATAATAATATTTAAATAATATAAAATATATATAGACCTTATAGGATGGGAATTGGGAACCATGTGAGGTATGAGTATCATTTTTATCCCCATCCCATCCTCATTTACAAGCATAGAATTTTTCTATCTCTACCCCATGGGAAGAAAAATTCCCTCATCCTTACCTTGAGAGCGAGTCCCATAAGTATCGAAGAAAATAGAAAAATTTGGCATCCCTCACATTATTATGCTGTGTCTATTATAATGACAAAGCAAATGTACTTGCAGTCCTCAAACTTTCACTTAAAATTCATTTTGACCTTCAAACTTTTAATTATTATAATTTAGCGCCTTATGTTTTAAGAATATTACATTCTAAATATTTTATTATACGATATCAATTAAAATCGATAGAATAGCTGATATATTGCCCTAATATGAATATGAGGATTATCATCTATCTTACATATCAAGTTAGTATTTAGAGTAATTTATAAATGATAATCCACCTATTTGCATCAGATAGTCCGTTAGCTATTTTATTCTTTTTAATTGGTTCTATATAACGAAATGTTAGAAATACAATATTCTTAAAACATGAAAGGTTAAATAGTAACAATAATAAGCTTGAGAACTAAAATGAATTATAAACGAAAGTTTCATGACCAAAAAGATATTTTAGCCTAATAATAATTATTAGAAACAATATGAAGGGGGAAATGCTTTAATATGAGAGTCAAGTATCAAACAAGTACAACTAAATGTGTGCAAAAAAATCAATTAAACCATAAAATCAATTTGAACCATAATTTCGGTTTAGTTTAGATCTTTTTTTTTTTTATCTTTTGGTTTGATTTTAGTTTAAAATTTTTTGAAATTGTAAAATTTGATTTAATTTCTATTTGATTCCTGAAACACTAATTTAAACCGATCCAAACCATGCATATATATTATATGAGCATTCATATATATATGACAATCAAAATTAAGATGCTATAGGCATATGTAAATAAATAGGCAATATAAAATCCGTATCCTTTCTTATTACAAATAATTAAGGTGTTATTTATTCACATAAAATTTACTATAAAAACCAACCTCATAATTACTCAAAACAAGTATAAGTAACCGATAAACCAAGCCAAATACTTTGCTATGGTTTGGTTTAGTGAAATAGCCGTTTCAATTTTAATTTTAATTTTAAGAAATTGATTCCAATTTGTTTGGTTCTAAAAAATATTCCTAAACTCATCAGAAACGATAATAAAATTAATTTATAATTTATACCTTCAAGTACAATAGATTTTTCTTTTTTTATATATATTTTATAATTCTTGCTTTCGAGCATGCACTCTCAAATATATGTTTCGTGATTCTAAGCGATAATGGCAATGCCATAGACTCATGCAGCATCTGAAATTATAGGATGATTAACAAGGGCAATTCATGTGGAGCTCCGAAGTGGAGGAGGAGGAGGAGGAGGATGATTGCATTTAGCACTCGGCGATTCATGAGCCCTACTTTTATTTTCCATCCACATGAATGAGTGACTTCTACTGTCACTTCTTTTTTGTCAAATCAAAGTTCACTACAGTCAACTGAAATCTGTTGCATGTGCTCTCAAAATTTCACTTTTATCATCAGCTTTCTGCAACTAGTAATCCAGTAGCATCAAGTCCTAGAGGATATTAGTAGCGTCACTGGTGGTGGCACTCCAATCCATTAGATGCAGCAATTGTAGCAAGGTGTTAGCATATAAATGCACAGAAAAATAGACAATCAGAGAAGGATCACATAATGAAAATTTTGCTAGATATGACTTGTATTCTGTACAGAAGAATAATCTTTTACTCATTCTGTCTTAACCAGTTCAATCAGTTCCAACGGGGACTAAATTTCCTGAATCCATAATATCCAACGGTCCCACTATCAAAGGAATGAAGAACTAGATGCAGAACAGGATACTTTCAGAGCAAGGAAATAGAGAATTCACTGAACAGGAGCCATCTGCACCTGAGAAGGAACAGCTTTGCTGCTGTTTCTTGCTGATTTCACCTTCAGTCCACTCTCTCTGATTGCTTTCACCATCTCATCAACCATTGACCCTTCACAAGCTTGATCACCCATGTCTTCCAAGGCTTGTGCTCTGCTCCATAGTCTTGTAGGACTAGCTAAACCTCGTGGCATAGCGATTATAGAATTTGACAACAAATGATCTCTGAGTCCCTTTACTGATAAGTATCTCTCGGCATCTTGATCCATCTTCTGGGCCTGCTTGTCTAGGAGGCTACCGTTGTCACAGAGCTTTTCTTGATCCAAGACATCACCCAACAGCAGAAATTTATTGTTGAAGTTCCTTTTGGTTCCTTCTATAGCGCTTCTGTCTAAAGAAAAACTACTACTTTGTGCTCTTTCACAGTTTGCACTCCTGATCTCATGTTTTCCCTCAAGTGCATCAATGTTAGCGTCATCTTCAGTGGCTGCACCAGCATAACTCCAAATATAGCTTTTATTGCTGTTGTTCATATTGAGTTCAATTGAATGAAAGTCACTGTCTTCCAAGTCTACCTGATCTTCCTCTTCTTGACCCTGCCCATTTTCCTTTCTTCTGTCCACAGTTAAATTGGTAGCCCTGCAACTTCCATTTGGGAAAACCAGCTGGCTCAGATCCTTATCGTCCACGTTGCTTACAAGATCCTTACATGCACTTCTAGGTTCTTCGGTCCTTTTAGCTGTCAGGAATGCTTCGAGCTCGTTCCTCAATTGGTCAACAGCAGCATTTTTTTCCTCAAATTGAAACTTGGCTTCGGAGAGCTTCATCTGAACTCTTTCCTCACGCCATTCATCAGCAAGTTGGAGCATTTCTCTCTCCTTCTCCAGCTCTTCTCTGACCTTGACAGACTCCCTCTTCAGTTCTTCTACCTCAGCCTTGTCCTCTCCAATCCCCCTAACCAATTCATTGCAGACTTGTTCGATTATCTCTCTCGATCTCCTCTCGCTCTCAAGTTCTTTAACTGCTTTTGATAGTGAAATCTTCGTATGGGCTAGTTCCATTCCAAGCTTTTTGTTCATCCTTTCTTCTCTTCTCCTTAGCTTCTTTTCTGATTCAAGCTCCTCCATGAGGGACCGAACAGCTCCCCTTATCCTTTCCTGCTCCTTGCTCTTCCATGTTGATCTCTCCTCTAAAAAATGCTTGTTGATGCAGCTGATTTCACCATGGTCAGATCTTTGTTCTTGGATAAACTTATCAACCAGCACATGGACCTGATCCAGCTCAGCATGAAGTGCTGATACAAGGGCAATATTAGACTGATGCTGTTCTCCACGTCCCCAGATACGGACAAGTATTTTCAGAAGTCTTTTTGATGCTGTTAAACCGTTGCTTAAATCCTTCAGGTGGCTCTTGGCTCCTATAACCGAACTTATAGGAGTGAGGACTTGAGAATGTGTTTCAGTCTGCAATATAATAGGAGATACCAAATATTAGATCACCAAAGAAGGTTGAAAAAAAGATGTAACAGAAAACTGCAGCTGCTGCAATAAATTTGAGCTGCTTCATATCAATACAATAACACACCATCAAAGATGCAATAACATAAGTTCAGAAAATTGTTTCATCAGATTTATGATATTTTATGAAACCACTTAGATAGTCATTGCATATAAAGACAAGCTATGCCAGCAAGCTGATAGATCTAAAATATTTCAACAAAAGGGAGGTCTTGAATTAGCATTTATAGTCTTATGACCATTTAGGATTGATATATCTCATGACTCAGTGTACTCTATTTATTTGATCCCATTTTAAGTTTTATGTATTACAAGTATATGGAAATGCATGACACTGCCAACATCTAACGTGATTGGAAACATCTATACTCAATTTACTCAATCTTCTTTCCTTTTTCTGTCTTACTATCTGGCAGTTTACATTCCGGTTTCCATTTAGTTAACGTTTCCATATGCATGATTATAATAAGAACATTAAAAAATTTACTTCATTTCATGCATTAACTCTTCTGTATTTGACCAATAAAGTACTTGGCATACACCTCTCTCTCTCTCTCTCTCTATAGAGAAATACTTAATACTCACACTGAATGGAACGCTCATACAAATATCAGTGCAGGCCTTGATTCCTACTAGCATATATAATCTGTCTAGCAATTCAGTGCAAATAAAAACTTTAACTAGGCAGTTGCCATTTCTTTTTCTGTGCAGCTTGTGATCCAAGTATTATTGGCTTTGAACATCAGGCACATATCAACACCAATGAGCATGTCTTCCTATCAAGCTCTTAAGGTTCCTTAAATTTTTTTTTTTTCAAAAAAAAAAAAAAAAAACCAATTGCACGTTATGAAATTATGCAACCATAAAATATTGGGAAATTGTTGAGAATCTGCATTTACCACAAAGATAGTTATCGGCAATTAGATAATCACTCCATATCCGAATTCATTTAAAAGGAAATGATAGGAAAAAATTCAAGTCCAGGTACACAAAACGAATTGAAGAACAGAAGAAGCATACAAAAAGAAGCTTTTTTTCTTTGGAAAAGAAGAATAAGAATGGTTCAGTTACCTCCATCAAACTGGCATTACTTAATAAATCTGAAACTCTGAGATTGTGCCCATTATACTGAGATTTATGATAAATCGGTGGCATTATTCTCGTGTGACTGCTAGATCTAGATCGATCTGATATCTACAAAAGAATCCATAGATTGAAATCAAATCAACACTCATCACATGAATAATTAATAAAAGCAAATAATAGAACATAGCCAGACATTATAAATTAGAAATTAACTAAACTCACTTCTGAGACTGGACTATGTGATGGATCAGATAGACGCTGAGGGAGAGAACCAGGCTGGGTGGACCTCACCATCCTGCATCTCCCCTTTGTATTCTTCTTAGACCTTTGATCAGGTAAATCCTCTGTCATGCGAGGTGAAGGAATCCTGTTCATCTCCCAAAGAGCAGTGGCAAGCTTCCGAGCCGATACTGAGGTCTGCATTGATGGCTGGTACTGAGATGATTCAGATAGGCCTGTTGTTGAAGACGGTGACCCGGCATTCATCTTCCACATTGGAACTGGCGTGGTGGATCCACACCTCTTTCCAACCAATATCGCTCTCTTAAAGCGGTAATTTTTCAGGAGAGACGACGCCGATGATGAAGTTGAACAACCCCGTTTTCGGATCTTGCAAGGTCCATTAATCAATCCATTGGCGCCCACATCATGCCTCGGCATTCTGTGGTTAGCTCAGATAGCTTGCAACAAGAACAGATACAAAATCCTCGATATCTAAGGGTCTCTTTAAGCAAGAATGTGTCAAAATCCAGACAGCAAAGAAGAGATGAAGGAAAACAATGTAGAGGCTGGAATCATCAAACAAAGGGGAAAATTTTGAGCTGAAAATATAATGGACTAAAATAGTTTAAAACACTTGTGGTCGGCAGACATCCATTATAGTAATCCCATTAAAGAACTTTGAGGCTCTAATAAAAGGAATGAGAGGAGCGCAGAACTGTCACGATAGATGTCTTCCGCTCTATCTAATAGTCTTTTGAAAAATCATAGCTTCGATGGCACAACAGCCATCAAATAGAGAACTAAACTAAATCCCGGAAAGACGACAAAAAAATATAAGAACGTTAGCCAAGCATGCCGTCAACCTGCTAAAGATCTAAAACTCGAACCCTAGAAAAATCCAAGAGAAAGATGAGAGCAGGTAAGGACCTGATAATGGACCAGCTCCAAGAACACCAAAGGTGGAAGCTTTCCGTGAATCTCTCTTCAAAGTACTCAGAATACTCAAATGGCTGGTGCTGAAACCCTAGATCGAATCCAAAAAAAAAGGGTCCAAGTTTGAACTCTTTTATAACTAGAAGAAGGGCCACTATCTATTCTCAACACACAGAAACTTAGCAACTCATAAAAGACAGCAGCACTAGGGACGATAAAAATCCAAGCTTTACCAAAGCCAAGCCTCGTTTCCTCCGAAAGAGCATCCAACCGCGACCGCCGAAGCCCTAAAACCCCCCAAAACCCAGCCAAAGACACCACCTTTGAGTCCAAAATTCTTCTACTCCCATTAAAGGAAGACAACGGCCAACATTCACACCTCTCTTTCTCTCTCTTCCTTTTCTTCCTCTCTTCTTTGGGCTTCCTCTTTTATTCCTTCTCCTTCGAAAGCAGAGGAGTCCACAGAGAGGGCAGTCTGGCAGAGGATGATGACAGGGGAGGTGGGGAACGCTTCTTAAAGACGATTCCAGAGAAAAGGAACGCGGCCTCCCCGAGCCCGAGCAGGCGCACGAGTGGGGGCCGACCCCCCCCCCCCCCCCCCCCCCCCCCTTCTCGAACGATTCGCCCTCTTCTTCCCGATTCCAGATTTCTATATGCCTCTGTTTTTCCTCTGTTTATCTTTTGGCCATAAATGAAACTGAGGAAGCTGTCCCCAATGTCAGATGGATAGACCTGGCCTCACAATGGGATCAATGGTTCAGCCAAACCATAAATGAATCGATGATGGCATCGTATGAATAATTAAATTTAAAAAAATATGTTTCATGATAATAAATAAAAATATTTTTTTTCATAAAATTTAACTAATTCGATAATTTTAAAATTCAAAATTTTTTAAACTAAATTATTTAAATTAAAATAGAATCCATAATAATATTTAAAATTAATTTTATATTATTTAAAAAATAATACTTAAAATCCTTCAAAATAAAGAGAGATAAAGGAAGGGATTGAATTTAAATTCAAAATAAAGAGAGATAAAAAAGAAAAGAAAAAAAAATGTTTGAACTTAGAAAATAGAAAAACTCGTAAAACATAATAATGATATTTAAATTATATTGATTAAAAAATAATTTAAGGGGCATTAAAAAATTTAATTTTATTTGTTTATAATCGATCATCATATCAATAAAATAAATGAGCTAGTTTATTCAATTTTAACCAAATAAATTATACGAATGATTCAGTTAAAGAAAAGATTGATCAAGGGTCCATTTTACCAATTGGATTGATTGGTTTGATCCCCATGATTCTCTCAAAAATAATTAAAGGTGTTATGGCCATTTCAAAGTTGCTTTCTATTCTTTTAAAATATGTGACATTGAAAATCTCATAAAAATGACCTTTCATTGATGTGAATTGGAGGGATAAATTCCTTATTCTCTACCATTTGATTAGTTTAATGGGAATCATAAATTTATTCCCTCTCTATGGTCTTTACGCATGCTAGGCAAGAGGATAGGCACACGAGTGCAATGCCGTGGAAAAGGATAGACACATGAGTGCACTTAGGAAAAAAAAAAATTTGTTTTTGCTAGATTTCTCTCTTACGAGGATCTAGTACTCATAAACTTCCTAGGACCATTAGATTTTAAATGGTCTAGTTTATTCATTTGTTTAGCAGTGAGGATGTCGTCAGACCCTTAAAACAAGCAATGTTACTTTAAAAAATATAATAAAATAACTCATAAAATATAAAGGTTCTAAAGAACATATTGTGATCAACTTATTTATGTAAACCTGTCTACCATCACCTCTGGTCACAATATATAAGCAGCTCAAGATGTTAAGAAATAATATATATTAATAGCTTGATGCCATTCAATATTTAACTTTTATGACTAAATTAGTCAAAGATTTGCTAGAATATTTTACTTCAAGAAATGATGATGCCCTTCATGAAAATGGGTGATGGAATGTTTTATTAGCTTATTTAATGTATATGAAATGTTTTTGTAGTGGTGGTAATTTATCATTGGCATTGTAAATTAACACATTCATGGTAGTTTCTGTCAAGCCCATTGTATTTCTATAGCTCTCTTTAGGTTATGTTACCTCCACTCTAAAAAAATAAATAATAATAATAATAATAATAAAAGGATTTTAGGTCATTACCCTATCTTAACAATAATTGGATGTTAGTAAGTATGGTTCATATGCAAGCTAAGTGATAGCCATTTTGTGTTACACTTTGGTTGCCCAATAATTATTCTTAAGAATTATTTATTGTTTCAAACATATTAAACTAGGGTTCAGCTTCTCTCTTTGTTTTATCTTTTTTTTTTTTTTTTTTTTTTCTCAGGTAAGAGCATCCTAATCTAACCGTTTAATCTCATCCATTCAATGCATTCAGGTATATACCCATGCTTTTATGCTTTTGAATTTTTTTATTAATAACAGAGTAATCCATCTAAAATTAGAGACATAATAGCAAGGCCTACTAAACTAATATATTGATAATTTCTCTATCTTTAAAAAAAAAAAAAAAAAAAAATCAAAGAAACAATATATGCAATAATGCCTGCCAATCAAAGATGGCATGAATTGGAACCACGCAGTGTGGTGGCTGGAACGCTACTACGCTGGCTACTGTCTATCATGTTACTGTAAGTGCTACTATTTAAATCCAATACATCCAGTTAGCAACAACCCTGGAGTCAACCAAAGACACTCTTGCGTCCAACAAGCATGCAGCGACATGACATCGTGGCATCGTTTACGGGGAAGAGATGTCTACTTTCTTGCTTTTGTTAGGTATTATAACATTGTACATGTCTCCATTGCTACCTTAGCTTTGCCACCAAGCAGCCTATGCCAATCAACAAGTTTTTTTTTTTTTTTTTTTTTTTAATTTTTTTTAATTTTTTATTTTTAAAAAAAATATTTAAATGTGGTGGGGGACTGCTGATTTGGGTCGAGAAACCCTCACTACCTCATTGTGTGTTGACGGATCGGTTTTGGATTTGGTTTTTTGTTGTACAAGTCCGGTATAATTTGATGGTAATCCGTCATCATCTTAGCATGTCACGTAGGCAATTAGGAATGAAACTTTCTTTCTTTTATCATCATCTTCCTCGCTGGAGGTAAATTAGGTTGTTAATCTTGGAGGAGATTACTAGTTGTTGGTGCCGCCGGTTGGTGGTGCGCAAAGATGAGGCTAGCGCGTGTAAAAAAGGGGAACCTTAGGAGTACGTTGAAGCAGGATTTTTATCCCAACCCTCGACCACCATCCGCCTCGACCCAGCTCTGCCTCCCAACTGGCACCTTCCGCCTGCCTCCCTACCTTGCCCCAGACCTCGACTGTCAACCCTCCACCTTCTTCGATCGTCGGCCCTCTGCCTCCTGACTCCCTGCCTGCCGGCCGGCCGGCCCACTTGCTCGACCGTTTTCGCCTCCCCAGATCTCCGCCTCCTTGCCCGACAGCTCCCCTCCTCCCTCGTCCTCCACCCAGGCCCATGATGTTCGCTTGCACTGGTCTCTGGCCATTGGGCTTGACCGTGCCATGCCGCCCCGCCTCCTGGTCTTAGCCCTATCGCATGCTCTACCGTCCGAAAGCCCCGCCTCCCGGCACTGATCCAAAATCAATCCCTCGGTCATTTCTGCCTCCCCGTTCGGCACCGACTTGCGTTGAAAGCTCAGCATGTTGACGCGGTCCCGTTGAAAGCTCAAATTAATCGACACCTTGGCCCCGTTGCATTCGGAATCTGAGTAAGATTCTTCCACCACCACAAGTTAGGTAGTCGTTGATTTCGAAGTCTTTTTGTCGGTCTACAGACGTCGGGATATGGTAGACAGACCCCATGTTTGCCATTTCCCCTTCTTCTCGACAGCGACTGTCCCGGCCTTCTTGTACAAGGAACAAACCTAATGGAACACGAAGAAACGGTCCCTTTGTGACGCCCCGGTCTCCAAAGTAAACAAAGCTCTTTTGTTTTGTCGCATCCCCCTTTAATCATTCTTGCTGGAAATAAAACAGGGGACCTCATAATAATGGTAGAGCATATTGAGGGCCGTGGGGTGTTTGAGAATCTAAGACCTACCTCCCTTGTCTTACGACTGCATCTTTCTCTTCCTTTCTCAAGGAAGTGAGCTCTAGTCTCACGGGCCAGCACATGCCCATGGTCGAGAGAAATGATAAGGGTGCAATAATGTACTTCCCAGAAGTGTCTGCTTGCATGATGGTAGGATTGCGTGAGACGAGCGAGCGTGGGGCATGTGGTATTGTTTGTGGGAATGGTTTGATGTGCGCGAAGAGAAGCAAGAGGCAGAGGTTATCATTTGAAGGATGTCATTTCGGTTGATAATTTTCCTCCAGGAAAGCAGAGGTGAAAAACATATTACCAGCGATAACCACTAAATCAAGCGGCTCAGTAAAAATATTGCAAACCATTATATTACTTTGGATAAACGGCCTCCAGATGGCAAAGATATCGAAGGACGCTAAAGAGATGGCGTGGAAACGAAAAAAAAAAAAAAAAAATGTTTATGTGAAGTGTTCGGCTAAAGATGTTTTTTTTTTTTAAAAAAAAAAAAAACTATTTACTTTTTTAAATTAAACTTCAATCCCACTTATTCAAAACTTATTCAAATGCCTTTTAACCCTTTATATCATCTTCTTATATTTTTGAACTTCTTTTCATTTATGGCACTATCTATGAGAAGTATGGTTAAATTTTTTTTTTTAAAAAAAAAGCTCATATAAATATGTATGATTACAGCTTAGGAGGCTTTTATGATTTCTTTTTATTTTTGTTTTTCTAAGCCGACTAATACTCTAGAGCTATAACCCTTCAAACATAACATTTGGCATACGGTAGAATTACTTTTCCTAAAGGCCATTAGATAGTTGTTTTTAATCATTCGGCCATTGGTGGTTTATGCACAAGTTGCAAGAAGATGGTAATAAGATGATTTAGGTAAAGCCTAAATGAAGAAGTTATTTATGGATAAATCTAATCTATCATGTGGCTGAAAAACTAAATCAATCATCTGGTATAATAGCATGCAGACGGGGGTTAAAATAATATACTTACTAATTGACTTGGTCTACCAATCATCTGGTACAGAAAGTCTACATAAGAATGGCTCCAAACTAGGCCCTCAACCTCAAGTCAGAGCAGCTAAGCACCTGGGAGAAGTTTGTAGAACTCTCTCATCATTCCTCACGGGCTGAAGCACATGCCCCATCTTCCTGCTGTCCCTTTGCTAGACTCAGACAAGCTCCACATAATAATCCACCACCAATTCAAGAAGAATCAGACGTTTTTACTGGCTTTAAGATGGATGGTACTGAAGAATATAGCATGAATAGATTGAAAGCTTCCGGAAAAGTAGTGGGATATAACTATTAATGAGCTGCATGTCAATAAATAATAGGATCTTGGAATGGTGAAGCTTAGACCATAAAAGAGCAGAACAGCGGAAATTCAGAACATTAATAGGTATACGATCCATCATGAAATAAAGAAACTATCAGAAAAGCATGAGAACAGAAAGGATGTTGGGGGTGGGAGGTGGTTTGTATTCTTCCTTTTGAACAAACTTGAGGCAACTCATCAGCTCATTTCACCATGCTGATGAAATGGGATGCAAAACAAAGAAGAAGAAATAAAATAGTGGAGGGAATATTAAAGCATTCCAGGAAACCTAAAGAACACCCTCAAGATCTCCAACCAAACAGCATTAAATAATCTAAGAGAAATTCAGAGAAAACATATAAGATCATAGGAGAGCCCACGCAGGGTAAGAATGAGTTGGTTACAGGGGAAGACCATGCTGGCCTCAAAATAAGAGTATAAAGGACCAAAATTAGAGGAAATAATTCATGCCAATGAATCATAAACAAATTATACCAACTTAAGATTATAATAGCCAGTAGATCAATCCGAATCCAATCCATCTATTAATTATATCAAAATCTAGATTCAAACCTGACATATATATTATATAAGTTATAAAACATAATCCATACAATCTGTTCAACAATCAAATCATATTTGAGTTGTTATAAATAATGCATTATCTATTTCAATCTATGTAACTTGAAATCAAATTTTATTCCATCTAACTTGTATAACTAAAGTAACCCCATTCAATACTAATTCCATTATAAAATAGATTATAAAATAGTTATATGTCTACGATCATAACTAAGGTACAAAATTGTACACTAATTCATTTTTATTCATTGGATTTCATGTGGTGAGAAAATGATGATCTTTATAGTTGAAAAATAAAAAATGAAATTAACTTCAGTAAGTTAACTAGATTTCATGAGTAATATCTGAATTTGCAAGTCATGTTATATAAATTAATTCATTAATAATCGGATCAATTTTAAGTTAGCAAATTAATCAAAGACATCACTAATGAATTAACTTGATTCTGATTTAAATCTATTTACACTGAACCTACATTTACTAGCTTTGTATTACATTCAAGCCATGTTTACGAATCACATCTAAGGATGCCATCTCCAAATAAAATAAGTTATATCTAAGATCGCCATCTCTAACCAAAATGAGCCGAGCATTCAATACAACAGGCAACTTTTTAGACCTCGTTTGGCAAACCACCAGTGAGCTTTTGGGAAGCATGATCCATAGAAAGATATCCTCCCATCCTCAGCATGGTTGCGATTCCACAGAAAAGCTGCTACTTTTTGATTAGAAAATTTTCAATAATCAGATGATTCTCGATACCCAAGCGAAACGTGGTGCAAAGGACTCCTCAAGAAAAGCACTTTTCTTGAGAAGCCAGTGGCTATCAAACGATATCTAAGAGGCCGAGAATCTGAACAAGAGCTTCCTTTACCAAGCAGCTTCTTGGATCTTTTAACTTCCTCTTGCTTAGTTTGTTCAGGCACCGCACTTGCCCATACAGATGCAAAATAATTAATATTCCATTATATCTCAAGAAAAGACAAAAATGAAATCAATGGATCGTTAGAACATTATTAAAACAAACTGATGGCTGTTTCTAATGTACAGTCTAAAATATATGTCTTTTTCTTCTAAAAAAGAAAATAAAAAAGTTTTGGTTAGTTAATTACGCGTAGAATATATTGCCTGCATGAAATACTTGATCTGAAGTTTTTGCTGGACAAGTAAACAACTCTGCCATTTATATTGCGGTAAGGCCACCAACACAAATTTTGAACAAATTCATTTATAAAGATAATTACATTCTCTACATCTTGTGATAAGATAAGAACTAGTGATCATGAACTGAAGAACACTGACAATATAAATTTTTTTTCTCCCACGCAAGCTGGCCAAAAACAAATCCAATCACGCTGATGTCCACAATACGGTTCGCGCTCAAAAACAAAACCACTCAGACCTTAGAACAGTAAATGATACTTAGAGCTTAACTGATAATGTGATGGAAAGCAATACCAACCCTCGAACGCTAGCAACTACGGCACTTCCTCCGCATTACCGAGTTTAAGCTACTTCCGGCAACCAAACTGCTGGCACTAGTTCAAATATCAGGTAGATCTGGAACCATCTGCGATCCCCACAACCGAAGTATAAACAAGGCGGATGGGGCCTACGGACTCGCCCCGGTAACCGAAGAAATTCCCACCATCAAACATGCCAAGGCCCAATGCTCGCCCACTTAAATACACCAACAAGGAGATTAACGGCAAAGCTTAAGCTAACCACAAAGGATATTTCATTAAAAGGATCGCTCAAGGTAGAACGTCCACAGACCAATATTAGACCCTGAAAACCCCTTTCAGTATCCCCTGTTACAGTGCCCAAAGCAGAGCTCCACAATATATACAAGAAGTATCCAAAAAACCAAGCCACAGAACAAAAACACTGCAACCACCACTGACGACCGACTGCGGGGAAGCTTCTATGCCTTCTTCGGAGACTTGGGCTCCGGCTCCGCCTTACTGGTCTTCTTGGGGAGCAGCACCTGGTGAATATTCGGAAGCACGCCACCATGAGCAATGGTCACGCCAGAGAGAAGCTTGCCAAGCTCCTCGTCATTTCTCACGGCTAAAAGCACGTGTCTCGGGATGATGCGCGTCTTCTTGTTGTCCCTCGCCGCATTCCCTGCGAGCTCCAGAACCTGTACCCACGAATCCAGCAAAACAGAGTCACAACCCAAAGAATACGAACAGAAACAGGAAAAAAAAAAAATGTGAGAAAAACTCCATCTTTCCACAACATTTCCCATGGACGCAAGCAAATAGCCACCTTTTTTAGAGCAATTCCTTGTAGCGATAGATTGGTCGAAATGAGAAAAGCCGTGATAGGATCGTATCGGGAGAAATCTTTTTTGAAATTATATACAGGGAAGTCAAAGAAAATTGTTTCACAATGGAAAGCCAACTCAGAAAGGAGAGGATTTTTTTTTAAAGAGTAAGAGTACCTCGGCGGCGAGGTACTCGAGGACGGCGGCGAGGTAGATGGGAGCTCCGGTGCCGAGCCTCTCAGCGTACCGACCCTTCTTGAGGAAACGGGCAATCCTCCCCACAGGGAACTGGAGACCGGCCTTGACGGATTTGGAGACAGGCTTTCTCTTGGAAGCGCCCTTCCTCCCTCCTGCCGGCTTTGGAGACTTCGATGCCTCCATCTCCCTCTCTTCTCTCTCTCTCTCTCTCTCTCTCGCGGTTAGAAATCTTTTGACAGCGATGGGCGAAGAGCAGGGGCAGAGCTTGGCTTGGCGTCTAGCGGCGAGGAAACCGTAGATGTTTATAGTTGACCGGCGATCCGGGGAAATCTAAACGGACGGCTCGGATGGCGAGGGGACGGCGCCTCGGTTGGACCGACAGGATTGGAGATTTCTGGGAGCGATCCGCGGCTATGCGTCTTTGCCAATGGGACACGCCCACGTGCAGCTTTCGGCTTTTAACCGAAGCGGGAAATCACGAGCCGAGAAAAGGAGGGAAATTTCGTGCGGGAAAATTCAAGCAGTGGCTTTGGAATGGTGTGGACCGCGGACGGTTAATCTCGGGTTGGTCGGTAGGTCGGCCAGGTCGACATCGATGTCTCTTTGTGGCACGTTCGGGTGCGATGCTGACACGTCCTTGTTAGGTATTCGTACGCTGCTGTTGTCGCTGCTCGAATTGATCAAGATTTGTATCATTGGTACCAATTGCTCCAAAGATTAAAGAAGGTTTGCTAAAGCCAAGCACTGGATGCAAATTCCCCTGCAGTTCGTTGATTAATATATTTCTGGGTGTGAAACAAAATAATTTCGAATTGTTTAATAGGCCTCTTATGATGGTTGTTGAGTATGCCATGCATGCCTTGGATTGGGAGAGGTTGGACCATATCAGTGGACCACCAATAGTTTACCTGCACTGCTCTCTATACGGAGGAGACATTTCTTCCTTCAATGTCTAGCGGAATAGAAATCGATGTGTCTGCATTGGATTAGCCATTTGAAATTATAACAGAAAACCCTTAGTCCTTGTTTTAATATTTTTCTTACGCAAGTCTTGGTGAGAGAATTCTTTTAAGATTCAATTTTTTTTAAAAAAAAGATAATATATATTTGCAAGAGAAGAAATTTTACCATGTTTCATTATTAACAAATTTTTATAAAAAAATAACTTTAAAAATATTTTCTTATATTTTATTAGAAATAATTTTACATAAAAAATATTAATTTAATTATAACAATCCCCTATAATAAAGATTATATAGATATTAATATAATATTTTATTATATTATAGAATGATATCATATATTATGCTATATTCTTATAATATAATATTAAATTATATTTTATTTATAAAATAGTATATAAGATATATTATCTTATATTATTATTATACTATATTATATCCTGTGTGTGCGCGTGTGTGTGTCTATATATATATATATATATAATAGGAAATGAAAATAAAGTTAAAAGGATGGTTTTAAACTTATGGCACTAGTATTTATTTTAAAATACTACCTTTTCATGTGAAAATTTTTTTTGATGAGAAAGAAAAAAGAAAAATTTTTCACGAACTTTTTATTCTTTCTTCCAACTAAAGGACCACACTTGCTGGCATCTTCTATCCAGAGCTACCGTGGGTTGGCTATAGAATCAACGAAGAAGATGTTTTGATTAGCTGTCCTCCTCTGATCAACTTGAATGAATACTCTGTCCGGGAAACGAGTATGGACAGCACCAAAGAGACAGAGGCTTGGCACTAAAGGGCTCCCAGGATAAGAACAGGGAGATCGCCTTCTCTGCAACAATCCAATAACTACATGTCGTTTCTAGTCATCCATGAAAACAAACAACCATGGCCCTCTAAGCCCAAAAAACATAAAAAGATAAAAAAAGAAAATTAATATATATATATATATATATATATATAGGTTTAAAAAGACTCTGTCATTGAACCAATGTCTAGGAATTGATCCTTTTCCTTCCACATTTTCGTAGACATGGGCCAATTGAACCAATTGTTTATGAGTTTGCTTGGCCCAGTGGGTAGCTCATATCCCCATTCCATCGCTTATTCTCAGGGATCCCCCATGCTTTGGGCTAACCTTCAGGGGCTGGGCACACAAAGCTCATTAAAACTTCCCTCATCCCATGCATGCCTTGGCAAATCGGCCTCGGGCCATACTTTAATGTTCATCCATCCTGAACCAACGACATAACATCTGATCCTTCATACTTTTTTTAATTCTTAATTATTTTTATTTTAATATACATAATTATCTTCTTATTATATAATTATTTTTCACTGCATTTAGTTACCTTTACATAATACTTACATATATTTATTCTCCGTAAAATGACTATAAATACGTACATAATTAAGGCCGCAAATGAGTTGGATCAATTTATGATCCGATCCACTCCCAATCCAATTTGTATTTAACAATCCATGGGTTAGGTTGAGCCTAAAAATTAGATTCAATCTAAATTTTGGATTAGATTTGAGTCTTGTATTTTCTGATTCAACCCCATATTTATCTGATCCGTAAACATTAATTATATAAATTTTATTCTCCTTTACTTCAATTATCTTTATAAATTCATCAAATGAACTTTATTTTAAACTAATTTTTCTTTTTATCTTAACAATTAGTTCTCCTCCTATATTTTTTTAATTATATTAAAATACTTATATTTAATTATTTATTTTAATAAAATCTTATTTATAATATCTTTAGATATATCAATAAATATTTAAGCTGTTATAATTTATAAACATGATGATAATTATTTACTTGAATAAAATTAACAGTTTTTAATAAAATTTTAAGTTTAAATTAATTCTTTTTAACTTAATATAAATTTTTAACTAACTATATTTGATTATTAATTACTAAATTTTAGTATAAAAAAAAGTTAAATGTTTAATTCAAATGTAATATTTTCAGTATTCAAATATAATTTTTTTAGTTGGACCAAAATGACTCATAAGGTCTAAAATTGCTTTAAGTTGTATTTGGATGAGACATTTTAAACAATCTAAAATATTGAAATGCAGTATTTTAGAATTTCAAAATTTCATAAATTCCTTATTTCAATCATTACTTTTGAAAATGAAAATTTATCCAAGAATTATCAAATTTTCTATAAATATTATTTTATAACATTTATATAAATTCATATTATTTTACATAAATATTTTAATAGTTTTATGCAAAATATTTAATATTTATGCAATAAATATTAATATTTATTTCAGTAATACTCATTGATATTTATTATTCAATATTAAAATTATACTATCAATATTAAAATATTGCTTATTAATATTGTTGTATATATTAATAATATTTATGGAATATTAATATATATATATATATATATTCAATACTATATTTATTAAATATTTTTATTTATTATTTTTATTTAAAAAACTTAATAATAATATAAAATATTTTATAAATAATATTAAAAAATTTTCTTATTAAATTTATATTTTATTATAAATATTTTATTGATTGAAGCAAATTTATTTTAAAAAAATATTTATAAATATTTATTATTTATAAAATATAAAAATAATATTTAATTACATATATTATAAATTAAATATTAATTTAATTACATATATATGTTTTTTAATTTAATAATATTTATACTAGCATTATATGTTATCAATAATATATTTGACAAAAATATTATTGTCAATATCATTATTATTAATGAATGTTTATTTTGTATTTATTTATCAATAAATAAACAGTAATTTTGTGATGGATATTTAATAAATAAATTTAATGAATATGTAAAACAAAACAAAATAAAATAATAAAATTATTTAAAATAAATATTTAATGAAAAGTAAAATAAATATTATTGTGAATAAAATTTTTGTAACATTTATGTAAATATTTTGGTATGCAAACAAAATTAAATATTTTGACTGCTTTTTAAGTAGATTTTAATGAAGGATTTATAAATGATACTTTTAGAAGTAAAACTTATAAGTGGCCACTTTGAGAAATTTGTAAATTCCATGAAGTCTTGAAAATTCTTCTTTGAGTACAGCTAAATAAGGATTTTTTGTTTAGAATTCTAAAATCCCTAGTTTAGATGAAATCCCTTTTAAAAATTCACCATCTGACCCACTCAACTAATAGGTTGGATCCGAGTCCAGCTCAAGATTCGAATATAAAATAGGGTTAGATCGAGATCAAGCATAATTGAAAAGTATTTCCAACTTTTTCGTGGCATAATTCTTAATGTGTATTTGATATGTGGTTAAAAAATAAAGGTGAAGAGTCATGGGATTAACATTTTTTAGTGCAAAATTTAAAGATATAAAAGTTTTTATGTTAATTATGTCATGGAGAATAAAATCTTATAGATGTAATTGTTAACTGTGTTTAGAACAAAGTTAATGTAAAAAAGTTGAAAATAACATTAATATTTTGTTAATGTTAATGATATAGAATTTTAATAAGTCGGTGTGATGAAGACATGTATAGAAAATTGCAATGAAAACACTGTGCATAGATAAATATATGATTAAGTAAATTATAACCAAATTCAATTAAGTAATATCAAAATGATTCACTCAAAATTCACAAAAGAATCATAATCAATTCAATTTCAAGAAAGCCTAACCTCAAGTTAATATGATTGACTCATTACCAACGCCATAAGTATATCACCAAAAGACTTCAAAAAGACTAAGAACTAATACAGGATTTTCTTTTTAAGCTTCTTCTTGATATCTCTTTGAAATAATTAAGAACTCGCTTGAATGTTGGAGGGACCCCAATGGAGAAACCTCAAGTTTTCTAGCATTTCTTGAAGTAGTTGCAAGCAATCTTCATTTATTTTTTGATTTCTTGAAAGTCGATTTTAGCTTCTTAGATAAAGCTCTTCATTGACAAGGAATTTCTTGAATTTAAGGCTAAGTTTAATTTTTTTTAAAAATAAATCTCATTCATTAATCTGATAAGATAAAAATCAGCACAATCAAATATTATTGATATTAAAGAGGTAGGATGGTAGAGAACAGTGAAATTATTTAATATTTTATTAGTTTTGATGTTTTAACCTATTTTCGTCAATAGAATAATTTTTGACGGTGACTCTTTTAACACACCTACCTTTATGTTAATCATACCAAACATTCTTAACATGGGATGAAAAATTGCAAGCGTTATTTTTTATCTTCTTTTTGACTCCATACCAAACGCATCCTTACAATTACCACGTTGAGATGCAAGCCCTTACCATGTTATAATTAAATCTGGAGGATATTGGTGTTATTGGGCTGGTCCAATCTCAATACGTTTTAAACAACAAATAAACAAACGTGCAAGAAGGGAATCCAACATCTAAAAGAGAAAATTATATAGCAGGAACTAAATTTAAGAAGAAATTGAACACAGAATAATTGCGATTGAAAAAGAAACCGGAAAGTTTATTTCATATTTTTCTCTCTCTACTCGCAATATATATATATATATAATGATCTAAACCTTTAGACCGTAACAAAGTCTCAGTCCGGTTAGACCACGGGTTTTCACGGTTGGACCCGGCCCGATGGAATTTTCGTCAAAATCGCCGTCGAATCCATCATTTTATTTTTTTTACCAGGGGCTTTATAGACATTCCAGAAATGTTATTAGATGGGACCCTTTCTTTCACCAACCGTGCTTAAGCCGGTCACCAAAATCCGACGTGTCGTAATTGTATTGGCGAGAATAACATGTTCGCCGTTGTCATTGGACGCAACGAGTCACCAGCGACCTTTTATTGTGGGCATTCCTGGCTTCGTCCGAGGGGGTTCGAAGGGAGAGGTGCCGAAGAGCAGCGGTTTCTATCAGCTCATCTCCGCTGTTGGTTTTCTCTCCTTAGTATCTCCCCGTGTCCACGTCCGACCTCCGCTCCCGTCTGGAATATGATCTAAACGCCAGATCGAGAACTAGGACTAGGGTATCTCTCCGATCCGTTCTCGTGATCTCCAAGTTCCACCCCCCCCCCCCCTGCTCTCCTTCCACGGCTACGATGAGAGGGAGGCAGATCGCGCCTTGGCTCCTCCTGCTTTTGATCACGTCCTTCGCTCTCCAGATTTGGGCTTCAGATCCGGTAATTTCTCTCTCACATGGCGACTCGATTTGATTCTTTTTGTTCTTTCGTTTTTGGTGTCTGGAGTTTTAATCGGTGAAGATCGGTGGGTTTTGCTCTAGTTGTTCTATGAATCGTTCGAGGAGTCATTCGAGGGGCGGTGGATTGCGTCAGAAAAGGAGGACTACAAAGGTATTACTCTCAGATCCCATCGATATCTCTCCCTTAACTAAATGCGAACATTAAGATAGCAGTAGCTTAGTGTAGTGATCGCATCTTTTTGGTCTGATCGACTTGGTATACTGATCTGTTGACGGTTACTAGTGTCAGTTAATGGATCTAAGCTCAGATAGAAGAAAAATCAGCTTTTCTTTTCCCCAGTAGCGGACCTAAGGATTTCTTTTATTTTTCTCCCCTTTGCTTGAGAATAAATATTTTGATCTAGTTTAGACTTAAGTACTGTTTGAATAATTACTAATGCGTTAATATGGGAAGCATATAATAATTTTAAGGAAAGGGCGCCAATGCCAATTTGAGGAGAATCTTTGGAGGGCCCCTGTATTCTGTAGTCATTGTCTCCTGACTATTAATCCAACAGTCTTTGGCGCATGGTGTGTATCAACTGTGGGTTCAAATTAAGTAAACTATAGAATCATAAAAGCTTGCATGCCATGTGTAAGATTGTGATTATTATTACCAGTAAAAACCTTTGAACTCTAAGATCGAGAATTTAATGGCTCTAGCTTGGGCACACAAGCGTGTGCAGTAGTTATATATATATATATACACACATCTCTGTGTCACAAGGAGGGGGAGAAAGAGGTCAGTCAAAATAAGTTATATTAGGATGACACTGTATATGATATAATGGTTTTGATGCAAGTAATCGGAACCATTGCTGATAAAAATTGCTGTGCATCCTACTTTTGCCTTGAACAATTAATGAATGTATGAACAAACTAGTTTGCTACACAAGGAACAGTTTCTATGGGACACATTGCTTGAGGTAGTTCTTGTTTTTTCAAATCTCGTAAAAGGCATCTGTTCATATCATGCCAAGTCTACCATACAAGAAAATGGATCTTTTTTTGGGATCCAGTTAGCTTGAGGTCTGGATGAAATTGGTCAGAATGAATGCTAGGTTGTGCTGGATTGTTTCTAGAAAGAGGAATGCTACTTTTGTCTACCGTGGAGGTTGTGTAGTCTGTTAAAGGCAATGTGGCCCCATGTTGGCTACACAATTTAGTTGAAACTGGGCGGTAAGTTTTTGTTTATTTTCTAGATATCATATTATTATGCGTATAAAATATTTGTGTGTAATGAAGGGCTCTCTGTCTCATTGCCTGGTCAACTTGTGGCAGTTTTTGTCTATCATTTTTTTTCAAGGCTAAACTCCTTTCTGCATATCAGCCATTGAAGGATTCTTGCTAAATCATTTTTTCATATGCAAAAGGGTGGAGAGCTGAATTGAAAAGAATCTAGCTCAGTCAGTCACATTAACAGCCACTGCAGTGTTTATTCTCTTGTTATTGGAAGTAAGCTCTGTTTGGATCTTCACAATATTGTAAATGAATTTATGGTAGTGTCTAAGGATAGCCCCCTTTTTTTTTTTTTTTTTTTTTTAGGTTTGAGGATTGCATTAGCACTGTGCACTCTTTGGTGCAATAGGTGCTCATTTTATGTTTGAAAGTTGAAAACTTCTTCCCTGTTTGGTTTACCAGTAGGGTTTAACAGTTTATTTTTATAGTAGCAAGCCATTATTTTACTATTTTTCTTTCTTTGTTTAGCCTTTTTTTCCCCTAAGAATCTGGGTTCTTTTGGTTGGATGGTACTCCTTTAGCTCCTTAGTTTCCTCTTTCAGACAGGATTATACTGTTAACTGCAGACTGACTGAAGGTTGTCCAAACTTACTAAGTTATGTAGTTGAGGGTATACTTGGTGCTATGGATTCCTAGGTGGGGTTAATTGTCTTTCAACTTGCAGAGGCTTTGTGGCTTCACAGGCTTATTATAATGGGAGTCAACATGAATCTCACAACTTCCTTCCACCATAACCGATGCTCAAACTTTTGAACTCTCTCTCTCTACACGCGCACATATGTATGTAATAGATAGATATATTAGAAAATGCCACCGAAATGCAATTGATGCTTTGTTGCTGCCTCTGCACATAACAGTTGTTGCCTGATGAACAATCTCTAACAGGACTCCTTTGCAGCTAATGAACTCAGGCATGTGTAGTTATCAAAATTACAATCATCATCTTGGCTTGTGTATACTTTTATTGGCAGTACATTAGAAAGAATTAGTAATAGATGCATTCTAGCAAATTCAGGGGATAGCTCAGCTGAGTGAAAGATTAGGCACTGTACTGCATGCATGTTCAGAAAATAATGTAGTTTTGCACACAGTGCAATTTTTTTCTGCTCAAAAAAATAGAATTGCATGCATGCAGAGAAAAAATGTCTTGCTGCAAATAAGCTAACAGTCGAGTCTACTATTATTAGTTTAGCTTGTAGTGACATCAAACCTTGATGCGTAAGCACTGTATGTGCATTGTCCTGCATAACCTGCTTTGTGTTGTTTTCACTCATGGCAAAAGGAATCAATGCTGTACATGGAATGCTGTCCCATTATTTTATAGTTTGTGACCTCTTTTCTTCCAACTGTTATGTTCCCAAGTGAATTTGTTGGTATTCCAGCTCTTCTCTTTTGCAATGATCGATGTTTTTTGGTTCAGGTGTATGGAAACATTCCAAGAGCGAGGGACATGAAGACTATGGGCTTCTTGTGAGTGATATGGCTAGGAAGTATGCAATAGTTAAGGAACTTGATAAGCCAATCACACTCAAGGATGGAACCATTGTCCTACAGTATGAAGTTCGACTTCAGAATGGACTTGAATGTGGAGGTGCTTATCTGAAGTACTTACGTCCTCAGGAGGCTGGATGGATTCCCAAGGAGTTTGATAATGAGTCTCCCTATACCATTATGTTTGGACCTGACAAGTGTGGGTCCACAAATAAGGTTCATTTCATCCTAAAGCACAAGAATCCCAAGACCGGGAAGTTTATTGAGCACCATCTCAAATTCCCTCCATCTGTCCCACATGACAAGCTTTCTCATGTCTACACTGCTATTTTGAAACCTGATAATGAGTTGAGGATTTTGATTGATGGTGAGGAAAAGAAGAAAGTAAACTTCTTGTCTGCTGATGACTTTGAACCAGCACTTATCCCACCCAAGACAATTCCTGATCCTGATGATAAGAAACCTGAAGACTGGGATGAGAGGGCCAAGATTCCAGACCCAGATGCTGTGAAGCCTGATGATTGGGATGAGGATGCTCCACCAGAAATTGAAGATGAAGATGCTGTTAAACCTGAAGGTTGGCTGGATGATGAACCTGAGGAAATTGATGATCCTGAAGCCACCAAACCTGAAGATTGGGATGATGATGAGGATGGAGAATGGGAGGCACCTAAGATTGATAACCCAAAGTGTGAAGCAGCACCTGGCTGTGGGGAGTGGACGAGGCCAATGAAGAAGAATCCGGCTTACAAGGGAAAATGGCATGCTCCTTTAATTGACAACCCAAACTACAAGGGTACCTGGAAACCACAGGAGATACCTAATCCTGACTATTTTGAGCTTGACAAGCCTGACTTTGAGCCGATTGCTGCTATTGGTATCGAGATTTGGACAATGCAGGATGGTATTTTGTTTGACAATATTCTCATAGCCAGTGACGAGAAGGTTGCTGAGTCATACAGGGAGAAAACATGGAAGCTGAAGTATGAAGTTGAGAAAGAGAAACAGAAAGCTGAAGAGGCAGCTGCTGGTATTTCAGATGGGCTTTCAGGTCTCCAGGTGATCTTTCTCCTCTGCTCTTTTATGCAGTCTCATATTAGGCTGCTGGTTCCCTTGTTATTTCTACCCAGCCGTCTCCTTTATCCTTGAAACCATTTTGATCTCTAACATGGCTATTTGGTTTACCAGAAAAAAGTATTTGATGTTCTATACAAGATAGCTGACATTCCTTTCCTGGAGGCCTACAAGATCAAGATAATTGTAAGTATAGAATTTGGTTTTCGTTAGTGTCAAATTGGAATCTTGCCCGAGTTCATTGTGCTATTCCCACACTAGATTTGGGAAGGTTAAAATGTTTGTTTAATCTTGTAACTTGTCCTTTTAGCTGGATTTTTTTTTTTTTTTTTACTTCAATAATTTCTTTGAGTAATTTCTTGGAACTCAACTTTTTCTCTGGCAGGATATCATTGAGAAGGGAGAGAGACAACCTAACCTGACCATTGGAATCCTGGTGTCCATTGTGGTAGTTATTTCTACTGTTATCATTAAGATTCTCTTTGGTGGGAAAAAACCTGCAGTAAGTTCTTTTAACTTTGCCATCCAAGCTCACTGTCTTCTTCCACTTCCTGAGATGAGACTTGGTTTGAAACATTTATTTTTTTCTCTTTCACTCGTGCAGGTTCCACCTAAACCCACCACTGAAACCAAGAGTGATGCAGCTAGCAAGGCTGATGTGCCTGGAAGCAGTGGTGAGAAGGAAGAGGATGAAAAGGAGGATGCATCAGCCCCACGCCCTAGGAGATCAACAAGGAGGGAGACATAGGATAGATAGGTCCAAATTTTGAATGTGCTCCTTGTCTTACCGTGCGCTTTTTAATCTTTAGGATCTGAGTGTATATGAGATTCTTATCGTCTCTGACTACAATCCATCGCAAGAGGAGAGTCTTTTCCTCGCTTTCTGTGCTTTTGCTTGAGTCGATTGGTAGTTGTTGCTTATGGGAGTCTAATTTAATACTGAGCACCTCATATTCGGTGCTTTTGCTTGAGTTGATTGGTTGTTGCTTATGGGAGTATAATTTGATACTGAGGACCCTATTCCTGAATCGTTCCTAGAAATATATCTCCTTCGAACGTTACCAGTTCTGAAATTTTAAGCTTTTCAGCAATTAACTTATGAGGCCTTTTACTGGCTCTGTTCCCCTGATCTTTTACCGGCTTTGTCTTTTTGGCCGTTATGGTCTATGTCCAATGGTTGACATAACTGATTTTGTCTCTGATTGTCAGTTTTCTCTATCATGTTAATTAAAAATTAGTTTGTTTTTACCAAAAAAAAAAAAAAAAATTGAATTATTAGTCTGTCTCTGTGCTCGCGTAAATACGGTTCTTCTATTTTTATTTTTGTTTTCCATTCATTTACTCCCTTGTTTGCATTCAGGCGAAGTCAGCAGTAACCGTGAAATTTTTTCAACACCGACTCCATTCTCCCGCTCTGTCACTTTTATGGATCGATCTATTCGGTTGCTTCCTGCTTGTAGATTCTCATGCTTTATTAGCGCTAACTAGAAGGATTGTTCCAACCCTATGTTTTGCGCTGGCAGCGGCTGTGGTGCGTCAAGTCCCTTTTTTTGGGGCTGCCTGTGGTGCACCAACTGCCTGATTAGTTGTTTTATCGAACATTAAAGGGTGCAGGCTACCGTATACTACCAAATATATAGGTGCCGACAATGTGTTTGAGCAATGGCTTACTCATGAAACCTGCGTGGGGTTTCGTATCGTATCGGTCCTCAAAATGCATTGCATTTCCTTCTGAAAGCTTGTGTCATCGCGCTTAGCCTTAGAATCTATTTCTATTACGTTAAAGCTTGCAAATTTTGAGTGCTTCAAAATCATGCTGAGCTTCATACGTTTTGCATTATGATGATTATTTTAATTTTACGCTTCATTTGCTTCTTCTTGTGGGGATGTATGGATGACAAGAGGCCAAGCTTTCCTGGTCTAGAAGTCCGTCCGTCAGCACCCAATGATATGTCCATTGAGGGGGGGGGGGGAATGGCCTGGTTGCATTCTTCCGTGAGTTAAAAAACAGCTCCTCTTACTTGACTTTCTCTGACTGCTAGTCGCAAAAGCTTTAGTTATTTGCAGATGTGGTATTGATTTATTAAAAAGGAAAAAACTCAATTAGAGCTCAAAATAAACTAATGGAAAGAAATGAAGAAGACATAAAGAGTGCAGATTAACATGGGTCATTGACTCCAAGTTTTCAGAGATGTCACGATCTTGTTAAGAAGAGCAGATTGTTAAATTACATAGAACTATTGCTATTTTCCTGGATCTGCTTGGATGGGTATTATTGGGGAACACAACAATTACTGTCAGCTCTTAAAAATGAAAACTAATGGTGTTCAAGCAACCGTTCGTAAGAAAGTAAAATCAATTGGCATAGATTTTGAATCCGAAAAAAACATTAGGTTGATGAACAGTGACCATGTCATATAAGGGCAACTAATTGTTGTTTATATTATAACATAATGGAAGGGCCCGAAGCCAATTGGCTAACATAATGGAAAGGCAACTAATATTGCCCCTTCAACAACTAACCCCCGAAGCCAATTGGCTAACATAATGGAATGGCAACTAATATTTCCCCTTCCAACAACCAACTCTCACACTCCTCCATGGCAACAACACTTGTAGTAAACTCAATAAGAGAGCCTGTTTGGGCTGGCAACCAACATACACAAAGCCGAGAAGCACTGTTAAATAAAACATACATATCCAAGATTAAGAGTTCCTTTCCCATTCAAAACTCAGTCAATTAAATAACGTCAGTTGCAATTGCGCCAGCGTTAAATATTACGAACATAGCTGAGGTGTTTCTAACCTGCCATACATATTTCAGGGCGCCGAGCTCCACTACTTGAAGAAGCTTTTACACGTTCCCCAACTTGCTTAATTTGAAACATTCGTTCTATCTTGGGGCCTGTGGCTCATAATAATCATTTCCAGAGAGAGCTTTCTGGACTAGAGAAACCATAAATTTGTGCAGGCCACCAGTAGCAGTATCTCCGCGAACCTTTGGGCGGTGCATGAGAACAATCGGCAGACGAAGGAATCGAAGGCAACATATCGAAAGCTAAACACACGACATTGGTAGCGAAAGTCTCCATAGGCATTAACATATGTAACATCTCATATTTTCCAAATGAAGCTGATCCTTCTTTTGTTGGGAATTTATATCCACTCAAACAGGTAACAGATCTGCTATCATCTCTCCCCGCGACCTGCATTCATCTTGTGTTCTCTATAAGAAATCCTACTCAAATCGTCTTTCCAGCACAGGGCCACTTAACGGATTCCGGTTTTGGATCAGGTCGTTCGGCCCGCCATAGGTGGCGAAGCCCATTGGAAGCTTACCACCCGCCCCTGGGTCTTATTTTACCGCTATTTTGTCGCTTTCCGGAGCCGGAGGAGCTGAGAATATTTATACGAAGAGCATCGACGCACATGATTTCAGCGGCACCAAGCCGTCCACCCGCTCATCTGCACAGCTGGAATTGGATTGGATTTTTGAGGGAGAAGAAGAAAGAGCTGTATGGCATATAGCCCATCATCAGGATGTTGGTTTGATAAGAACGGATTGCCTGCCAAATCCAAAAGTAGACTTGGAATTGGAAAGTCGATATGGAATTGGATTGCTGCCATCAGATCCATCCTAAATGGATGGGACGATTACCCGGTGGGGTCCATGCACTGCCGAAGACCGCCGGCTTGGGTGTTCTCGGGAACGAACGAAAGGAGGGGGACCAATGCCAACTTTACTTTGTTGGGGAGCGAGCCGTCAAGTGACTCCAACTCCTTCCTCCTTTTGACCAAAGGCAGTCAGCCACTGCTTAAAAAAGAAAAAGAAAAAAAAAAAAAAACTCATTTTCAGTGTATATATATGATATATATATATATAACTAGTTTAGAATTCTTGGACTTTTGAAAGTAAGAACTGATTGTAGAAACTGTGATTTTTGCTCGCGCATGGCACATGCCTTTTGATTAATTAAGATGCGTCGCCACAAATGACATGGAATGTGGAGATTCCAAGAGAAGAGACGAACCCAAGTGGTGTCATGAAACAGCCATTTGGGTATATTCATCCATGTGGTCAAGCCCAGTTAAGAGTAACATAGGTTTTGTTTTAAAGAAAAATTAGAAACCTGATCAAACCATTTTCGTTATACACACTAAATACAAACAAAATGCTAAGGCAACCCACCTGTAACCCTATGAAACGAAAACAATGTACGTACCCTCAATACACTATTCTCAAAGTGATATTTTATTTTTTAATTATAACCTGAATCGAAACAGTTCTCCCGATTCAGCTTTACGCTTGACTGGTTAACAGATTAATAGGCCATCTTCAGAGATCCAAAACTTCAAAGTTTCCCAACAACACGCAAGCTATTTGTGACATAAGCCTGCCCTTCCGTAACCCCGTTTTAACTTATTTAGATCTGAACCGAGTTCATGTTTGGCTTATTAGTTTCCACCACAAACCAGCGTACCATATGCATAAGTCATAGAGAGAGAGAGAGAGAGAGAGAGAGAGAGAGAGAGAGAGCTTTTCTGAAGTCACAATTCACAGACCTTTTTTTTTTTTTAAAATGAAAAGGAAGGTGTAAACTATCCGAATTTATTAAGCTTAAGAATGTATAGAATTTGAAAGAAGACAATTACGGTGGCATGATGGAAAAACACTGATATATCATTCAGCAACACAGAAAGTAGAAGAGAGGCTGTAAGAAGTTCTGAAATTGATGAAAACAGTTAAACAGCAACATAAAAGAGGAGTGAAGTATAAAAGAAGTTAGTCATATAAATAGAGATTGTAAGAATGATGAAAGCAATTCCTAATAGTTTTTTTTTTTATTATAGAGGCAAAAGGAGCAAAAAAAAAAAAAACTTAAAAATATGATCTTCAAAGAAAAGTGAGGAAAGAGCCCTTGCAGTCCTTCCTTGATAGATACTTTGCATTTAAAGGCCTTCACAACCTTCAAAGGATATGATCTCCTGTAGATATTAGACTACAACCACTTAAAAATATCCAACAACAGATCCAAACAAGACCTAATATGCTTGTTTTGCATCATACAGAGGAGAAGATGGGAAGCTATTCTGGTTTATGCATGATAGACTAATCATTAAAGAGCTATAGGCAATGAACTGAATGAAATTTGATTTTTGTACAAAGATTCTTCACTTTCTCTTCCGCTATCATACTATTATAAATAATAATAATAATAATAATCACAAACCTAAAATAAATATTTCCGCATTGAACTGCCTCTTATTGCCCGTATTGGGCTCTCTTTTTGTACATTACTTTGCAGATACTCTACACCTTAAGCCAACCATCTGCAACTATTACACATACACGCACCAATAAAAAGAACAAAAAAAAAAAAAGAAAAGAAAAGAAAAGAAAAGAAGAAGAAAACTGACAAAATCCCTCGTCGCGGTCTACCGCTTTCTCCGTTTGCTTTTGTCCTCTTTACAAACCCCCAGCCCTGGCTTCCGTGAAGCAGCGGACCCCGCCCGTCCGGCTCCTCCTCCTCCTCCTCCACCACCACCCTCCGAAACCCGCCGGCCCCCCTCTCCTCCTCTCTGCCGCCTCCTCCTCCCTTATCGTCTCCAGATTCGGCCTCCACTTCACCGACTTGCTCCTCACCAGCCGCCGGTACTCCTTCTCCAATGCGTCCGTCGTACAAACCCTTCTCCCCTTCTCCTTCGTCTCCTCTTCTTTCATCTTATCTGCAAGAAAGAACTCGTCCGAGACAGTTATTTGGAGTGTCCCGTCCGCCGTCTTCTGGACGTCGAACGGCCTTACGATAGCTCCCTTCTTGACTCTGTTGAGGCTGGTGAGGGAGGAGGCGAGGGTAACGAAGGAGAGGACGGAGTGGAAGAAGTGGGAGGGGAGGAGAAAGTAGCACTGGCCGGGCTGGAGGTGGTCGCCGGCGGCGAGTGCGGGGACCTTCTGCCCGATGAAGAGGGTGTCGGACCGGCAAACGAGGTGGCGAGGGTATTCCTTCATCAACTCCGCCACCGCCACCGGCTTGTGGTACACCTGCACCCGTCCGTCGGAGCCGACGATCAGCCGGATCGGCTCCGGGCTGGGTCGGCAGGTGGCCCATCCAACCACGTGGGAGCACCACGGAATGTTCTGGAGGCTTAAGGACTTGAGCCCCATCGCATCTATCTATCTCCTCATAGAAGAATAAACTACAACACCTCCTGCAAGTCTTCCACTGTGCGTGCAAGAAAGAGGGCTAAGTAGTCTGGGGAACAAATAGATCAAAGGAGGGGAACTATAAATCTATCTAAATATGTGAATAGAGAGAGAGAGAGAGAGAGAGAGAGAGAGAGCAGAACTATATGTACAAAAAGTGAATAGGAGTGGGCGAGAGGTGGTGGGATGAGGGGAAGTTGAAATCAGAGGAGAGGTGGTGTTAGATCTGAATAGCTTTACTATCATATATAGAAGAAAGAGTTTTCAGTGTATCTTTAGGTGGATACCACCATATCTTTGAAGCATATATTATCAACCCGACGGCGGATTCTTTTGCCAAGAGTAATAGGTTTTTTTTCTTTGGACCTTTATTTCGGTATTGGTGTCAGGTTTGACGATTTGACCAAGTTTTTCAAAAGTCTTCTCAGCGCCGTCTGATCTCTTTTCTAGATGTTTTGGGGATCCGAATCTCTAGAAACTTGTCCGCGGTCTTTTCCCATCGCTTCCAGTATCTCTATCCACGTGCGGGTGAGGGTCGTTGCTCGTTGATCCGGTCAGCGTTGCACACCCGGTCTGGGTTCGGGTTGGGTCCACAACTCCATTAGACTGTACTAAACCCACCATCTAATTGCCCGTTCTATTGATGCAGACTAGTTCGAAAATATTTCTAAAACCCCACCGAACCCAAGCCCAAATTATTGTTTGACCTATGGCTTCAAGACTTGTTTAAATTAATACTTTTAGCCTCATACTAGAAGCGGCGGTTGATCAACAGTCCCTCAAAGATAGCCTAACAGCTCATCCCATCCAAACATGGCCTAAGGCTTATTTGAGGCTTGTTCATTTAGAAAGGAAGCAGCCAACCTCAAGCTTCAATTTTAATATCAGCTTATAAACAATTCGAGCTCAAATGTTAGCTGATTCACAGAAATTGTAGACTATCAGGATGGGCTAATGAACTGCTAAGATGCAGCAAGTTTCAGTAGCTGTAGCTGCACCTAAACTCGAGCTCATCGGAACAAACTTGAACTTCTTAGTCAGACCTGAACAACCTAAAGCCCGGTTTGACCGGTTTAAGATGGTGTGGATTCGGTGGCCTCTCTCTCTCTCTCTCTCTCTCTCTCTCTCTCTCTCTCTCTCTCTCTCTCTCTCCTTTGCCAAATTCCAAACACAGCTCAAGCTAGATTATTATTATTATTATTATTAATATTCAAGGAGTGAGAGGACAGCTCCCTTGTTCAATTTTGCTTCTTTGACCGCTTAAGAGGTCGAGAAAGTTTGGCTGGAGTATGAAAATCAGAGTAAGACCCAGATGAGATGAGAGAAGCTTTATCCACCTCATGCATCGCACGTGGGGCCGAAGACCCCGTGGGAGACGCCAAACTTTTCGCAAAAGAATGCAAGGCATGCGAGACGGGGTCCAAGTTTTCCTCTAAATGAGTCCGTGCGTCCAAAGCGTTCAAAACTTCAAAGCTAGAGGCATCTTTTAATTTAAATCCCAAGCTTGCAGCCAAGGCATGTGGCCGTCGACAACCGTGCTAGATCCGACTCCTATGCGTACAAAAGGAATCTCTCTCTCTCTCTCTCTCCCCCCTGCGTCTACTTGGCCGTGGTCCGACGCGAGGGTGACAAATTTGCCTCCAGGATTCACCTTCATCCATGTCTTGATATTATTATTATTATTATTTTTTAAAGAAACAAATTACAAGCACACAGAAAGAAACATAGTTTCAAGTTCCGAGAATGAATTCCTAATCCTAAGTTCCACGTATATACGTACAAGAAGAGTACGTGCACGGCTCTTTGGTCATCTACGGTACAAAACGTGTCACCAAGGGAATCTTTGTAGCAAGCCAAAATCCTATAAGATGGTGCATTCACTGTTCTATATGCACGTGCACTGACTGGTTTATTTGGTTCTTTAGATTTTGTCAGCACCTAGTGTTTGGTGCAGTGGATTAGCACTAGAACACGTGTCATGGGACAAGCATCACAAAGCATCTAAATTACCAGTACATCGGTCAGATATCATCATGTTGTATAATATGCACTGGCCATGCTGGTAGAAAATAATCATCTCATATATATATATATATATAATATAATATAATATAAATAATTATAAAAGGATACATTTTTAAGGTCATGTAACACAAATATATCTACCAAGAAATAAATAATATTCTCACTAAGAAAAGTTTATATGGAAAAAAAAAAATATATCATTAAAAGTAGCAATTTTTGATAACCACATCCTATGAAAAATAGTGAAATTGATAAACAAGATAAAGCTAAAACTCATCTACTAAATCCCATACCTAATATAATTTGCTTAAATTCCATTTTTTTCACAATATATACTTTAATTAGAGCGACATAATATATCATTCATATATTAAAAAAATACTATTAATGGTCACTATGTAAAAATCACCATTTAGCTCACTTGGAATGTAGTAGTAGATGGGGATGATTTTCATACAAAGGTGATCATTATTGTTAATTAGAACCTCTGCCACTTAGCTAATCACTAGCTTTCATTATTTTACGGTAAACAAAGTGGTGGTTCATAATCAATAATATTTTTAGCATTTTTTTTATTACATAAAGTTTATTCAATAGGCACATATAACTTCAGTTAAAAATTTTATGATAATCAAATCTCATGAAATATAGTAAATTAATAAAAAAATTTAATAAACTTTAAGTTAAAATGCATATAATAAGCTTATGCTTAATATATTTTTCATAAAGTCTAAGCAATTCAAAATGTACAATTTAATCAAAAAATAAAAAAATAAACTAACTAATTTCATCTTGTAAATAAATATCAACGTAGTAAACTAATCCACGGTACAATTATTTTTGTAGGGTTATTCTTTATTGCATATATGCATCTTTAAGGAAAAAATACAAATGAACTATGTAAAATAAAGGAAAAAAATAATAAAATACCAATCAAAAGAACTACAGAAGGAAAAAGAATTGCCAATGAAATCTCTAGAACAAAATACATCAAATAAAATAAACCATAAATCCTAAAAGAATAAAAAAGAATACAAACATGGGAGCTGGCCAACCCATGCATCAATGGATGCTGGTCCATGTGAACCTGGTATACATTAATGTGGGCCATCCAGACTCCAGGCAAAAGTAGAGTTCCATATAGAAATACCTATCCATTTAGTATAGTCCAACCTGGTGTGGGAGAGTTAAATTATATTTTTTAAAGTTTAACTTAGGTATTGATTCTTGGATAATTAAAATAAGGGTGAGTTAGCCTCCTCCTCCTCCTCCTCCTCCTCTCAGAGAAAGGAAAAATATGTCTGGATTATTTTTTGATTTTCATCATTATTGTACTTCTATCCATAAACTAATTCATCATTTTTCAGCATCAGGAATCAGATTCTGATGTAGTTGTAGCAAATGCAAGTTTCATGACATTAATCAAACTAGCAGCAGCCGCTGCATTTTAAGTTAACTTTGGAGCAGTAAGGAATGAGAAGCAATAAAACTATGGTTACTCTTCTAAGTGCATCACTGATAGTCCAAAGTTCCTTCTGACCCTCACTTGTCCGACGTCCATTTGGATTAGTCTCCCTAACTTGGCGCCTTGGACCCTCTCTTCTTGTCAGCAATGGCGTCCCGTAACTTTATATGAGCTCCACTAACACTGCGACGTATTCAAAAGTCAAGCTCTAACCAGTCGTAGTTTTCTTGGGATGGCGCCTACTGCCACTGCTACGACCTCATGACACTATGACCAACTTTTCTTAAAGAAGGGCCCCAAAAGCTTCATCTTTAGTTTGAAAAGGCAATATCGATCACTTCATATGGCCCACATGCCAGTTTCCTTGCATAAAAAAATGGGTTAGTTTTGAGGAGTTCTAGCCCAAAGACTGTTGTTGTATGGTGTAACTCCGTTATAACATAACAGAAACAGCATGAAAACATTGTCTGCTATCATATCACACATGATCCATATACCACTGTTTGAATGAAACCAAAATATTTTTATACTAAAATAATAGAATAAAATAATGATGCTTTGGAGAAGATTTAAGATACACATGGTTGCATATGATTTATATTATAAAAAAAATATGTAAAAATTAAAATTTAAATATTTTGATGATTTTTAATTTATACATAAAACTGATTGATTACATTAATATAGTAAAATACATGAGATAAATTAAAAAATCTATTTGATCGATGAATCATGATCTACATATTAAAACATAGGTAGTTTTAAGTTCATTAGGTTTTGATGAATAAATTATAGAAAAATATAATATAATGCTAGTAAAATAATCTATATTCACAACTAACTGGTACATAAATCAGCAAGCATCAAAATATGTGGATTTTAATTTTTTAGATTTTTATTTTTAATAATATCTCCCACATTCAATACTTTGGATCTTAAATTTAGGAGGCTTGAGGGCTACTTGAACTATCCTTTCAATGGTGTGTAGCAATGATATATTGGCATTTTGATGAAGTTTTTGTTAACACAACAAATGTATAAAGGCTGATACAATATTTGGTGACTGTATGCAGTAGAATGATACTTTGAGGAAAAAAAAAAAAAAAAAAAAAAACAACAACAACACAGTGAAATAAAATAAAGGCTCATAAAATAGTGATAATTATTTTATTGGGAGGATTCCATCTAGTAATAATATTCAAATAATAGATATTGAAATATTACAATAGTCAAAAGACACGTGATATTTCACTAACTGTTATTTGAAAATTATTACTCAAACCAACCTGTTCTCAGTCCATGAGTCCGCGCTCGGATGCCATTTTTTTCCATGGCCGTCACACCAAAAGAATAGACACGATGGCTTCAAAAGCGAAAAGGTCAAAAGGAAGATCCGAAACACGCGAGTAAACCTGCATGCAACTGGAAACATGTCACAAAGTTGGCACGATCTCCATGCCTGTTTGACAGATCGATGAGACTATAACGTTTTGGCGGCTGGCAGGGAGAAAACGCGAGGCTAATACTTGTCTCAGAGCATCACGGTTTTGAAGTCAAATTCAGCTCGCTTGCTTTGGTCAGAAGCACGCCATGCAAGTAAACAACGACCGATCAAACATCAAGAAGAAAGAGTAGGCAGTCTTTGTTTCTATTTTTCTTTTTTATAAAAAAAATAATTATAAGAACATCACCAATCATTTTAAAGAAATGATACGTAAATTAGAATACTAATTTTTGCATTCCACTTTCAAATGCATGCATATGGATCTTTGACTGATCTAATCTGTTCCTCATCAAATTTAGGGGCCCTGAATTTGAAGGAGTCACTTTAAAGAAAGGAGTCACTTATTTGTTTAACTCTTTCCAGTTTTCATTCTTTTTTCCCTACAATATCTGGATATTATCTAAAAAGCTTCCTTTATAATATTCAATTTTTTTTTTTAGAAGAAGAGAGCCGGATGTTTATTAACTTACGTCTCTTCTTGAAAAATCTAAGCCTATACTAGGAGGAAAACATAGTGGAGTTAGAGAAAAGAAATGAATAGGAGGTCATAACTTCACTCCTCTTTTTTGGAAAAAAAAAAAAAAAAAAGGACTAGATGAAGTAAAGAAATTGTTGTATTTACCAGTACAAGAATGGTCACAATTTCTTTTTATTATATAGACTAGTATGAGAAAAACTCCACTAATAAAATGATATGCGCATTTTTTATTAATTAATTTTGATATTTTAAAAAGATCAAGAGTATATATATATATATATATATTGCCCCCTCTTTACTTATGCTAGTTAATCTTCAAAGCTTTTGTATTTAAACATTTTTCACGACCTGTTCCACAATTCTTTTTATTATGCAGCAGATGATTCTACTAGCTTTATTGATGGTATCACGTGGTTTATTTTGGAGCCAAAAACTTTAGAAATAATTTGATAAACCTACTTCGAATAAAAGAAATGAGATTACATAATTGTACATGATAATTTAGTTTTACTAATGCCAATTAATCTTTTTTTGGTGGCTCTCAAGACTACTATCTTGGGTTTTGGGTTTTGAGGGGACTTCTACCATTAAGGTGAATTTTTATGCAAGTTTCATCGTTTGTCTCAATTCTTGTTGAGTGAAAGAAGATAGATTTGGCTCCATTTTAAATTGTAAAAAGAATCTATTTCATTCACTTACCGCATTCTTCCTTCTATTATCACAAGTTGCCTAAGCAATCATGATTTTTTCTTTCAGAAAGAATCCAATTTTGATTAGCCTTATGGAAAGAAAAATTCTTCTTGATTAAAGAAATAGTTGCTCTTACCAACTTTGTGCTATTTGTTTTACCTTTTTATTTTATATCTCTATTCAAATTACATAGATGGGTTTGTTTCAGAATGGAATAGCTGAAGAGAATATTTCTATAGAAAGGTAAAAAAAATATCAGTGGCTTCAATTGTCCAGTGAATTGGGAATCAATGCATAAGTTCAAGAAAGAGCAAGGCCTAAGTATCAACGATCTATACAGGGGTGGAGGCATGGGTAGCGATAAGGGAGCTTTGGCTTCCTCTAACATTTTAAAAGTTTTCTTAAAAATGACATCACGAAGTGAGATTTATATTGGTTTTATTTTCTTAAAGTTGAGATTCTTAAAGAAAATTTTAAGTACTATAATATATAATAGAAATGATATAATAAAATTAAGCTTATACTAATTACAAAAAATAAGTAGTTTTATGTCTAATCAAATTTTATATACTATACAAATTTATTATTTAATTTAATATGGCATTTTATGGTTGGTTGCCTTTTATTTGTACAATATCTTAGTAACCTATTAACAAAAATATAGTTTAAGTAAAAAAAAAAATGATAGGACTAATTTTTGATTCATTCAAAAGAAAATTATAGCATAACTCGGTCTTTCCAAGAAAAAATTTCTAGTTTCATCACTGAATCTATACACTTTCAATAAGGCTTTTCTAGTGAGATGGGTGTGGAAACTGATTTCGCGAAACATAACAAGTTGATAGAAAATTTTAATAAATTATACTTACTATATAGAAGAAAATTTGGTATTAGAATAAGAAAAGTTTTTCTCTCCTTTTCACTAATTTAGAAAAGAATTAACAAACATCTTAGCGATTTTTACGCTACACCTCTTTTAAATTCATGAATGATATGAGCATTAGATTTTGAGATGGCTCTTGGCTAAATAATTTTCCTCCTAGTCATCTAACTTTTGACTTTTAAAGTTATACTCGTATCTCTAAGATTTGAAATTGAAGAGTGGGTAGATGGTGCATGAAGTTGTTCAAACCATTATTTTGGGCTTAGTATAATTAACTCTTTAATTTGGAGGCTCTCTTTGAGATAGTTAGGCCTTCCAAATGTGCAAACTTTCTAGCATGGAGTTTAATTGGGGTACTTATTTTATGAGGTTTTTTTATAATTTCTTAATCAGGGAAATATTCTTTGATCTTATCATAACCAATCTAGAAAGATATTGTATTAAAAAAATTTAAAATTTTTGCTTAGTTAACTCTATGCAATCGACTTCAAACCGAGAGGTTCTTGCTAAAAGGGATTAGTTGATTAGCTTTGGTTTTTTGTTGTGTAATGCTTCTTTAGAGACATGTTATCTTCTATCTATTTTTATCATACTTTTTCATCAAAAAAAAAAAAAAAACCTATGAGCTTTAAGCCGTGACCTTCTTCACGTAGCTTTAGACCTTGGAATCTTCACCGCCTATGGACGTCTTAGTGTGGGGGGGGGGTGTGCAATTTGAAAATCCTCTTTTATGCTTGCTATTTTTTTGAAAATCCTCTTCTCTTTGGTCGGGAAAGGTAACGGAAGCTCATGCTATATTAAAAGCTTTATTAAATCTCGATTAATTGATTGCCTTTTGTATATAAATAATCTTTTCTAAGAATATTAGGGAAGATCCACGCTACTGTTCATTGTCACAAAAGAATTAAAAAAAAAGTAATAAAAAAGAAGAAGAAGAAGAAGTAAGGCAACTTGCCTGTCACTTCGACAAGAACAATAAAAATACTGTCTTATAGCTGCCAAAAGTTTGCAAACTGTTATTAAGTGTAGCCAGATGATTCAGCATAAATAAATAAAGGAAACTGCTACGTTTCTTTTAAGCTTTTCCCGACACAGAGGGCAGACCAGAAATAAACAAGAGAAACGGCTATCGCTCTTTTCCTGAGACAGGGAAGACAAGAAATAAACAAGAGAAACGGCTATGACTCTTTTAAGCTTTTCCTGATAAAAAGGGGGAAGAGAAACCAGCTGATTGACCGGCTTCTCTTGTGGTTGAATTAAATATTCAGGCAGGATTTAGAAAAACTGGAATACAGGGAATTAGATAAATGGAAATTTACAGTTCATGCATTTTTAGGTGAAAGGGTTCAAACTTCCATATATATATATATATATATATATATTTTCAGAAAAGCTGTATAAATTCTTGTAACATTCTTAATGTCCCAGAATTAGAAAGCTAGACCAATGGAAACTGGAGATGATTGATAAGGAGTGATAGAAGATGACTCCAGGATATAAATTTGATATAAAATAAGAAATTTTGCAATATAACGGATTGACTTGGGAATGTAGCAGGTACTCAAGCACCAAATAACAGTGGGAGAGCAAGGCACATCGATGAGTTCTTAGTAAGATTTCTATGTGATCAACAGAATGGCGTAAAGCATTCTTCTTACCTTATCGCTTAACAGGAAAAAATAAAAAATAAAAGGAAAGCTTTTGTAATTGCTGTGCAACACATACATAAAACCATCTACACTCTGTTACATGATCACATGTGACAAAACTATTCAAAATTTTGATTAATTTCAGACCTTCTCTTACATCATTTTGATAAGATGCGGCTCTATCAATTGATTTCCAGTGCTATAACTTTCAACATAACGCCTACATTCATAAATTATGAAGACTGGATCTGAAGTCACTAACAGGAGACAGAATATAGTATGGGGATTGCCTTATTTAAAGATGGGGAAAAACAATGTCTCTTAAAGTTTAAAAGGGAAGCAGATCTAAAACACCTAAGATAAAAGCAGCTCTCACAGTTAAGTTCTAACAGCCACAATTCCCGCTGTATCGCTAACCTACAAGTTCCGGTGACCTCTATCTAACGGCGACCTCCAGCTTTTCTTGGAGGTGGAGCCGACTCTTCATCATCAGACTGAACATCCCCATATTGCCACATCCTCAGCCTCTCACGTTTTGCTTTAGCTTGGAACTCTTCCAGGTTGTCAAGAGCGGCTTGTCTTTGCTTACTGTCCCACCTCTTCCTTCTTTCTAGTCTAGCAAGTCCTTCCTACGTACAGAAAATATTGAAGTCATCAGAAGAGCTCCAAAATAACTTCAGGATATAATGGAAAGAATACACATTCAATTTGAATATTCATGCACTATTGAAGACCAAACTTTGAAGTTCATACAATCTCCAGCGGTAACATAAGCTACTGATGTTTTCACTTACTTTCTAAAGCACATTAAGTAGGTGTGTCACAGCCTAATAATCCATTTTGATGGAATTAGCATCAACTTAGGAAAGAACATGCACATAACCATTCATTATGTAGTAGTGTGCAATACAGAAAATGGTGTAGCTGATTCTTAAGTAAATCAAAACCATTTCTTTTCATCTTCACTCCTAAATATAAAAGTTAAGCTGTAGATGGTGCTGACTGGAACCAGATTTTGACCAGAAACCAAGCGTCATTCCATCTTCATGGAAAATGGGGCAACATGAATTTAACTAACTCTGCTTCAGGTTCATGGATTTTAATCCAGTATATAACCATATATGCATATACATATGGATAAACATTCTGCAGCCTGGTGACTTGCTATCTTTTACCAGTAAGAGGGACATAAAATTGAAAAATCGATGCTTCGGAGTTTAGAAGATTAAAAAACAATGGAGCAAAGCATGGAAATTCTTGCTAAAACATTTTAAAGATAATGACACCAGCGAAGAACCAAAACAAGGAGAAGATGTTGAAACAGAACATGGTTATGAGAAAACCTCTACAGCAATGCTGGAAAAAATCGCCTTTATACCACTACCAAATAGTGTTTATTTAAATAATTTTTCTAAAGAAAGAATAATATGAAGCCAATTTAGAATTTTAAAGGCAGAGGTTTTTTTATTTTAATGGGAAACCAATTGATATCTAATGAAAAATTGATTGAAATGGTATGGGAATGTGGAACGAAGACCTAAAGGGCACCTAGCAAGGAAAGTTCTATGGTATGACGGATGCATGAAAAGGATAGGAAGAGCCAAGGTACCATGGATGGATGCTGTGAGAAAAAGATGTGAAAGAGCTGGAAATGACATCACAGGTGTTACTAAGCAGGAATGTTTGGCCAATATGGATCCATAACAAAGCCAACCACAAATAGTTGGGATAAGACTGGATGGTTATGATTGTTTCTTTAAGAACCAAAGATCTCCTTTGTTGATTCTAATTAGATGAATAGGGATCAGATGTTCAGACCTGCAGCAAGGCAGCATTGATACTGGATCCAGCTTCCACGTCAACCAAAGTCACGAAAATAACTGGTCCGGTGCCTTGTCCTCTTACTTTCCCACCTGAAGCATCTCTGTCCTCAACCATAGCCCTGAATTCTTTTGAACTGTTCAGAGTGCACTCACTCAAATACTCTGCAGCTTCCTGACCAAAGTCTTCTTCTAAATTAGGGATTTTAATGTATGCAAGGCTGCACAGCTGAGCCAAGCCAGGTGCTGAGGAAACTGCAGGATCCAGAGGTCGCAAGCGACTATATGGAACCATTTCTTGGTTTCCATAGTCAATGTAGAAGACTTCAAACTTGTCATTTGGTGATTCAACAGTTCCTCGTGGTCCATTGACAATCTGCACATTGGAGACAAGCACCATGATTACTTGAGATTATATTCTTGATTCGTACATGTGAAGGAAAGCATAGATAAAACAAGTGCAGAGAGGATTTTTTTTTCTCCAACGGATAATGTTCCAAAAATAAGTTTCTGACAGTACATTATACTGTATGAAGAGTGGCAGAAGCTTCTATAGACTATTAAGTGACCAAGAATCCATAATATTGATATGTTGCTTTGGGAAATATAATAAAGTGAGATGACTGTATCTTAAAATGGAGTGTCTGTTAAGCAACAACAGAACATTTTTATTGAGGAACCCATCATTTTCTTGAATAAAGAGTTCAAATTGGGAAATTCACCAATGCACCACAAACTGCAAAAAATGCATAATGTAACTTAAATAAAAAGTGCAACATGATTCATTGCTCACTGACACTTAAGCATTGTTTATGTGGCTGTAACAGTTCCTGAGATGCAGTTTACCAGTAAAGAAATTGGATGCTCGAGTGATATAAATTATAGGTGAAGATTCAGCAAGACTACGGCAATCATTCCATCAATTTAAAATTTATATCACAATCTGAATCCCATTCTCTACCAGGTATAGATAGGTATTCCAGATATCAAATGGAGAAGGGAAAGAGGCCAAAAAATGACTCAGAAGCCATCGGACCTGATTATTTTAGCTGTTACATGTGAGATTTGGGACTGATTGCAGTACCAGGATTTAGAAGTAAGCTAACTTGAGTTCACAGATGAGAGAGATGATATGGTCCCTCTTTAACTCCTGGGAAATGCTGGTGCTTGCCAACCGGAAGAAAGAATTTAAATCTGATGGAGAGAATATTGCCAGTCTTTAGTATAGGAAAAGCAGGACTGCTGGATGGGTTTTGTAGTATCTTTTAGTAGAGGGTTTTTTTGGGTTTGTTTGACTGTACTTGTTGTATTCCACAGAAGACAGTCGCAGTTATTTTGTACTCTTTTGATTCGTTAGCTCGATGAATTGGGTAGGTTGTTTCCTAAATTTACAACTTTTTTTTTTATAAAAAAAGAGATATTCCAAATATTTGAATGACAGGTAGTGATTCCATGGTTATTATATATAGGAAGTACAAGATGTTTGACTTTGACACATACCATAGCCCTGTTCCAGGAGTTATCTAGACTGAACTGAGCGAGAACGATATCACCCTTCAAGGGATTAAAAGAACCAATTATTGGAGGTTCTTGGAGGTTCAATGAAGCAAGTTGTTGTTGAATAGCAGCCACCTGATCACCGACTGTTTGGACATAGAATCTTCCACCATCCAGGACTTCAGTAACCACAACCTGGACGCGGATGCCAAAAAGATGTGATCATTTTTCGAAACAAAACCATGGAGCAGATATTGAATTATTCTTTGATGTACAGCACCTTGAGCATTTCCTTCTGCTTTGCTTCAGATGTGGAACCATTAGAAACTTCTTGTCCTTCAACATGGTTCTCCCAAATCTAGAAAAAAGAAGGAAAAATTTAAGAGCCATGACTTAATAATCTGAAAAGACAAATGTTTTGTTAATCATAGCTCACTTTCAGCTTCTGTCGCTTTGCAGACTGCTCAGCCTGAGAAAGGAGGTGAGCATCCGGAATCCTGTCAGAACCAAAAGAAGTTTGGAACTTTGCCAGTCCAGCTTCCAGAAGAATCACAGCCACATTGGTCCTGGACTCCCATAAGGAGCCTAAGAATGTGCCTGTCCTATCAACTGCTTCTATCTCAATCTGCATTATGGAAAACACAATTTAGACAAAGTAATGCAAAGAGGCTTACTGATAGTCAGAAGAGATAAGATAAGCACCTCGACATCCCGCTGCAATATCTTTCTCCTCATTAATGCAATAGCTGCATCTGAAAAAGGCTCGTCTCGACCAGGGCACCTAACACCAGAAAAGGAGAAAGCAATGCTACATGTTTCCTTAGGTATCAGTAATTTAAATCGGTGGCCACTGAGGACGTATTCAACTAGAGCTGTAAGCCTTCCACTTCGTTGCAGAAACGGCAAGAAATCTCTAGCTTTCTTAGCTGAAGCCTGAGTCAATAGAATCAGAAATTAATAGACCATATGAATCAAAGTTGATCAAATGCATCAAGAGATGCTTTATCTTCTAACCATTGTCAGATCTTTTATGTGCATCACTGGAGGAGGCTCTTTGGCCGAATGAATTCCTTTCTTTCCATTGATGGCACGTGATTCAGCTGCCAGCAGAGCATCATAATAATTTGACCTTTCCTCAAAATCTCGGTGTCTGATGACAGTGCCAAAACCACGTGAAACAACCATCTCGCCGACATTATTCCCTGCTGATTGGTAGCCAGAAGAGGGAGCAGAAGAGGTATCATCACCCTCAGCCTTTGATGAAGAGACAAGGAAGACCGATCCAAAATCCATAACCCTAGAATCTGCTGAGCCGGATACGGCCGCTGAATTGGGTCCATCAGCCAAGTTGACCTTCCTTGAGTATTCCATTGACACATTCACCTGAAAACAAATGAATTAGCATAAAATTTGTTCAAAATATTCACCAAAATATTCCATTGTGAAATTGCAAGCTCGGCTTCATACTTGGTGGCCTATAAGACGAGAACGTAAGAATTCCCTAGCCTCACGGGCATAGGGTGCTGGCTTTTCATCTCTACGAGGATTCCCCATCTTAGGGGCTCTAATGCTTGAAAGATTGACTCGTCGCTCGGCTGAAGGACTGCCATAGGGGGCAGCACCATCAGCGACAATAATGCAGTCCCCACTAACAACCTCGACCACCTAGAGAAGATCAGAGACAAGCATAAATAAATCATTACAAGGAGATATGATCAAAATAATTTCAAGTCAAAACATCCACTTACTTCTCCTGTGAAGTTCTGATCATGGATTGCCTTTGAATTTGATGCTGGAGGCACATAGTTTGTCCAGATTCTCAAGCGATCCTTTTTTGCTTGAAGCTCAGCAGCCTTTAGCTTCCGTTTGGCATCATTCTCCATCATGTTAGCACTCCATTCCACAAATTTAGCTAAACCCTGTGCAGAAAGGGAAATCTGTCACTCAGCATAACCATTTAAAAAACATAAGGTTTTAAAAGCCCTCAAGAATGTTTTTTTTTTTTTTTTTTCCGAGGAACAGAGCCCTCAAGAATATTAATATTAACAATATTCACTTGCAAAATATAATAAGATAAGAAAGCTTGAAAAAATATAGCAAGCCACCAAATATTCATCTGGAATCAACATTTACCAAGCGATTGAAAATTTAATGATGGATAGTTAGATTCAAGACCATAGTCCACTGGACACGAGATAGCAAGAAGATAAAGACCAAGACGTAAGCATGTAACATTTGAAAAGATGGACAAAAGTCACAAAACCATAGGATTTTCCAAGAGAAAAGCAATGTAACCCAAAACATACCATACGAAAAAAAATAGAATTTGACTTTCTTAAAGGTGCTTTGTTGAGCATGTGAATGCATATTAAAGAATGGAACTTGGCTCTTCTTGAATGTACTTTGTCCAGCATGAAAGCGCACATGGGAATATTACATGTGATAATATGACGCAAGCATAAGTATAATCCACAGGCTGTGGGGAATTCATTCAGTTTAAAGTCATGGATATGTAAAATATTTATTAAAACTACAAAACTCTAGTATGTAATCAAGCATAACATAGCAGTCGGTTATACGGGTACATATATCTCCAAAGGCTTTCTAAGTTCAATGATTCTACCTCCTTCAAGAGCTGTACAAGCAATCAAGTGCTCACCAACTGTGGCAGTCAATCAGCAGGCTTGAAGTAAGAAGACCAAAGATTTTGAATAGGCCCAACCCAATACCTGGTACATAACAATAGCTCCCTCCTTCCCCCACAACCGAAAAAAGATAAAAAGGTAAAGAAAAGCATGACACTTGCAACATTGGAATGGTGAGACAAAAGATGCGTATTATTCCAAGACAACCGCATAATCTAGATAACCACACTAGAATCATGGATATCCCCCAAAAAGATCCAGTTGATCTGATTCCCCTTACACAAAATGTATTGGTATTAAAGAAGCAGAGACGAGCATCTTTTAGTTAGTGAATTTCAGAAAGATGAAGAATTTCAGACAGACAAAAAGTACCAGAGGTTGTCAAAAATAAATTTCGCTTTTCATGTCAGATAAACATTTAGGAGCTTGTGTGATGGTGGATTTGGAAGCAAACTGATGGGCAAATGGGCAGGCCATTGAAAAAGTGAGTCCCATGGGAATAAAAATCAACCATAGTTGGACAATTCTGGACTGTACATGGTCAAAGATCAAGGATTCAGTAAAGCACCAATTAGATATCAGGAATGATATCTTATAGTTGTACTCCTAGGAGTTGTCATACTCGTGGATCACGAATTCAGAATCCACACTGGTGCTGCTGAATAAGAATGTGCCAGCTTCTTATATCCCACACAAATATTGGCAATTTATGCAGCATAAGGGTGACACTAGGATGTGAACAAACCAAATTAGAGTAAACCAGCTTTAGATCAAGCTCATCTTGTTTTGAAACTGAGTGAAGCTCAAGACAGTTCATTTGGTTTTGAAATGAACTTGAGCTGCTTGCAGACAGCTTGTTTAAGATATCCCATGAGACTGAATTTCCTCAAGCCTTCAAATACTTTGAGCTAATTTCCACGATTATCCCACAACATTGTAGATAAAAATACATTCTTCTACATATAAATTGCTGTGTTCTCTGATTATTACAACATAAAATTGGTTTCCTATTCATGAAATATATAAGATATTCTAAAAATCTATTTATTCCTAGTTTGAGCTTAATCAAGCTGAGAACTGTTGTAGGAATTAAATGAGCCAAGTTTGAATTTTGAGCCGAACATGAGTTTCTCATCAACAGCTCATTTGTTTGCAGTCCCAGGTGATACACGCTGCATTTTGACAAAACCATCAAGCCAAATTAACTTTGCTATTATGATGTCTTTCTGGACTTCATTGTTCAAAATATGGTAATGTCTGGATCATTTTAGCATATATAACAGCATGGAACTGATGTTTAGATTAAGCATTCATCACAAAGCAATTTAAGACTAGTGAGCTAGTATTTGAAGGTGATGAATTTCCTAACCAACTGAAGCTCTTCTTTCAGGGACTACAAATGTGAAAAATCTAATTAGAAAAGGTTTTAGTGATCAAACAACTGTAGTTTCACCATGGTGAGGTAAAATTACAGCTAGTACTTAGTAATTATTAAAATATAAAAAAAAACTAACGCATGAACATGTGAAGAACAAACCAGAGATATAAACAAAATCATCATGGAGTATTATGTCTTGATTAACTATTCCTTGTTGTTTTCTAAATAAGCAAGCATTACTTCTTGTCTGTATCATCCAAAAAAAATAAACCATACATTTTGCACAAGCTCCAGAGCAAGGTCCTTTGCAGTGTCGCCATCAGGATAATATACTGAACCAATTAGGTTGCTGAACTTGTCTACACCCTCTAGCACAATCCGTACCTGGCATTTCCAAAAAGAAAGCTGAGAGACTAAGAGACAACAATATATGCAGCAGAATGGACTGGCCACAGGAAACTAGCATACATCTCTATTTAAAACACGAATCTCTGTGAAGTGTTTGGCTTCCCTCCCAAATGGATCTGGTGAAACTTCAGCAGACGATGCTGAAGAGGCAGCAAGCCTCTGTGCTGATGTTAGTGTTGGCCGAGTTTCGTTAGAAACTTCTCCATTTGTATCTTCTGTAGTTGCTTCGATTTCAGGAACAACATCATTTACTGCCCGTCTTCCCATGGAAGGAGCCTAATTTTGAAGATTTACAAGTCTGTTAGCTTGAAGTAGTGCTCACACAAGAAAGAAGACTCCAACAAAAGAACAGAATCAAGAAGAATACTTTGATCCAGTGTTGGTGCAATACCTGGATTCCTGCAACAAAAACTTGAACAAATTGGAACTCTGGAAGTAGGTAGACACGCACAGTGCTACCATCACGGACCTGCTCAACAATGCCTTGCATGGGTCTGCCTTTGTTTGAAGCCAGCAGCCCCATTGCATCCAAACTACTAGGATCCCCAATGGCTGAAGGAGGCAGGTCTCTAATTGATGCCTCAGAAGCACCAGGTACCTGCAATTATCATATGACATTTTTTTAAAAAGGAGTGACGGCCAGTTCTATATCCTTGTTTCACCATGATGTCATAAATGCTTGTTCTTCCTGATCAAGGAGCAGAACAGAGATGACTTGATTGTTAGATTGTGACATGAGCTAGTTTTCAAGACAACAGTAGACCCTTGAAAGTCGAAAATTGTTAGACCCTCAAAAGTCAAGGATTGTTGGACCACAATAATGTGCACACCTGGATAAGAATGGGCAAGCGCATGTATACTGTCACTCTTTCCGAATGGCACAAGCAAGCCAAAGACTTACTTCTGTGGAAAGATGATGATAAACAAATCCCTTCCTCTGTACATTTCATAACGACCATAATGATAGAAGAAAGCGTACTTGCCTTGCTCCAACGACCTAAGCTCTGTTGCTTAGCTTGCTCCTCCAATCGCTGCAGTTCTGATAAGTATGGGCTTGCTTCACCTTTCTGTTGGCCCTGCTCCCTTACCTAATCAGAATTGTTCATCCAAGCAAGTAGAAAACAGAAGTCAAATATCAACCATGATGCTGAAATAAAGATAGTGAGAGCAAGCCAGTTGTACACTAGTTAGCCATTACCTTCGCCCATCCTTCAGAAACAACTAAAAATGCAATGTTCTTATCTCCAAGAAAAACAGAACCAAACTCTCGTCCGATTGATGGCACAGTGTAATCCACCTTGAACGTGACGTCCTATAGAAATTAAGGCTATCAGTTTTATTTTCATTTCTGAAAGGTAAATGGAAATGTCTGAGACAAAATACACATAGATATGCTTCAAAAGAAAGACCTTTCCTATGCAGAGCTTCCTTAAATACTCCCTGCTGTCCCATGCAAACGGTTCATCAATTCCACCTCGACGAGCCTGTAACATGGTACAATATAAAACGAAAATGCTTGTATCAGCAGAAAAGGATAATCTACAATATAAAACGAAAATGCTTGTATCAGCAGATAAGGATTATCTGATGAAATAAAAACAAATCAGTGCATAGCAGTCCATGGATATAATAAAAAGGAATACGAGAAACACAAGATCTACAGGATTTGAAATTTGTTATCATATGGTTAGAATCTTTTCATTATTCCAAAAATAGTCTTTTTTTTTAATGCTATCTTGTCATATGAATATTGTCATGAAAGAGAGTAAAAGAACAGTCTTCTTCTATAAATTGTTGTCATGAAATTTCAGTATGGTGATGTAATCAGGATTTTGAGAAGCCAAAATAGCAACACGAAAATCCAAGCATCCATCCAAGAAGAAGTCAAATTTCATCCAGTCAAATTCAATATCACCAATTACTCAGGTTTTATTCATAAATTACTTGATATTTGATGAGAATATTGGATGAGTACGCATACCAATCTAGGAGCAATGAGAGAAGATAAAGTAATGGTCTTTTCGGGTGGAATCTCAGTTTTTGTGCTTCCCATTATCACAAGGCAATCCCCAGAAGGAACAGCTTTCACCCTCCCTCTCAGCCATCCTGTTGCACCAGCTGCTGATGCCATGTCAACTACCAAGACCTGCGCCCGATGAAAACACTACCACATCAGAAGAAGGCAAAGAATATAAAGATATACACACATATACGTAATGCGTATTTGTGTAGGTTAACTCTTATTTCAAGTTTCCGACTTTCTGACACGAAATATTGTTCTTTAACAAAAAGTCACTGGAGAAGTACCAAAACTCCATCTCTTACATTACTACTACATTTAAGGAGAAGATGACAAGAACGTAGCGACCATTTTTTTTTGAAAGAAAGAACACATAGAGATTGTTGTTACACATGGCTCTTTGTTATTTTACTGCCTACCTACGACTACGAAACAGAAAGCTGTGAAGTTTCAATCGAGAAAACAACTACTGCTACTTTAGGATGAAAATCTCCCCAACATCACCGAAATCGCAAACAACCCGGGCTTTCTATGGATCTACGAGACGTCTAGCGTAATATATCGATTTGAGGGGAAAAAAAACTCAATTGAGTTGACGCTCCGACGCTCCAAACAAACCTCGTGTAAACTCGAGAGAAGGACTAGATAACTGGATCGGGGAGGGGGGAACGACTGGAATTGTTAGCTTTCAAGGAAAAAATCCAACCGGAACGAGAGATCGGCCAGCGGATGAGAGATGGATGGATAAATCTGATCCAGAGATCACCTTGCGCGGATAGCCCAAATTTCGACAAAAGAACGCAAAAGAAACCACTTTTTTTCATGATCAAAAGGCAGATCTGCATTGCATTCGATACAGATCCGGAGAGAGGCTTACCTCAATCCGATCTCCACAAGAGACCGGATTTTCAAGTGATCGGAAGAGCGAGAACGAATCCGATCACAGTTGGATCTCCTCTTCGTCCCTCCCTCTCTCTCTCTCTCTCTCTCTCTCTCTCTTGTCCTCCGATATCCACACGACCGGACCGGAGAGAGAAGAGGAAGAGAAGGAGAAGAAGCAAGGCGCACACGGGCTCGGAGAACACCTTACGGGGGACTCCGCCGGAAAGAGAGTATAAATTCGAGAGATCAGGCGGGGGTAGGAGGAGGAGGAGGAGGAGGAGGAGGAATGGTCAAATCGAAAAGGATGCCCTGGTATTTCCACCAAATTACAGAAAATATCATCGGCGCCACTGCTTCCCACGATTACAAAAATACCCTTTACTGGTGGCAATGACCGGCGGCTGGCACGCGAAACCTACGGGTACCCCAAAATAGTTTGCCCTGCGAATTTCCAATTCCGGGCAGTATAAATAGTTTGCCCTGCGAATTTCCAATTCCGGGTAATATGTGGCACCAGCATTTGCCACCAGATTTTTTTTCCTCTCTCTCTCCTTCTTCTTCTTCTTCCCCTTTTTTTTTTTTTTAAAAAAAAAATTAATTTAATTTAATTTAATTTTCTTTTCGTTCTTTTAAAATTTTAGCTATTCGGTCATGCACCATAGGGTGAGTGAGAGTCGGTTCGGTTATATTAGCCAAGCCTAAATTTAATCTTGGCCTTCATCTTTCTCAAAATCAAAATATTATCCATCGGTCACCAATGAGCAACTTAAAAAAATATTCAAAACATGATAGGGACAAAGATAATAATAATAATAATAATAATAATAATAATAATAATAATAATAATAATAATAATAATAATAATAATAATAATAATAATAATAATAATAAAGACTTCTTTCATAAAATAAACAATAGCATGCCTATATCAAACAATTAATCTCAACTCATAAGCCTATGATCTATGATAGTAGTTAAAAAATTTATAATGAAAATCAAATCTTCAATTTTTATTTATGTTCATAGTATCAATATATTTTATATACAAATTATGCCCCTTATATTTGGGTATCAAATATGGTAGAATACAATAATAAAATTCCATAACTATAGAAAAAATATTAGGGACTATATATATAATACGATACAATAGTATAATTTGATGGTCTAATATAAATACTAAATTTGACTATAACAACCAAATTTCATGAACTTGAAGATTTGTTACGTATGCAATATGTGGCAATTGTCATATCCAAGATTTGATTTATGATTAACTGAAAGACTTGTTTTATGATTAATTATGATAACTGTAATAGTAGTAGAGAGAAATGCTATAGAAGAAACTATTGAATTAGGATTGCAGCATGTTATATGACTCGAAAAGGAATAAGACATGTAACATAAGTACCGACAGTTTGTCCCATTTGTTCTGTTTTCATGAACATTTTTATTCATAAAAACATCCCGCATATCCAATATTTTTTATCTATTTTTATAGTATTTTTATTTACTATCATAAATTATGTATTCACTGGTTGAGATTAATTATTTATTTTAAATATATCGGTGTTTTGCTATATGAGATAAGTGTTTATATGTTAAAAAAAAAACATTTACTTACATCATATTTATATTTATTTGCTATCCATTTATATTTATTTATTTATTTTTTTTGAAAAAGCCAAGGTAGCTATTAGCTTTGGGCTTAGGTATATATCCGTCTTAGAACTTAGGAATTAATGATGGGTTGCCTGCATCTCTTTGCAACGAAATATTTTTTGTTCTTTCAAATGATGAGAGCTGGAGTTTCTAGAGACAAACTATCAATGACATATGATCTTGGAATAGATGCCACGATGGATCCTCAATTAGATAGAAGGCCAGGGAATCAGGTAATAGCACAAGACCATACAATATTCCTTAATACTTCATGAATATTTAATCTATCCACTTCATTAAATTCTTTAACTGAAAAGTTTTTAGATATTTATACTTCATATTCTTTAATGCTCTTCATCTATGATGAGAAATATAGTGGAAGGAAATTGTATCAATTAACTAAGTACCATCCTTATTAAATTCATATATCATAGAATTAATCACTATGATGAGTAGAATTATTTTTAATGCATCTCCTCTTTTATATTATTATATTTAACTCTTTGAGGAGCACATACATGATGAGTAACATTTACAAATTTCTAGTAGGCAATCTAAAAGATTATTATAAAATCATAATGATCAAAATCATTAATTTTCTTTTTTGATAGACTGACAACACACACACACACATATATATATATATATAATACTTTACGTAATTCAAAATGATTATCTTGATGAAATATTTAATCAATAATGAAAATATTTTATATAATCAAAGTGTTTATCATAATCCAATAGATGGAATTATTAATTAAAACATTTTAGGGAGTTGTTATATGTGATTGAAAATACTACTCTAACATGAAATGTAAGGACATTATCATCATCACATTTTTTAGCAAAAATTATATTATATAATTTATTTTCTTTCGAATTAGATGATTGTATATGGCATAATTTCAACATTATTCTTCTTTCAAATGTAGATTTTTGTTTTTTTACTAATGCATAGGTCAAATATGCTTGACACAAGCCCATTTTCGATGACATTATTAACAAGGGTAATGATAGAAGGATCATTTTATAATTTCAAAAAAATGTAATAAAAAAATACATTTCAAAAATATCAAACTTCTTAGAAGACTGGACCTTTTAGATACTAACATGATTATTTTAAAATTATGATATATTTGAATGGAAATTGTGCCTTAGGATGTTACAACCTCGTATGAATACCAAAATCATTATTTTAATTTATGAAAGGTCAATGGTAATAATAAAATATTTTGTGGATCAATTATCTTTAACAAAGGATTTTTGTTATAATGGCATAATAGACCCCATCAAGATCAAATATAATAAAGAAAGCAAATGCTTGAGCCATAATCAGGGAATATTCATAGTCTATACACTAAACTAAAGAGCCATGTACAGTTTTTTATGGTAGAGCACAGCAAGGTACACAATAAAATTCAATAGTTTAAACCCTTAATTGCCCAGAACTGATAAAATGCCCTTAATGCCCTCGACAAGGAGCAAGGGTGTCCCTTATTTCCTTTCCTCTATGTGACCTTGTATGCTAATGTAGTGTGTCAGGCTACTCTGGTCATTTTAGACATGCCATGAGTGATGTTACCAAGCAATTGAGGGAAAGGATCACATTAATTCAATTATGAACTTTATGACTCTAATTGACAATATTTCAAGAATGGGAGTTAAAGTGTCATGAAACCAAAGTTGAGGAGGTATTAAGTAATATATATATATATATATATATATATATATATATATATATATTATTATTATTGTTAAATCAATTCCAAAGCTTCTTTAAATCCTTTTAAAGTAAGGATATGTGATAAAATCATAAAATTGCATCCGAAATTGGTATATCAAAATCCAATTTGATTCAAAACCATGAAATCAAGATTTCAACCATGGCAAGAGAAGAGGAGTTTTGAAATGATCTAAAATTAGAATTTCATTTAATCTTGAAATAATAAAAATAAAAAATATAAAAAACCCATCGTATAGCTCTAGAATAGCATGATTTAACCTGTTTAGTTTATGGATTAAACAAACAAATCACTAGCCAAGTTAGGGAGACAAAATAAGGATTCGGTGAAATAGGGGAAGAATGGTTTCCTAAATTTTATACATTATGACTATTTGATCAGAAATAAGATGAAAAATAATTTAACTTTGATAATTTAAGAATAAATTTTAGGATAAAATATATTTTTGGTTCTTCAACTTTAGGAGTATTTCACTTTAATTCCTAAATTTTAAAAAAAATTTAAGATATTTTTAAACTTTTATTTTTGATTCACTTTAGTCTTTGCTATTAAAAAAAAAAAAATTTGATATCTTGCTCCTTCTGCTGACGTGGTTAGCAGGCTTGGGGTGGCAAAAGATGCTAAGTTAGCATCCTACCTGGAAAATCAGAGTAATGCTAAGTCTGAACTTTTAATTTTTTTTTTTTATTGTTTCATGCACTATTAAAATATAGAGGAGAGAAAGGAGGTGAGGGAGAAGGGAGGGATTTGTCCGGAAAGGCAATTATGATAGAAGATGACGTTGGTGAGGACTGGAATTCTGATAATTGCTGCTGGAGTGATTAGGCTGGAGATAAGATTATTGAAGTTGAGGTCGAGGGTGCAAAGTTAATCGTGGGAAGGGGGATGATGACACTGGGTGGGGAGGAAGTTGTGACTAAGGGTGAGGAAGTGGTTGAGAGAAAAAGGAGTGGGGATAGAGCTGACGGCATGGTTGAAGAAGAAGAGGGGAACTTAGTGAGGAGGATGGAGAAGCAGCCGAGGGTCGGGAAGAGGCAACCCCAACCCCAGCGCAAAGAGCCAGCGCGCGAGGATCATTCACGATAACAAGTACCCCTTTTGACGTTTATCTCTCCATTAAGCCTGTGCTGGTTCTACTTTCGATCGGAAGAATCACATGTCCCGCAAACACCACCACCAGAAGGAACGCAATAAATAGCATAGATTCAATTGGTCCCTCCCTCCCTATTCATACCGCGCCCCTTTTGCAGCACCTCCATCTACTTCTCGATCCGTCAGTGTGTAATCGAACCAACCACCACCGCCACTGGACCAGATCGATCACCAATTACTCCCGTGTTAGAAGTAACAACACGACTGCCAACCAACGAACATTCCAACGAACCATGGGTTTGACCAAAACTTAAAACTCCATGAAATGCTGGGTGAAGTAGAGTTGGCATTGGCACAACTGCCAACGCTCCCATCGTCCATGACACACACCAGGCTCATCTTCCAGGGCATCTCAACATTGTCAACCACCACAAGATCTGAATCACATACTCTTTAAGGCGTCTTTGGATACTAGGAGATCTTATTTTGATCAGATCTTTAAATTCAAAGCAGCATGGAAATTTGGAATTGTCAAAAGAAAGAGGGGCTGCTAAGTGATACAGTTAGTTAATCCTTGTGTTCTGAAATAATATAAAAATACCTTAACTTCCAAGAGCCTCGTTTCGCTTGAATCATTCCCTTTCCATTATATATTCATTCTCCTTCCATTTTGTATTTTCAACGCACACAAACTTTGTTAGGAAGATCTTATTAGTTTCCAAGCATCCAAACTGACCTTTTGAAGCTCTCTTTTTGATTGACAGGAACTAGGTAGATCACCTACCACACGCACGGCTCCAGCATGCCAGTGAGGTAATTCCTCGCATAGTTCAGTGGCTGCTCCAATGCTTGCCACACTAATATAGCAAGTCGAACCTAGACCTATTTTGGATTGAAGCAGTACACCTTGTACCAGAGCTATGGGAAAGTGGAGTGGGATGAGGGCTTCGAGACTAGCATCAGAGACAATGAAGTGGAAGAAGATGTTCGTTCTTCTAAGTAGAGGGCATGCTTGAAAACGAAGTGAACAATGGTAATGGAGTCATGGGGGTACTTCTCATCAAGGGTGATGGCCATATATGAATGAGCCACAAATCACATACGGTGACGTTATGGTTGGGATTAGAATAGAACAGGGGATCACCTCTATGAAATGTAGAGGTGAAAGAGAGAGAGAAGAAGGATCGGAGAGGGAGCGGGAGATGGACGTGAGACTTCGTGACACCGCCATGGCTGTAATTGTCGAGATGATCACCCATCTCTAAGCTTTGAACTATGAACCGTAGATGTAGACTTGAGCCATCTTGAAGAGAGGGTTAAGGTGCGGTCCAGGGGTTGAGTGCTGGCTGGAGACTAGATGGCCTAGGAAGAAGAAAGTACAATCAAAACAACTTTTAACTGAGTGGACTGCCACGAAAGCCCTTCACCATCATATAAGATTGCCACGCTAACAACAACAAAAAAAAAAAAAAAAAAAAAAGCATGGCGTTAAATTTTTTTAATGACAAAAATTAAAGTGAATCAAAAATAAAAATTTAAGAATATTTTAAATTTTTTTTATAGTTTAGAAATTAAAGTGAAATATCCTCCAAAGTTGAAGGATTAAAAGTATACTTTATTCTAAATTTTACTTATTTTTATTAATTAGCTGCAAATCAAATTAAACTTAAGGATTCTATAGAAACGTAGATTAACTCTTGAATAAAATTATTCATTATGTATCTTGTGATTTTGCAATTAAGATTTTAAGTCTTGACAAGTAAAAAAATATCCCAACCATTCCGCCATATATTTTTAAGCAAATGAGATTAGAAAAGAGGTAGGATTTCAAAACTCATTCATGCAGGAAAAAAAAAAAAAAAAGGATAAAAAAAAGGGAAGAAATGAAGGAAAAAGAAAAAGAAAGGAAAAATAAAGAAGAAGAAAAAAAGAAAAGATAAGAAAAAAAAAAACAAATAAAAGGAAAGAAGGGGATAGAGATGAGCTTGTCTTTCACAGGCTTTGAATTAGGATATCTATTTGGATGAAGTTAGGAAGTAGAGTGTTTTATTTTGTGAAGAAATCAGGACATCCTGAGATTTAACATCCTAAGATTTAAAGCATCGATTCAAGTATTGCACTTTTTTATGATTTTTTTTTTTTTGAAACCAAAGCCTTAATCTCAACTATTTAATTTTACCATACAACACCCTCAAACCTTTATACCCTTATACAATACACTTGGAGTTGGAACTCTTTATGGCACATCGATAAAATGCCAAAAACATTATAGAATTTATTTTTAAAATATTTCTTGTAAATAAATTGAAGTTTTATCTATGCTTGTAAACCATGATGAATAAATGCCCACCTATATTACAATGTATAGGTTGATAAAATAAAAGTTTAAATTATACATGTTGATGCTGAATTCTAAGCCCTTCTCTTCTCTCTAATCATAAGCTTGATAGAGAGTATATATTTAGAGTTTTATAATTGTGAGAAGAGAAGGACAAGAACCCAAAATGTATAGACTTCATTTTTTACTAATCCCACCCATCATAAGACTCTAATCATATTGATAACTATAGATATTAGGCTTAAATTCCTATATGAGCCAACCAAACTTATAGACCTCCATAATGGCTATCTTTTTCAACAAGGGGCCGTTTGATTAGCAATGTAATCTTACGATCTGTGCTTTATATAAATATGAGCTGTTACTAGATGACATACTATCCATGAAAAATCCAACTAGATATCATCAACATAGCTAAAGTCGGCAGTGGGTAGCCTTCCTTTTATTCCCCAATAAGGCACATAGGCTATAAATTTAACCAGGATATATGCAGTGGGCGCTAATTTGTGTATAAGATGATGGTGGGGTTTTGTTTAATGGAGCACCATGACGACGAAAAAACAAGGGCAAGCCTTATCTCTCTCTCTCTCTCTCTCTCTCTCTCTCTATATATATATATATATATAATCTGTCCGCTTTCACGACCCCATGCCGTCCTCCTAGTGTTGAAGAAAATGGCTAGTTAAACTTTCCCCACACAAGAATACCTTCCAACGTCTGTTCTAAATTATATATATATAATCTGTCCGCTTTCACGACCCCATGCCGTCCTCCCAGTGTTGAAGTCAATGGCTAGTTAAACTTTCCCCACACAAGAATACCTTCTAACGTCTGTTCTAAATTATCTTTTTGTACATTATATGATGGCTTTAGCTCGGTCAACAAAAAAAACTTGGACATATAGGGTACAAAGAGTCATCTAATAGTCCATGCCGGACCAAACCAATTTGAATTAGCTTCGGCCTATAGGTTGAACTTGGATTTGGGTTCACTCACGTTACGTTTTCATCGTACCAAGTTTTAGTGCAAAGCATTTTTTTTTTTAAATAAAATTTGGATCAAAATCAAATTAACATGAGATATGAATATTTAATTCGATGATATCCATATTTAATTTAGTTTAAGTTCTCTTTCTCTCTCTCTCTCTCTCTATATATATATATATATATATATATTAAACTAAAATATACCTTAGTCTTCAAATTGTCATTCAAAATTAACTTTGGTCCTCAAACTTTTAATTTTTACAATTTAGGCCTCATCCTCTCTGTTGCCTGCCTGCCTTTGCTCTTCTCAAGGCCATTAATATGTTTAAGTATTGGGCTTATCTTTACTTTTTTGAGTTTTGCTTCATAAAATCATTATTCCTTATTGTAGTCCCTACTACCTGTCTTAGCTAGGGCTTATTCTCCTTAGAGTTATTGCTCTATTTGATGTTTTTACTCTCTCCTTCTTCTAACTATACTTCTTCTCCATTTTCTCTTTTCTTTATTCACCCCTCTTATGTATCTTTGTAATTATTTATATATTACTTTTTTAATAAATAAATTAATTAGAAAGTTTATAACTTTTTCATTTTCTTATATATAAAAAAAAATCTTGCTTGGAACAATTTGTTGTTTGTCATTAACTATCAAAGATTATTGTTTCCCAACAACTGAGGTTGATCGTTACCTCAAATATAAGTAATTAATATTTATTATATAAAAATTATATTAAAATTAATAAAATAATTGATGTGTTATCTTAACTCAAATATATAGATTGATTGTTTGAATGATATATTAATTATTTTATTAATTTTAATTTATATTTTGTAATGAAATATTAAAAATATAATATTTTTAAAAAAATTGAGAAACAAAATGAATTTTGTGTGAAAGTTTAAAGTTTAAAAGTATATATATTTTTTTATTTTTTATTTTTTATTTTTTAAAAAAATTCAAATCATAGCAAACATGGATGGGCCCACCCACCCAATCCGGTTTACGCTCATGGGTGGGTTAGGACGACTTAAAGATTCCTGGTGGAAACTTGAAGGAAGGCCATTTAATATGGATTTCCCGATTGGATTGGAGAGGATCTATTTTTTCAATTGCAGCCATTTAACATTAACGTAAGGCGATCATGATTGGATGCGGTCCACCGTGGTACATGGGGCGAAATGTGCCCACCTCACCACCATGATCATATTGCGCCGATCGCGATTGATGTCCTCTCCAACCCAAAGCAAGGGAGTCGTGAAGGGACCGAACTAACTTGCGAGGTTGGCCTCTGATGTCACGGTCTGTTTCGACTGGGATATAACTGGGGCCATGTAAAGTTGACGTCATTGCTACCAATCAACGGATGACACGTAACATCACGCCTGGGACTCACAGCCTATCAGAGCTCGAGAATATAGCGGAAAATAACAACCGGGACGTGGCCAGCGGTCACCTCCCCCCAGCGCGAAGGTCGAAAAAGACCGACCCTCACCTTGGGACGAGGAAACCGGTGAGGAGGAAAGTAGCATCCTACGTAATTTATCACAGCCCTGTGTCTCATTCTTGAAGCGAGGGGAAGGGTATTCTCGGTATACAGAACGAAAAAAAAGGGAACCGAATTCGTTTCAGGTAGGATTTCGCGTCGTCAGCGTGCCGTCAGATTTGGCGACGGGGATCGTTACAAAGCGATAAGCCTGAAAGCGGTGACGTCACGACGAGGATTCGGGTGCCAATATCGTCTTTTTCCCTTTTGTTTTGTTTTGTTTTTTTTTTTTTTTGCTGATTCCTTTTTCGCACTCTTTTTCCCAATATGAAGCAACACCAATTCGATTTTTTTTTTATTTATTTACCCCTCAGTTACGTGGTTGGTACAGTAAAAAAATGTGAGGTTTAAAGACACTCAAGATATTCAATAAGATATAAAGTCCTTGATCAATAATCTTTTATGAATGAAATTGATGGTTTTTAATGAATAAAATTAAAATTTTAAAAAAAATTTAAAAAGCATGATATCTGAAGCCTGAGAAAAAAATTTTATATTATTATTTTTTTAATAAAAATTTTTGATAAATATATATGATAAATAATTAAATATATATACTAATAGAATAAATATACATAGTAAATTAGTATATATTTACATTGTTCAATATGCACATTAAGAATATAAAAAAAAATATGAAAGATGAATAAATAGGCACACTAATAAATGTGCAGAAGGATCATGATAATCATCAAAATAAAAATTATAGCCCCATCTTTTTAAGGGTTGTTTATCAAATATTCAAAACATAATTATTGTTATTGATATCGAAAGTTCCGAACCTCTTGTCAAAAAAAAAAAAAAAAAAAAAAAAAAAAAAAAAAAAAAAAAAAACCATAGAAAAAAGGGCATGCACCTCTCGGACTTATTTGGAGGAAGAAAAGAGTCGAGAGAGATCATTCATCAAAGGATGGGACATTCTTTTTGCCATTCACCATTGTCAGCGAGGCAAGCCACTTTACTTGGACATTCTTTTACACAATGAAAAAAAACATATTCTACTGGCACGTAAAATAGTCCAGCAATGTTGACATGCAAATCGCCGCACTAGCGATCGCGCTGGAGCAATAACAATGAATTTGTCCAAGGGATCACCGCACAATTAACGTCCCTACCAATAAAACTTTGGAAGATTAAATCAGTCCTCGCAGGTCCTCTAGAGAGTTTCGTATCAAGAAGGAAGTTACATCACAAAATCATGCACCAACGGACTCCTCATTCCTGCAGGAATCGATTCTACCATGAAGAAAGCCCAATAAAATTCCCTGGTATGCGAACAGAAGTCGTACAAATTTTTGGCTCCAGTTTCTACATGAACAATTTACCCCATTGCCAAAAATTAGTAACTTTTTTTTAAAAAAAAAAGAATAATGTTACAACATGCCAAGTTTCTCGGTCACCAAACCCAACGTCCAGAAGAACTAGTTTCCACCTGCACAACAACAATTTGACCACAGATGAACAACTTGACCAGGAATCTATAGAACAACTGAAAAAGAGCAGAAAAATAGCAGCTCACTAGACTGAATGAAAATGTTGCTGTAATAGAAGTCAGACACTTGCACCAGGAATTGGAGCCACGTCATTTGGCCCAAGGTCATCAATAGGTGGCCGTTGTTTGTGGTGATTGGTAACTGATTGGTACGCCATAGCTAATGCTAGAGCCTGAATAACATGACAGTAGAACCAGGTAACATTTGATCAGCAAATATATCCTCCCACATGCTAATGCCACTGCAGTTATCTGGCAATTATGCATCAAATTTCCAATTTCACAACTCATTCAAATTTCCACTTTTATGGCTGTGGTTGGTGGTTTATTCTGCTTTTCCCAATTTAGATGTTCAGTTGAACTTCAGAAAATTTATTAAAGACGTAAGTCCCAATTTTTTGTTCTAGTGACTTGAATATAAATTGAAGCACAACTAATAACAACGAATTTTCTTTATTCAAAATACGTGACAAAATGATAAAATATGATGGATTTCCTTCCCCCCCCCCCCAAAAAAACATCCAAAGAGCTCCTGTGTTTTCAAATCATAAAGAGCAAGCTCCAGAACAACAGTTATATCATGTCTGTGTATCAAGTCTATTAGCGATAAAAGAGAGAGAAATGGTTACTAATAAATTGTAGGCAGAAACATCTATGAACAGGTCCATTTTTATAGAATTGTTGAGTGTATTTTGTTCTCTCCTTGTTTGAGAAATAAGCTATCTGCTAAGACCATCAACCAAGGTAACTTTGCATTCATGTTTCAATCAAGAAATGCATAAAGGTGCAAGTAGGTGTCGATTTCTACAATATCAACTTTTGAAAATACAAACCATTATTTGCAAAATTCTGTTCAACAAGATTAAATCTTTATAGTATCAAATGGACTACCAATAAAAACTTCCCATAATATATAACTTACAATGTGATCATGGTCAGGAGGTGCATATATGCCTGTTGTTATCGTGGTTCTTCTTCTGGTACCACCTTTAGGTGGATCTTCAATGCTTTTGAAACCTGTTGGAACAACAACGACAGGCATACCAACAAGATTTCCCAAGCAGACCCTTTCCCAATCGGTTGCATTGCCTATGAATGCATCTACACTAAAACTTTCACGAACTTCCTTTATCAGCTTCCATCTTACCCTCTGTGCCTGTAAATAATTATTTTATATGTCAACAAAATAGGCAAAGATTAATAATGTACACAACGTACCGCTATTGCACTACGAAAATGAAAGAAACTAGCAGTATAGGATTCACCTAAAGTGGCTTAAGTTCTTGCAACATTTAAAGGTTTTGCCAGGTTGCTCTATCACATCAATTAAGGTCCCCAAGTGGCCTATTTACAGATCGATCTATGGGAGTCCTTAAAAGCATTTTTAAGTTATATATTGCTATGTATGGCCAACCATGCAACATGGTTGTCTTTATAAATTGGATGAGACTAACTCATCTTTAGGAAATGTATTATATATTCGACAAGAATTAGATAAAATGATGGAGCTACACCTGTAGATAGTCTACTGCAGGTATCAAACGGGCACGACGTAGCTCTACTGGCCACTGATCTTGTGCTTCATACTCATCATCATATCCTGAGCGCTGCCACTTGTCAAAGTGGGATAGCATATCAACATCCATTGTAAAATTGAGAACTGCCTGAACTGATTCAACAGTATAATTTAGCTTGAAAGGAACAACATTAACACCCTTTGATGAAAGAACATGAACAACCTGGCAGAAACAAAGAGCAACAATATGGTACCAATTCAGATGATGAGAAAAAAAATAACATTAATTTCAATGAAATTAAGCAACAAACTCACTTCCATCTCAGCATCTTCTAGATAACCCACAGTGAGGTTTTGGATGTCAACTTGAAATGGGTCCTCGAGAGCAACATTACGAGATGAGAGGTCATCTGGATCCTTTCCTCTAATGGCATCTATTATAAGAGCACAGTCTGTGGCACTTCTGCAGAAAGGACCAAGCTTATCCTGTTGTATGCAATTGATTTTTAGCTCATCAATTTTTTAGAAAATTATTAACTGATAAAAGAATTACAAAACAATACTGAATGAGAACAAAAGTCAGCTACCAAACTCTCTGATATGCTCATGACACCACTTCGACCAACAGTCCCAAAAGTTGGGCGCAAGCATGTTACTCCACAACGAGCTGCAGGGTACGTCATTGACCCAGCTGTTTCCGAGCCAATTGCAAATGGAACCATACCTGCAACCCCAACAAGAGTAGTAAACATCATTTTACTTACTAAATTATCTATTAAACCTAGCCCATAATTAGCTACTCAGAAGTCTTTTTGAGGAGAAAAAAAGACTTCTAAGTAGCCACTTAGAAGTCAGCTCATAACAGCTGCTTCTCAGTCAAACAAAATAACCTGCAGACGTGCTGGCTGCTGGTCCTGCTGATGAACCAGTAGAGAACTCAGCAATGTTCCAAGGGTTTCTGGTCCTTCCCCCGAACCAGATATCATCATAGGCTAGTGATCCTGAAACAAGCTTTGCCACAAGAACAGCTCCAGCAGACTTTAGCCTGTAACATAGTGTATTACACCATGATCAGCTAATAACTTAATATAGTCATAAAACATTAATTATGCATTCAAAATTTCAGTAACCTTTTGTAGACCCATGCTTCCATGTTGAGAATTTGATCCTTGAAGGTTTTTGAACCCCAAGTAGTCTTATAGTGGGGTACTGCTATAATGTCTTTCAGTCCATAAGGAATTCCATGAAGAGGACCTGCAACTCAGTTCAAGCATTTCAACGACACAATTTTTTCAACCTCAAATCTTGATATAAGCAAATTCAAAACTACACCCTTGCCATCAAGTAGGATGGTTCCCCCCCCTTGTTCTCAAAGAAGAAAAAAGGGAAACGAGCAAAATATATGGAATCAAGTGAGTGGGAGTCCATCCATCCTTTCTCCAAGAAATCAGATAGGAAAATTCAATAAGTTTCTTTTTCAGAAATTTCCAGATTTGATATACCACACTCTAGCTTTATGAGACAATAGAACAGTATCTCTGCAGGCTGATAACAATAAAAATTGCTTTTAAGCAATGTTTTTTTTTTGGACGTTCTTGTTTTGGATTCAAAAGGTGGAGGGTAATCCCAATCCTGGGTAGTTTCTCATCAATAAGCCAAAACCAGAATATCTATCACTGGTATCGAAGGAACACCACCAAGACTTAACCAAATTGGCATAATTTAAGAAGGGCAAACATATCCTTTTTTTCCCCTTCTTCTTCTTTTAAGAGAGAGAAGCTAGAAGAGATGAACATCAACTATGAGTATCCATTAAGATCTGTAGAGTACCCAAATATGTTCCTTGGGCCAGCAACTCATCTGCCTTTGTTGCCTGATTGTGTGCTAATTCTTCAGTAAATGAAATCACAGCTTCAAGGACATGATTATACCTAGTGAAATTTCCATACTATCACATTAGTTGGAAACTTTCTAATAGATAAAGGAGTTTTTATTAAATTTGATGACAAGCTGCAAGCTAGCAAGTTTAGACCAGGGTAAAAAGAAGGAGAAGATGAACTTGAGTCTACCTCTTTAATCTTCGAATGAAAATATCAGTAAGCTCGCGAGAAGTGATTTGCTTGGTCCTAATAAGTTCTCCTAGTTCAAGTACCTGGAAGGTGCTCGGTTAAACATGCTAAAAGGACAAGAAAACTATGGAGGGGAGAAAAAAGAGCCAACAAAAAGCCTTTAAATCCAGTAATGGAAAAATGAAACTGGCCCATCAACTTACAGACATGAATGCAATATCTTCTTGACTATTTGGCCGCTTTATCCCAGATAACAAAGAATGGTTGAATTTTCTATCATTATGAGGTGATTCATTGCTGCCCCAAGATGAATTGAACACTAAAACTGATGGATTATGCAATCCTCCATCTTCAGAAGCAACCAACCTACGGTTCACTCTGAACATAGGTATGTTAAATTCCTTTGCACCTTTCATCATTTCTTTAACCTAAAAAAGAGCAAAAAATAGTTTATAGATCTTCATAAAAGAAACAACAGAGAATGTTGAATAGTATTGTGCAATAATAATACATCGTTACCTTTGAATCATTGAAAAAATTGGCATCCAAATACTTTAATGCCTCCTTAACCATTGAAACCTCGCTGATAGTTTCTTTGCTTGCAGTGTCTTCCACTTGAACTCTATTGTCCTGAATGAGAAAAAGTGGTACAGAATATCAATTTAAAAGCAGTAGACAGGAGATAAATAAGTTATCTTTCCTACTGTCCATCACTTAAGGTATCCGGAAATGCGTGTATATGGATGGCCATGGGCCTCATGAGATGAGAGTGACCAAATATTTTTAGATAAAGTCACCACTGCTTCACATGACAGGAAAGAGAATATATTGTGCTTCCAGACGGAACAATAACTGCTGCAGTAACAAGACATATGAGCCAATAGACACAGAATATGACAAAAAACAATGATCCAATCTCCTCTCTTGTGCAACTTTTAATTCAACCTCTTTGAATATCAATAAATCTATGCCATCTATATAAGCGCCAACAGCAACTCCAGAAATCTAGATACTAGGATTTCCATAAAATGGTAATTAATGCGGAGAATGATCAACTCAACACGAGACATTTACATATTGTTAATTTTTTTTTAGAATTATTAGAACAATAATAAGCACTAATGACTGAGGTTTTTCTGAAAGATAAGTTTAGCAGGAAATTGATTCTACTAGTGCACCGTAGAGGTTCTCTTTCCCACTTTGGCACCAAAATAGCTAACAGAACTAGACATGCATCCCTTTTTTATGTTTCTGCAAGGCCACACTGATCAGCCACTGATAGCCATTATGAAATATCATTTGGCTCCCAACAATCACAGCTTGTTTCCCAGTTCTCAAGCTTTTCCATCACTCAATTCATGGTCCCTGGAGAGGATTGAATTACTTTAACTATAGAGCAACTACTTTAGTACAAATCTTTCATGACCAGATAGAGGCCATTGCTACCTTGCCTTCTTATAATCTTGAGCTCCAATAAAGCAAATTAATCATCCATAGATTTCAGTGCTTAGCCATTTACCTACTGAGAACATCTGCTAAGACTGCAGTCTGTCTGTACTCATCCGGAGCCATGTTCATATTTAATACATCAAGTTTCAGATAAATAGGTGCAATATTGGTCATTTGGAGTTTCTTTGAGAGAACTCACACTTTAAGGTATGATTTTCATTTTTCTGCAAGGTCTCTCATAGAAAAAAAACGTCCTCTTTTTCTGCTACCATACGTGAATGTTGCGAGATGAAATTTCAGAAAGCACGACCAATGTAGTGAAAGATTGTTATTGGTGCCAGGAATCTGCATCAAGTTCTCATTCATTCACAAGCTTTTCCAAGTTGTGGAGGATCACCTTCCATACACAAGCAGTAAATGGGTAGAACAAAGTGGTCTCAACCCCCAAAACCAGTGTTTTCCTGAATTCTGGATTTTATCCAGAGCTTGATCAAATAGACATTTGTGCACCAAACGAAAGGGCATCTCAACATGTTAAACTGTTGAAAATTTGTAAGTGATAAAGTAATAAGGGTAACATTATACATAATGCAAGGAATGAATAGAATAAACACAGACAGCATGATCAATTCATCAAAATTAGAGTACAAATATTTTACACATTTTTCCTTTTAGGTAAAATATATTAGTTAACTGATAATGTACTAAATATAATTAGAGTAACCTTTTGTATTATTTAGACTCTATGAATCATTTGCTTTCAAGGAATCAAACTCCCATGTCTATATCCTGTTTCCCAAAAACTATTACAAACCAATCCTTATTTCGCTCCCTTCTGTTAACTGGACAATCTGTTAAATAACTTGCATATCTGGACTGGATCACAACATAAAGGTTGGTGCCAGTGGACATCACCAAGGAAATGATTTAACGAAAGAAAAAAAGAGTCCAAAACCATATCCTGTTCCAAATGATTTCTTGTATGGGCAACCATAATTCACTCCAGAACTCCATCTTCAAAATGGTACAGTACTGCATTTTTTTTGAGTAAATGTGGTCATTATTGTTACTTTACACAATTCTTCACCAACTTAATGAGACCTTCTTTTGTTGGCTGAAACTCCTAACTTAAATTGTTATTTGCATGCACAAGAAACTGAGAATTCTGAGGTAAATATGTAGCATGACAAGGAGTGATAGTCTAAGGAACAAGTAAATTAGCAAAATAATGGGCAGTTGTTGCAAGATAAAAGGCAAGATGGCGAGCTAACTAACATGGTAATGCCAAGTGCAACAGAACCCTGATAAGGCCTTACTAAGAAATATCTCATACTAGGATGAAGGATTAGGTAAGGAAGGAAGAGATCTAAGATGACATGAGTAGAAGCTGCAAGAAACAGTCAAAAGTACTTGTCATAGCCAGTGGTAACAATGAATGTTTTCTTTTATCGATGATATATAGTACAAGCAAACATGGTTTGCCAACCTGAACTGTAACACCTAGTACAGAGCATATCAGTGGGGTACCAAGCAAGAATGCACATTGGGTCAATCCAGGCTAGTCCATGTGCTGCTTGAACCAGCCCACATTATAAGAAGGTTGGGCCAATATTTCTATGGGTTGGCCTAAGCTCAGGTCACATACATTTGGTCTGATTTATAATCAGGCTGAGCTTGGGCTAGTGATTTATGAGCCCAGTAACCTAATCCAACTCAGCCCGATACTTATGGAGCATGTACATATATATGTGGAATATATTACATAAATATAGTAAAAATATAGTCCTAAAAATTGTCGATCATATAGGTAAAGGTACTAGTTATTTAAGGGATAATTATTCTAATTAAGATTTGTATATAAATTACTGATATGGATATGGAATTACAAACATGAATGCACTAGCAAATGAGAGCTTTCATATTTTGAATTTTAATTTGTTGTTAATTTGAACTGGCTCAATTTAAACCTAAGCTCACTCATAATTTATTGGACTGAGCTTATGCTCATACATGATGGATTGAGCATGGGCCAAGTTTGACCTTAGGCTAGGTTTTTACTTTTTTAGTAACTTGGGTTGAATATGAAACCATCTATGGCCAAGCCCAATCCACTCGATATAGATCCTTAGTACTGAGACTCAATATGCTCCCTTGCACCGAGTGTCCTGACCAACATATCTATCATACTGACAGTCAGTATGGGGTGCATTGGTTGGGTATCGGTGTGGAGTCCAATGGTAAGACTGCAAACATTGTAGACACCCAACATGTATGGTTGAATATTCACATCTCCCTTTCTTACAAAGATGATCTTCTTTCAGCAAATACTCCCCTTAGTAAATGATTACGAAAGAGAAGAAGTTAACTAAATATGGAATGTATTATTGACTCCTCTACAATTGTCATGATTGATGGGACCAAACCAGATTATCAAGTGCTCCTTCCTCTTGAATCAAATGAGAGTAGAATGACAATAACCCTATGCTTTTGAGATAAGGCTTGTTTGTCATGGGTTATTGACTCTATTACTGCTATTAATCAAAGAAGCCCAACTGCTCCATCTCTTGATCTGCACTGAAGTCTTTATTTACCTGGAGTCTTTACGTACATAATTCATAAAGGAACTAAGTATTGTTCTAGTGTCAGGCATATGCTCTGGATGTGAAATAGAACCTTGGATGGATATGATTTGCTGACTGATTTTTTTCTTTTTTTTTCTTTCTTTTTTTTTTTTTTTTTTTTTTTTTTTTTTTTTTTGTAAAAGAAAAATGCGCATTTGTTTACAATCTAAGCCAAAGAACGTGTAAGGTGAACATTTCAAAGGAGGAAGAACCGGGCAGCCAATCACGTGCCAAGAACATGTGGCGTCTTTGATGTCTCAGCTATTCTTATGAATAAAAACAGATCTAAGTCCCTTCAAAAAAAAAAAAAAAAACGATGAAAACAAGAGGGAAAAGTACCTTTCCCTTAAAATACACAATTTCATATGCCATGTTTCATGGTTAAGTAAAGACTTAAAATCTAAATTATTTGAGGGTCCTTTTTTCTTCCTACTTTTCCTCCAGCAATCCCCTCTTCATCTCAGAAGTATGCCTATGAAATCAATGAAATCAAAGAACAAAACCTGGTGGGTTGCAGATCGAAAGGGGTGGTGTATAAGCCAACATGATCGAAAGTTTATCCAACAAGTCAGCAGGATCAAAAAGGAAAAAGCAAGAGAACGAAAGATGAAGGGAATAGGGGAGGAGCGGATGGGGAGTTACCATTGCGAAGTGATGCCCCGGTGCTGCTGCCGGTGAGCGCGGCGTGGGGGGCGAGAACAAGACCACGGTTAAGAGGAGGAGTGGGATGGAGATGACGCGACGTGGCAGCGCTCGGCGACACATGGCGCTGCAGACCGGCGACGTGGTGCTCCAAGGCCGGCGGAGGCTCAGAGGGGCGGGGAAGTCGAACGGGTGAGTGTTCTGGGTGTTTGGTAGTGGTTGATTCATACACCCTCTGGCTATGAGTATTTGCGGCGTATAACATTGGAGTTGTTATAATAACATAAATAAAGACCATTTCAACATGTCAGACCAAGTAATTAGATACAAATAAATAAGTACATCAATTATACACTATACGAAACAAAATATATCTAATTTTTTCTTTAACTGCGCGACTTTAGAGATGCTAGGATTTTTATAAATCTTGATCGGTCTTGAAGTTGTGAGACTAACGTTTCTTGATGACTAAATCAAACATAATATGCATCAAAACTTATGATACCCTTTTTTTTTTTTTTTTTTTAATAAAAATTTATATATATAAAAAAGTAGATTAATTCTTTGTTTAACTTGCTTATTCATAAAGCTCTTATCTTAACTTCACTTTTCGTTAGTTTCTTTCTTTTGAGATTTGTAGAGCCTATCCAGCCATAATACCATAAAGACATCCATTAAAAGCAGAGATAAAAGCCGGTAACACCAAATCTCTCTTTTTTTAAAAAAAAAAAATTTATTTTTTATTAAATGCCAAAATGTAATTAACCCCACCTCTATGTAGTTTATTAACCGTAGCAGATAATCTGCTTTTCAGTAAAATACTAATTTTTACTTTATTAAGGGGAATTATTCATTTGCAGGTCGCTGAGAAACCAGGCCTCTTAGATTCCTGGCAATTTCTGATTAAAATATTCATAGAAATGATGAGGGAAACCTAAACGGACGATTGGGCTCCACCTTCTCGGATTTTCCAAGCAGTCCACTTGGTGGTTCGCTGGGCCAGCAGATGAGGTCCGGCGGCCCGATAAAGAGCTTTTGCTGGAGGCCCAGTTTCCGGGATGATCGCCGAAGCAACTTTCCCTTCGTTGGAGAGCTTCCGTCCCCGGTTCGAAGTCCCCAGGGCGCGAATCGGATGATGCTTCACCGGATCCATCCCGTTCCGGCCAGAGCAGACGTCCGACTCCTTGAAAGGTCGCTTCGCTTGAACTGGGGCTAGGAAATCCTTCGTCTACACCGTAATATCCCCACCGACCCAGTACGATCGTGCCCCTTTGTTTTAGCTTTGCTAGCCGCCTCGAGAAGAAAGTGGACCAGAGAGGGATGCTCAGCAAGTCCGGTGACCGCCTCTCTAGTCGGAGGAGAGCGGCCGCCGCCGAGATGGCTGGGCTTAGGTGCTCGAGCCTCCTCGGAGCTCCCGCCACCACTCTGGGCTGAAGCCTGATCATTGAGAGAGATCGCAGAGGAAGGCTTCGGTGGAAGCAGGCCTTCCTCGGACCCGGCAGAAGCAGTCCGTGGGTGGTTGCCGACCTTCCCTTTCGCCTCCTTTTCTGTTTGCGTCGCTTTAATTAATGTGCCCTCGATTCTCGTTCACGAATCCTCGCACACCGCCGCTCCCCCTTCCATTCGATCACTGGTAGTGTGAAGTCTTCGGCCGCTACTGCGGAGAGGACCCGGGAGATTTTTAAGGGTTTCCACAGCATTCCGAGCTCCGGCGGCTTCGTCGATCATCACCACCAGCGACCATCGTCTTCCAGGTCGGCTTTGGATTCCCTGGATATCTGATTTTCTTTTCTGAAATCGGTAGAAGAGATTGGTTATTTCAATCACAAATTGATTCTATTTTTAAAATTTAGTTTTGGATTCGTTTTCTTAATGCAAAAACCCTTCTTTCTGTTGTCGAATGCCTGAAAAAAACTTCTTTGAATTTGGCTGATGCTTTTTCTTCTCGTAACCATGGTTCTTCTTTAAAAGTCCAATGAAGGTATCCATCCAATTGAAGGATCCTACTATGGCATCCCACTCCACTGGGCTGGTCCTCCTCACTCTCCTGAGGCACCAAGGTGTCCATAAGTAAATTACTTATGAATCTGGAAGAGAAACAAAAGCTCAGTGGATTCTGGCCTAGAATTGCAAAGTATATAATGATGTGCAAAACTAAAATAGAATTGAATTGCAAGCACGCTAGCTTTGTTCTGCAACTCATCCATGCCTGCTTTCCTTTTACCTCTACCTCCTTCCTAGTCCTGGCTTGGAAGGAAAAAACAAGAAAGCGAACATTTAATGGTTGCTGGTTCTCCTAGCTTCATTGCACGATATTGGGCAAGAGTGGCTGTTCGGTGATATCTCTCTTTCATTTCTTGAAAATTTTTCCTTGATTTTTTCCCACTGTTAGAAGTGATTTGTTGGGTTTTGTGGTGACATATGTCTTTATTTATCCGCGGTTTATTAGATTTTATTTGTGCCTATGTGATTCTTACACTCTCTACCTATTTGTTTTAATGCCCCAATCATAAATGACATGATAAAGAACAAGCAACGAGGTGTTCCAAGAGTTCACTGTTTTGATACATCTAAAATCACCAATATAAAGTTTCTCCTTCATTTGCTTCATCTTCTCTTCGACATTGTTTTCAGAAGTTAAGCTCGTTACAATTTCAGGAATAGAGGTGGTCATATTTATGTTGCATGCATTCATATAGAATTTGTTTTCCTGAACGTCCCAGGAAGCCATCCCTTGAAACTGTCCCCTTCCTTGACGCCTTTGAACCCTAATCATTTTTTTTGGGAAAACAACAACCCTGGCTTTAAAGTCTTCCTTTCTATGCATAGAACTTTCCAATTGCTGAAAAAAAAAAATTAACGAATGTTTCATATTATTCTATTTTTGTTGTTTTGATCTGCTGAGGTATGGAATGATTTATATGCTGAAATTTTCAATTCTGAATTAGAGAATAGATGAATGTTCTTTGCTATTAATTGATTTAAGAGCATATGTATTTTCCAAGCATATTCATTACCTTTGCTTCATACGTGTTTGACAGAATGTCTAAAGGATTATTATTCAATTTTTATGTACGATATCTCCAATTAATTATCTATCATTATATTTTGCCTACTACTTTTGCATTTTAAGTGATGATCAGCCTGTTCTTCTTTGAATTTGTTAATGACAAGTAAATTGGGGTTTTGCTAAATTAAAATAAATCATTTGTGCAGGAACTGAAAAATGATGATATTAGATTTGGTGATGAATTTGGTGTTAATTTTAGTAGTGGTGATTTTAGTCATTAGCTAATTTAGAATTTTGAAAAGTGGTGGAACCGCTTCTTTGTAATGTGTGGCATGGTCAATGTTGTCTGTATTTTAGCTTTTTAATCAATTTGGCAAAACTTTGTTCTTTGTTTATCTGTGTTACTATGGCGTTATGAAGTTTTAATTTATGGATGGAGTTAATTTCATTATGCCTAATATTTTTAATGAATTTTTTCTCATTATTTTAGATAAGTTAAAGCAATTTACTTATTTTTTAAAATATTTTTTAATTAATTAATTATTTACCATGTCATCATGGTTCAACCTTCGGTTCTACCCTGGTTGAACCTTTGATTGTTGACTCTCACCCTTTTCCAGTTCGAAGATCAGTTAGGTTTTTAAAACATTGCGGCTCCACCAGAACGCTTTTCTCGTCTTCTTCTGTTCTGCATCTGGGCCATGCACAGTAGAATTGAGATCGAGATGGAGAGCAAGGGAGTGATGGAGAAGATTCCCGCAGCTTGCGCCATGGAGTGGAGCATTGAGCTTGAGAAGGGGCTCCGTTCCAAGAAGCCTGGTCAGTCATCTCCACCCTTCTCCTTCTATACTATGAGTAACGTTCTTTTAAAACACTCAACTTGGTTATTTGATTCTTAAATGATGTGATTTTGCAACCAAGAACTACTTTATAACTCCAAATCTATTGTACTTGATAAATTTTAGTTGAACTTCTCGTACTAGATCTTTTGTTAATTGATCTATTAATTATCTTATCATCTTTAGATTTCTAAAGTTGTCCATGTCATGAACTTTTGGTGATTTCTTGCTGAATTCTGGATCTTGGCCTTCAGCTCGATCAATCTCGAATGCCAGACCTGTTATCAATAGCTCACTGACAGTCTCTCCAGCTCTTTCAAACTAATCATATGTGGATTTCACCTAGGACATCTCTTCTAGTCTATGCTATCTTTCAAAAATTTAGTTTCAATTATTTTTCTATGAACAATTTAGTTTCAATTGACGAGAGTATAAAAGAAGTAGCATCAAAGAATGGGTAATCAGCATTCTGGTGAAATGCAGAAGGTGAGTGTCTGAAAGTAGTTAAATTAGAAATCAGCAAGTAGAAAATGCATGACAGAAAGATAATTAAAGCAATATTCTTGTTGTAATTAATTGCAAGTTATACATGAATTGATAGTCTTACTTATGTCAGGTTGTGTTGTACAAAAGGATAGGTTGGAAGGTGAAGACAATATATGCAGAACTGAATTTTAGGGTGAATGTTTCTTCATGAGTGTTTGACGATTGTAATATGCTGAACTCGAGTGATTCTCGAACAAGAGAAGTTATGCTTGGAGTAATGCATTAATCAGAATATTGAGCAATAAAGCATGTCTGGTGCATGATGGTCGGAACGTTCAATGCTGAAATAGATGTGTGGTCAAGTATCAGAGTTATGGTATCGAATGAGAACATCAACTAAATCAAGCTGTGAAGGAAGTAGCTGAAATAATTGCTATTACCAGGGCCCCATTGATAAAAATGCACTGTGCGATCCCTGATAGCTGGGACAAGTCTTCTTAGATTAAGATACCAATTTACTATATCTTTCTATTCCTTGACTCATTTTGACCCTGTTATTCTTATTATTTTTTTTCACATATTATTTCAGGCCAGCACATTAAGGCAATAGAGCAAATTGGGCCTAAGCTCAAACAGTGGAGCATGGAGCCAAACATTACAATGGCAATATCAGATATTTATGGCTTGGTACCTGGGGAGGACAGGATGTTTGCAAACACAATCCTTCTTCGGCTTGCTGAAGCATTTAGGAATGGGGACAATTATACAAGGCGCTGCATCCTAAAAGTTTTTCTTTTGGAGTTGAAGCACCTTAGCAAGAAGGGCAAAAGGTATAACGGTATTCTGGCAAAGCAGAGGGTACCTAATAACATAGAGCTGCTTAAAAGAGTAAAAGTAGTTTTTGACACAGGTGATGTTGAGGCTAAAGCTTTGGCTTTGCGTCTATTTGGTTGCTGGGCTGATCTAGCAAAGGACAGTCTTCATATACGCTATGCCATACTTTCAACCTTGCAGTCATCCCATGTCTCAGAGGTGAGGTTAGTTTTTCCTTTCTGCATTTGGTTTAAACTTTTTTAATTGCTAATTATTAAGTTTCAGAGTTCATTTCAGTCCTGTTTTATTTCTCTCAATATTGTATGCATTCTGATTTTAAAGAACCTTCATTTAAAACTCATTCTCTCATCAGAAAAAGGGAAAACAAATATTCCAAAACCAAAATATAAAGGTGCATGAAATTAGCCTGAATATTAACTTTCTCTGGATTTTAGGAGTATAAGTTGGCATATTATATCATAAGATCCCAGAAATGTTCTGTCCATTGAAGTCCTAGAGCTGCAGTACTTTATAATTTATACAGTATCATACCTTTGATTCATTTTTGTGCAGGTAAAGGCATCATTATTTGCTGCTGGTTGCTTTTGTCAATTGTCAGAGGATTTTGCATGCATTGTTTTGGGCATACTGGTTCATATGATTTGTTCGATACAGGCATCCTCTGATGTGGTATTTGCAGCAGTTCGTGCTTTCTCTAAAATGCAATGCTCATCTTCTGTAGCAAGCAGAGCTTACAAGGTGCTCCATCACTACCATTGCTATTAGACCTGATGATTTATGTATCATTAGCTAATTAAGGAGATAAATTATTTTGCCAAATGTTTGGAATTTGATAGGTTGTCAGGTGTAAATACAGTACCAATTCCATTAGTTTGAAATCATTTTTTTCATGGTATACCGTACCAGTGTGTACCACCCCATTATTAGTCGTGCTGGTATGGTATGTTGAGCCAATCTACACGAGGCATGCTGACATTGTGCTGGTGTGGTTTCGATATGGGTTCGGTACTGAGTCGTTGAACCTTATATTTTTCATTGAAAAATATTTATATCATTATGAGATGTAACTTGCCCGAGAAACTATTTTTTCCCCTTTCCTTCAAATTATGCTTAAGTGTAAAGTTTTGAATAATCAGTGAGTAAAAGAAATGAAATTTTATTACTGGAAATGTTATTGCTATGTTAGAAATTCATCTAGTATGAATATTTGATGGTATGCCAATCATTATCAATCTCTAAAATTGATTTTTGATTCATTCACTGATTACTATAGTGCTTGTGTCTGTCTTCAAAAATGTTGTAAGGTAGAGATATGGCATGAGGGCATGAGTGCTGCTTGAAAAGTTTTATGAGTTCCCACAACTGCTAAGATTCATTTTGCACCATTCACATGAGAGTGGATACTATGAGGTGTATCCATGTCCCTCTGGAGGCTATATCTGGGGTACAATGATGGTTGACGGAGGGCAACTTTAAGTGCAGTATCTGGCAAGTTATGATGCACCAAAGGTTGAGCACCAACCTTTTCTAAATGCTATAGTTGGATGAAGTCACCAGTTCATTGGTTTAAAAATGAGATGCACACACATGCATCAATTATCATGGAAGAGTACTTATGGGCATGTTTGGACTCTGGGCATGTTTGGACTCTGGGATAGAGTGATGGAAAAATTCTAGGTCACAAATCGACAATAAATCTTGGTTTTCACACTTAATAATAAGCATAGAGAACAGAATGTTACTAGATTTTGTAACTGACTTCCAGACAGTATATGGACTGCTGCGAGAGGTAATCTTTAGCGGGATAATGTAATTCCTATTATGGTGATCTTGGACATAGGTTTGACTTTAAGCTTTTTTTATATGCTTGTCAATATTTTGCTGAGTGCTAATACTCAGTAAAGTAGCCATGATATCTGCTACCATGGTTGTTATCAGTGAGAAGGTAATAAGTTTGAATTCTTAGTTGGAACTATGCCCCCCCCCCCCCGCCACCAAAATAAAAAAAGAAAAGAAAAAGAGTGAAGATAAGGACTAAGAAATCAATAAAACTTATTATAGATTAAATATAATTCAGATTTTTTAAAGGTAGAAGTGAATACATTTAATTAGATATATGGAGAGAAAGACAAATGCTTGTTTTGTAGAATTGAGGATGGGATGTTGTGTCCTCATTTTATGTCTTTTAGGTTTGGAAAATGTTAATTAGACAGCAATAAATTTCAGAACATCCAGTCAGTTAGAGCGTTGGTAGGTAGGAGGGTTAGAGAGATAAGATAGGCATATAAATGAGTTTATAGATGTGGATGTGTTATAAACTAGGATCACATGTTGAGAGGTTAATAGAAGTGTAGGAGGCACAAGATAGTCATGGGAAGCTGACTGAGATGGTCTGGACATGTGCAACAAAGATTTAAAAAGAGATAGAAAAGGGAACACAAATCTAGGAATTTTAGGTGAATTTTGTGAATGGCTTTTAAAAAGCTTGTGTTGGAATAGGATATAACAAGAATGACTGGTGAACAAGGAAAAATAAATTTGCCTGCAAAATGACTGAGGTAAATCTTGTTGGTTATGGTCATGGTTAGAATATAACAAGGGAAGTTAGGTGAGGAGGTTCAGTTTAGGGAAAATGAAGTTCATTCTGATTCCAATATTGTGGAACAGTATATGAAAATAACATGACAGATGTAACATCATGATTATCTAATTGTGTTTCTTGAGCAGTTTCTCTCTGTATAAGATGAATCTAGTCATAGTTTGGTGATTGTTTGTATTATATCCTCATTTATTGTTAATCGGTTACAGGCTGGTAAGCAACTTCTGCTGGATTCACTACAGGATGAGCTTAAAGCTGAGATGTTGTCATCACTGTCAAAATTGGCTTTCAAGTCAACTACCTTAATTGTTGAACAGGTATTTATCTATGCAGATATATCTATTATAGTTAAGAATATGTGAAGCATGGTTTTAGTTTTTTCATGTGTAACTTTTATTTTATATGTAATCAGTAACTCATTATGGATGCATGCAATCTGTTTGTTCATGCTCAGCTGTGAGCTCAGATGTGAACTCAGCTGTTTCATTGAGAATTTCCATCTCTTATTTCCACACAGTTTAAGTTAAAATATTTGGTTAAAATTGTGATCCTGTAATAGCAGTGTGTTTTCTCTGTTTTGAGAGCAGACAATGGTACATTTAATGCACTACTTAGTCTCACAATCTTGGTTTTATTCGCATCCATTGAGGTTGCCTTTCTTTCCTTGAATCTAGTAATGACCTATGGCAATTTCAAGAATGCTTCCCTTTTAGTTTTCTATTCACTTGGATACCGCTTTTTTGGAGCATTCTACAAATATGTTATTTGACCCTTTTATGGTTGCAGGTAGACTTGCTCATATCATTTTTAAGCCACGAATCTTCTTCTTCCATGAAGGCTAGGGCACTAAAATGTTTGTACCCTCTGATTGGCAGAGGTGCCCTCTGTGTTTCTGTCAATGGAAAAGTACTTACTGCATTATTCTATATCATTGATGGCAATGATATTCCAGTTATTATTCAGTATGAAGCCTTACGGATATTGTGCAAGGTGGTTATCAATGAGCTTCTGTTTTCTACCTGATGTTTTTGTTGCTATAGTTACTGATTGGTATATATTAAATTCACAGATTTTCTGCAGTATGCCTCCAGATATGCCTTGGATGGATCCGCCTGATTTTTTAAAGCTGGTTCTGACTGCAAAAAGAGCAACACAGACATCTGACAAGGTTAAGAGAGGCCTTGCTCTTGGTCTTCTTGTAGAAGTCTTGTGTAGTATAAAGAGGGCAAGGAGAGGGCATTGGTTACACTCTGTGGAAATGTGGCATGCTATGTGCTCTGAATTTGAAGTGAGTTTGGAAGCTACATTTTTGGCTTCTTCTGGAGATGGCCTAGCAAATATTGTATGCCAAGTTATGTCATTAATTATAGATTACATTTCCTCCTTGATTAAGCAAGCTTTTGTTGAATCTGATGGAGAAGTGGTACATGCAGGAAAGTTGACATCCTATGGGTCAATATCTGATGTGAAAGAATGCAAAAGCTTTCTGAGTCTTATTCTTCGTCTTACTGAAGAATATCCTTCTGCAGGTCTTGTTGCACTAGATAAAATAAGATATTTGATGCAAAGTCTCGGTGGTACATATGACAAATTTAACATGGAGAATACCAGTACTTCTGGAGAAGTTTTTCAAGCAAAATTGGGTGTTGAAAAACCATGTGGTTTTGCTGATCCTCCAGGATCTGATAATCAGCAAATTTCTATTGCTTCAGAGCTTATACTTTGCATGTTGAGGTTTACAAATGCTTGCCTCAATGTAGTTATTGAAACTGGTACAATCAACAGTGAACTTTGTCAGATACTGAAGCTTCTAGCTGAGTACATGCAGAAAAGTAGGTCCTTTAGTTGCAACACCTTTGAATTCTTCCGCCTTTGCATGCATGCTTACATAGCATGTTACTTCTGTGGAATGACTAGTATCAAGACACAGGATTCAGATGATTCAAAAGTTGGTGCCAGTTTAGGCTTCTTTTGTAATGTTTGCTGGGTTGGAATGGAATGGCGGACGCTTGAATTTGCCAAGAATATGCTGAAAAGAAGAAATTACTGGGCTGCATACAGAGCTGGAAAGTATTCTTGTTGTGAAGGGCTGTGGTTTGCAGCAACTTTCATATTTAGGAAACTGATAGATGGTGTACAATCAGATTCCTCTCGTTGCTGGCTCAAATCTTTGATGTTATTAGCTGGTGGTGAAAGTGAAATTAAATTGCTTCTCTTTCCTAAAGCCGGCGTGGAGTTGATCAGTGGGCTGCAAATTGAAAGCAATTCTGAAAAGCCTTTTACTTGTGTTGAAGAAGGTATGGGTCGATATGTTGAGGAGAAATCTGACTTGCATGATTTTGAAGGAAAGCTTGCAAGGGTTTATTGCAGAATATGCTCTGCAGGGGAAACTTTGGCAGCTTCTAGGGCTTCAGTTGGTGTCTACTATTTCCATAGATGGTTCATCAGTCTTAGAGCCAAATTTCTTGAGATTTTGATGGATATGCTTGGAATACTAAATTCACATACATTTACTGAGGCAAACTGCAATAAAGAAGAAGGCAATGCAGAGAGCCATGTTAGAACAATCACACAAAATATGAATCCTCTCATATTTGGTTTTGCTAATATTTCTTCAAGGCTGCATAAATTAGCCAAGGACTATGATCTTCTTGCCACATCTTTCTTGGATATTGACCGCCAAAGTCATAGAAACATCTCTAGGCTGGCTCTCAGTTGTTCAGTACTTGCATTTTGCTCTGCCTTTGCTCTGCACTTCTCAAACTTAGCTCCAGATGAGAATGCCCCGTCATGTGGCTCAGGAAAATTGGAAAAATTTTTGCGCACAATTATTATAAAAGATGTAGCCGAGAGATTATGGAATATGGATAACAAGATTACTGTGAAGCTTCAGCACTTTGTGACTTATTGCTGGGAAGAAATGGACAATTTTCAGTTGAGAACACAAATTAAAAGTTCTGGTCACATGGAAAGAGCTTCATTAGGGGTATTAGAGTTTGCCATATCTGGTGTCCTGCAAATCCAAGAAGATTCAAGAGTGAAAGATGGGAAAGATCTACAGTCACTTTTCATGCGTGGACTGCAACTTCTGTCTGACATGACTAGAAATTGGATGGAAATACCTTTTAAGGTTCCCAAATACTTCTTCGGTATAAGGTATGCATGCAGTGGCGACTATAATTTATAATTTCCCACTTCCCATCCAGTTAAAATTTAGAATGATAGTTCTGGATGTTATATAGATAATTCAGTTATGTCAATATCTGCATTAGAACACACGTGTTGAAGTATCCAGATTCTTGTTCTTTTTCATATCTGAATGATGTCTCACATCAATATCTATACATTATCATACTAGAATTATGTGTTTTATACTCCACAATATTTTTGTCCATTTGAGGATTTTTGAAGGTTCATCAAGTGCTTTTGAATTATAGATATTCTAACAGATTTTTATTTAATTTTCTTTTAGTGGGAAATATGAAAAATCAAGATGTTGGTTACTTATTAGGCCCCTTTTGCAATTATTAGATAGTCTACAAATCATTTTTAACACGAACCAATTTGACCCGAAGATAAATGAAAACTTCTGCAGGCCTTGCAGTGGTGCTGAGCTCTTCATCTTCAATGCAGACTCGAGAAACAAGCATGATTTGTCTGTTTCACGTGGTTTCCAGTTGTCTCTAAATCTTTGCCTTCAGTTGAAGAATGCAATGATAGAGTCTTGTCTTCGTGTTGCTAAGATGCACTGCATTCTTGCTGTGAGGCCATCTGACCGCTTATCCATTCAAGGAGGAAAAGTAGGACAAATGCAGGGTTGCTTTCACCCTTGCAAGACTGATGAAATGGTTGAGTTGAATGAGATGCTACTGCTCCATATAAAAGCTGAGACTAGCAAGACTGAGACTAGTAAGACTGATATGATGAATTGTGAGGCTGGTAATGGTGTTAACTGGGTGACAGCCTATGTCTGTTTTGAACCAAATGAAAAAGGACAAGGGTTCTCCTCCTGCTTGCTAAATGTTTCTGCATTTCCTGAGGGATCATATCAAATAAAGTGGCATAGCTGTTGCATTGATGATAGTGGCTCTCATTGGAGTCTATTGCCACTTAATGCTGGTGCTCTCTTTACCATTAGAAAGCCTTGACTGTTGTTTTATCTTGTGACTGCACCTTCACCCCTGTGGTGTACGGCTGGTCGAACGGGGTGCTGGTGCTGGTGCAGCTGCTGTAACTCAAGTCGTGGTTGAGGACCAGACCCTGTTCTGCTTCTACTTGGCGTCGGTGCTGGTGATGTATGAGAGGGAGGCGGTGGAGGGCAAAAGGGCCAGCGCCGTGTTAGGGTTAGGCTCATGGATTTCCCTCACGAGTTGGAGGGGAATGGGGTTGTTGATCACAATTTCTTGGAAGGCCCCTGCTCGCTCATCAAGTTCATCTCGGAGATCCTCACTGACTGATGAGTGCTTGGCCCAACCTAAAGAGGTGCAGTTGAGCTTCGACAATGGGAGCTGAGGGAGTTATAACAACATATTTGATGATTGGTTTTTTTTTTTTCCTTTTTCTTTTTCTTTTTTAAGCTCACTTAGTATCTTTGATTTCATTCCTTTTTCAGATACAGGAGGCTATGATAACTCTTCTGTTGAGGCTAAATTTACATTATAAACTCTGCTTATAATTTGATGACTGTTCTACTTTTATCTGTGTGCTTCTTGGATGCTTATGTTTTTATTTTAAGATATCAGATCTCCTCTGATAAGGTGAGAAAGATAAATTTTGTTTTTCCTGTGTCATATATTGATCTAGATGTTTGGAGTTTTCCCCATACTTACATCAACTGATTCATCTTAAAAGATATATCAATAGTGAAAAAATTAATAAATACCGCATCTAATGTTCAGTGTTTGGAGGAAAAAAATTGATAAACTCTATCCAATTCTATTAGGATTCTCTCTTTCAAACGAAGAGAATGAGAAGTCTCGGCTTGAACAATGTGGAGCTCAGTCGGAACGGTCAAAGGGCATATGGTGCGATGGTAAGGGAAGAGATGCAGAGAAAGAATTGGACGGTCCGCACCAATAAAACTGTACCTAACTTTTATTTTTCAACAAATCTATGAGTCACATTACTTGGGCTCTATTAGATTCAATCATCCTTGCACTCCTACTGAACCTATCCTAAACCATAATGTCAGACGTAGGCTGATATAGGTGAATGGATCTATTGTGGGAGAAAAATAGAATCAGTATTTGATTTTGATGCTTGTTGAGAGAATTTTACATGAAAATTCTGATTGCTTGGCTATTTGCCATTGCAACATTGGTTAATGTATGTGTGTGTGGGTATATATATATATATATATATATATATATATATATATATATATATATATATATATATATATATATATATATAGAGGTTTGGTTACATTTGAATGTAGCTAAGTTTAGGATTCGAACGATTCCTTCATCCTTTGTTTTATATGGATTTCAAAGCCATCCCATCTTTTTCACTATAATGTTTCAAGCCTGCCTGCTAGTCCAACCAACCTACTAGTGGGTTAAAATCACGTGGTCCTAAAAATTCAAGTATAAGTTAATTGATAACAAATGAACTTAAGTCATAAGCATTTTAACCTTTTCTTTCCTATCCGATGTAAGACTATTTTTGGGATATTACAATTTTTCTCCTTATTAAGCGACGTCCTCATCACACACCACAAGCTAGTCAAAATCTATCCCGAGTTGGATCGTTGGTGCTATAAGGGTTATTCTATGCTGTGGCGGTACTCTACCATCATTCTATGTGTAGCTCTTTCCTTATATTCATCAACTTTCGCATACCTGAATTAGCTCTGATACTATTTGTAATACCCCAAGCCTACCTACTAGTTCAACTAACATGCTAGCAGATCGAAACCATGTGGCCCTAAAAACTAGAGTGAAAGTTAATTGGTAGTTGGTGAACTTAAGTCATAAGATCTTTAACCTTTTCTTTTTCATTTGATGTGGAATTCTTTTTTGTATATTTCATTCATTTTTTTTATCATTGGGATTCATGAACTATGTGGATTAAAAGGTGAGGGAGGCGATTGGATTTAGATTTGACTATATTTGAATGTAGTCAAGTTTAGGATTCGATCATCTTTTCCATCCTTAAATTTATACGGTCTTAGAGCCATCCTATTTTTTTTCACTTTTTTCATTTTTGAGATTCATGAACTATATGGATCTAAGGGTGAAAGAGATGATCGGATCTAAGTTTGACTATATTTGAATGTAGCCAAATCTACTTCTTTCTATATGTATATAGATTCAGCTACCTCCTTTATCTTTGGATCCATATAACTTATGAATTTTAAAGATGAAAAAAAAGAAAAAGATATGATAGCTTCGGAATCCATATAGATCAAAGGATGAGAAGGATGACCAAACCTTGAACTTGAATATATATATATATATATATATATATACATATATGGGAGATCAGGAGTGGCTAAACCTCACCACAATCTTATACCCATCCGAGCTAACCTAGGTTAGGGCTTAAGTCCTCGAACAAAACTAACCATTGCTCATGAGACTAGAGAATTAATTAATTAGCGATTGAAAGGAGAAGAAGGCCATTCAAAATCAAATCCCTAGCTTGTTACTTAAAGAACAAGAGATGTACAATTTGAACTATGGCTTGATGGTAGCTAAAGTAATAGTTAATAAAGTTTAATTACTTTTTTAGTTAGGCCATGCTTATGTATTTGAGAGTCGAGATATCATTCATCTTGATTAAACTTTATCCTACATATAGAGATTGACGTAATCATTTTGGAGCTCCTAATAAGTCTAAATTGATTTATTCATTGTTATCTATCACCTATTAAATCTTGAATTATTTATCTCTTAGTAGAATTGCATTTAGGCCAAAGAACTAACATTATGTAGCTCGGTTGTTAGATCTATTTTGATTGGTTTAAATTAGTTTATATTATGTATCAATTGTATTAAAATTTATTATCTTTTCTAAAGAGGAAATCCAAAATTTTAACCTTTTCTTTCTTTTTTTACTTTTATTTAACCTCAACCATTACCTGTATATATACCTTTTTTTTATTTATTTACATGTGCCCTCTTTTTTAAGAAAATAAAAAATAAATAAATATATCTCTTTCATATTTTCAATACTTATACAAAAAGTTATAAGATTAACTAATAGACTTATTTTATAATTTTACTCTTTTTTGTTTTTTTGATTTATAAGCTCTCACTCTCACTGGAGAGGGGTGAATCTTTTTTTTGGACCTATAATTTTTCAATACTGCAGTCTCTAGTTCTTAGATCTAATTGCTGAATTAAAAAAATAACAGCAGCCCCCGGCCTGTCGCCTCCGGCCATCCGACCCAAAAGCACCGGCGGTGTTATCCTCGACGGCGTGATCCAATTCAAGTCTCCGATAGTAACGCGTCAGTCGAACCCCACGGAAAAATACCGGCTGAATCACGTGGGGCGCCGTCCCATAAAGAAAGGGAGACGACGGCGACGGCGAAATAGTGAGAGGAATCTCCGGCCGACAGGAGATAGAGGAGTCGGGCGGCGGCGGAGAGGAGAGAGAAATGGGGAAGGGGTTCGCGAGTGCCGCGGCGGTGGTGGTGGCGTTTCTGGTGTGGGCGAGCTGGCGGTGCGGGTGGCACGGCGACGCGGCACTCCGGGCCTTCCGGGATCTCTCCGAAAGGCTGGGGATGTGGGCAATCCCGCTCTACGTGGCGGCCCACACCGTGACCCTGGCTCTCTGCCTCCCCTATGCCGTCGTCTTCGAGGTTGGCGCCTCCCTCCTCTTCGGCTTCTTCCCAGCCGTCCTCTGCGTCTTCTCCGCCAAGGTCCTCGGCGCCTCCCTCTCCTTCTGGATCGGACGGTTGGTCACACTCTCTCTCTTTCCCCTCTTCCCTCCCTTCTGTTTTGCTTGGAATCTAGTGATTATTGTGATCTATTTTTATTTCACTGAGATTTTTTTTTTTTTTTTTTTTTTTGGAACAAAACTGAAACTATGACAGATTACTTTATGCTTTCCTTCTTTGATCTGATGAATATGGAGGAAAAAAAAGATTGGATTTGATCGTCCTAGGCTAGGATTGGAGGATCCAGATAATGTTTGTAATGGGATCGACTTTATTTGATAGGAGTTATCGATTGAGAACCTTTGTTTGATAGATGGAAAATTGGTTGATGGGAGGTTTTGATTCACCCAGTTTCGTTTCATCTTGAAGGGGAAAAAAGGGGAAACGAGCAAGATGCTTAGGAGGAGTTGACAAAAGAATTGGAGATAAAGATGTTCCGAAGGTTGTGCATAAAGTTAATGCATGGAAGGCAATTGAGGCTTGTGATTTGGCTTGTCTCTTCTATGTAGGATTTGATGGGTCCAAATGCCACCTAATTACATTGTTTCTCAAGGAAGAGAGCATGGATTTCAAGATTATAGATTCTTTATCCTTCTAAATGGAGCTCATAAGGTAACTGTAGCTGATAAGCCTCTTTGGGGCTGGTCCCCTGTGGACCAACTGGCATTGTCTGGTTTCCCTTTGCCTCTTTGATCCCAACAACAACAGCAATAATTGATAAGGACTTTGACTTTATGAAGTAAAAGATCAATTCAGAAGATATCCACATACAACAAATTACATATAAAGGTGGGAGGTCCATCCAGAATGGATTTTTGATGGCTGGTGAGTCTATTATCTGGACTTGCACGTGCATCCCAGGTTCTATTTCTCGAGTTGGCTTGACATGTAACATTTGTCATGCAGGGTGTCGCAATATATGGTTATCACAAGGTTGAATTCATAATTTTAGCTGTCAATTGATGGATATTTTGTTTTAGTTGTCATTTATTGTTTACTTAGCAGGTTGCTTTTCAGATATTCATGGTTTTAAGGCAATGAAACTGCCTGCATCTTTGTTATTTGCTAACATCTTAGCAGTATCTGCTAGGTTGTGATACACAGCAGATCGGAGTAACTTCTTTGAAGGTTTTTACTGCTTCATTGAGCTCCGTTACTCACCTTTAAAATGTCAAATATGACTTCTTTTCCTCTGTGGTGATGATTAAGATAGTTGCATAATCTGAAGTTCTTTTACCGAACTGCTAATAAGCTACAGGTGAAAGCAATAAGTTTGGTTCTTGTCTGATTGTTGGGGCTGGTTAAGGTGGGTCCTTGAATAAAGAATGGGTTAAACGTGTGAGGTATGTAGTAGAGTAACTAACATTCAGCTATGCACGTATGGCATTGAATGGCGAGTCAAGGATATACAAGGACATCTTGTTTCAAGGTTATCATAAGCTGTAAGGTTGGGAAGGGAAAATTTTCTTGCATGGGGAAAGTTACACAGTTTATTTGCTAAATTTTCTCTGCTCTTAGTTGAATCAGATTTGTGGGCGGAGATCCAAGAATCTAATTGTGAAGGTATTCTGAGTTTTGATACTTGTTGTGACACAGCTCTAAATGGCGTGGCTAGAGTAGAGGGTAATTTGACAGTAAAAGGTGATAAGCTGTGCCTTTAACTTTGGCATAAACTGTGTGATCTCCATGATCACCATCCTATTTAAGGTTCTAGTTGAAATAAGGAATGATGATGTTGAAGTGATCTTTGTACCTAATTTAGTGGGTTGTGAGCTTTGTAATCTCCGGTTGTTAAAAGTTGACTGATATTAAACTGACATTACTTTGCCTTGTGATTGTTCTTGAACTTCAGGCATTATATTGCTTTCTTTGTAGATTTTTGATAATATTTCAACCTTAATTACCCAAGAAGTTCTGATAGTAACCTGGAGGGGATATTGCAAATGACTACCTGCTACTTTCAATGTCTTTCTAGCTTCTTGATTTATTGTCATAGCAGTACAGGTAGATGGTATGTTGGTTTTTATGTTTAATCTGACATTTCAGCTAATACTACTTAAGAGTCATGACTTTAGTGTATAATAACTAATGGAATGCCTGCTAAGAAAGCAGAGCTTTTTCCTGTCACCTTAGAGTTCCATACACGATGTCTTTTGCCTTGAGACTTATATCATGGGATTCAAATTTTTTTTTTTCTTTTTAACTTAGTTATTTTTTACTTTTCACCAGCCGGCAGATCTTACCTTATGAAATAAAGTCAGGCACCAAGTTCCTTTTTTCTTGCATTTTGTTCTTCCTTTTTTCATTTTTCTATTTAATCCTGATTTCAACTTGCTGCTTTGTGTCTCTACTGTAATTGCCTTTTGGCGTGGGATCCATAAATGGATGAAAGAAGCAATAAGTGTTGCAAGAGCAACAGATACTTTATAACTCGCAATCAATCTGAAGTCAAACCTCTAAATTTGTTCCAGATTTGTTGCCAAGGCAATTTTTAGCAAGAGACTGGCCTGAAAGGCGATTTGATTGGCAGAGGCTAGAGAGGTATATCTTATAGGTTAAGAATTTTAAGCTCATTCAGCTGGGGAGTAACTCTACAAGGTCCTCTGAAATGGTTTGTCCTATATATATTTAAGCTGTGCTCATACTAATTAATTGCTTCTTCTTCTTCTTCTTCTTCTTCTTCTTCTTCTTCTTCTTGGTCGGTTTTTGGATTTTGATTTTTTTTTTTTTTTTTACACTCAGTTATAGGCATACTATAACTTTTTATGCACCTTTCTACCCTGACAGGCATTTTTGTTTTATTCAGAGCAATTTTTAGGAGTTCAAAATCTGCAATGGCATGGGCACAGAGAAGCAAATACTTCCACCTCCTAGCTAGAGGAGTTGAACAGGATGGCTGGAGATTTGTACTTCTTTCTCGGTTCTCAGTCTTGCCATCCTATGTCATCAACTATGCTTTGGCTGCCACAAAAGTTGGTTTTCTCATTGATTTCCTTCTTCCTACAGTTATTGGCTGCCTACCAATGATTCTACAGAATACATCTATTGGCAGTCTTGCTGGTGCTGCTGTAGCTTCATCCACTGGCTCCAAAAAATCTCAATTCTACTCTTATCTGTTCCCTCTACTTGGAATAGTGTCCAGTATTCTCATATCCCTAAGGATCAAGAAATATTCCTCTGGGTTTGTAGTGGCTGAAGAACTTGAGCAATCTTCAACCAGTGAGAACAGTGATGAGGGTGATAAAGCTGTGCACTCATCATCCGATAAAAGAGGGACTGGCAATGCAATTAAAAGAAAGTGATCATCTTTTTTTTTTTTATTATTGTTTTTAAATGTTTTACTTTCTTTTTGGGGAAATTTCTCCATTCAGATTTAGGATTACTCAAATTTGAGATCCAAATTAAAATTCCCTTGCCGTTAGGCATCTTCTTGATTGCATTGCTTCCTTGCTGCATACTGAGCACCTGGAATCTTTCCTGTTCTCTCTTGTTGCCATGTCCCTGCATAAATTCATGGAACATTACATGTCGCCCTCCATTTGATGCGATTGACCTCTGGCTAAGTTGGCACCCTTCAGGATCTCTCCCCACTCTTTTTTGTTTGTGTTTGGAGCAGCGCCTTTCTTGCCAGCGTGTTGGCGATATTAAGGTTTTGATTTGCCTTTGAAAGTGCGTGGAAAAAGCCAAGCATCGCAACTTTGCTTAGTTCTCTCTTTCCATTTTTTTCTCCTCCTACTTTGCTTACTATTCTGTTTGTAAGGTAAGTGACGAGTTAAATTCCAGTTGCTTCCACCACTTTGGATCATGTCTTTGTGTGGGAATTCTAACAAGCAAAGGTTAAGCTTGGTTTGGTGTTCAGGGATGAGATTGAAAGCTATAGTTCATTCAAGGAAAACCCATAACATGTTTTCTCTAAGCAATGCTCTTCTTTCGACATAATCCAAAGCAAATCCTGCAGTGAACTCCAAGAGAGACCTATGGGGCAGCAGCAGTCATTCCTTGGTTTCCAATCTTTCTCGTGATTTATTTAAGACAGATCCAGAAGACTGACTCTGGCATCAAAGTAACAGCATGGAGCTCCATGCTCTGTTCTCCTCTATCCTCCTCGTTTTATTCAGCGGGTCCATTCCGACGGGCCTCGCAGACAGCAGCCCTCTCCAAGACACATGCCCCATGGCTCCACAGGGTGAGAGAAAGCTCTTCATGAATGGCTTCTTGTGCAAGGACCCCAAAACCATCATGCCGTCGGATTTCAAGACATCGGTGCTCAACAGTCCGGGCGACACTGAGAACTTCGTCCGGTCATCCATGAACGTTGTGACCGCCACCGAGTTCCCGGGCCTAAACACGCTGGGCCTCTCCGTGGCCCGAACTGACCTGGCTATGGATGGCATGGTCCTGCCTCACTCGCACCCGAGAGCCTCCGAGATGATGTACGTGCTTCGTGGCACCGTGGTCGTCGGCTTCATCGACACCAAGAACCGGCCGTTCCAGAAGACCTTGGAGGAAGGTGACGTTTTCGTGATCCCTCGCGGGCTTCTCCACTTCTGCCAGAATGCAGGGTTTGGGCCAGCCACCATCCACTCGGTGCTCAACAGCCAGAATCCGGGTGTTGTAAGCATTGCCGGTGCCATGTTCTCGTCGGATTCGGATTCGGATTCGGATTCGGATTCTCCTGTGCCCGAGAGGCTCGTGGCCACGATGCTGAGCCTCAAAGCTATGGAGTTGGGTCACAACCGGACTGATCCCATTTTTTGAGCCATAATTTGAGTTGGTCCATTTGCTTGTACACTCTGTTAATTGGCAAGCATCCTTTTGTACTGTGCATGCATCTCTTTGTTTTCTGGAAAAAAAAAAAAAAAAAAATGTCGTGAATTTCTTATTTAAATCAGCATATGTTTGTATAAATTACTTTGGGGTTTTGTTTCACCTTTTTTTTTATATATATTTTTTTTTTTTTGGGGGTTTTGTTTGTTGGGGGGGGAGAGGAGGAAGACATTCACTAAATATGCTTTCTCATGAAGAACTAGGATCACGGGTTATCGTAGTCACTGTTTTTAAGCAACATACGGTACATAACCGGTACAAAATAGGCTACGGTGGGTGCGATTTTCCACCGCTTTGTTTTAGCGGGCGCTGGGCTCGGTCTATAAATAGGAGTCCACTATAAATCGGCCTCATTTGAAATTTCGAAAACCCGACAGCGTCTGCCGCTTTCCATGTCCGAGGTCAGAGAAAAAGAGAGAATGTAGGAGACGGAGAAAAAGAAGAAGCGATGACGCTGCTCTGCTTCTTGCTTGACCTCCGAACCATTCCTCTTCCTTTGCTCCGCGATCTGAAACAGGTGATGATCAAGATCCACGCATCTCTCTCTCGATCTGGTTCGAATCCAGGGTTTTGACCGTATGTGGCGATTTTCTTTTCGATCATTTGCTTTCGTTCTACCGTTTAGTGGTAATTTTCTTGCGTTTGTTTTGGGGTCATCAGAGTTTGCTACAGCTCGCGAATCTGTATGCGGTGACGGGCGGGAGAGGAGAAAGGGAGCGAGGGGTGGATGGGATGCCGCTCCTCCGTGATCGGTTAGGGTTGTGCTACCTCCATAGGAGCAGAGGTCCTTCCTCTTCTACTGAGGTCAGTAGATTGAGTTACTAGTTAAGACGCTCCATGTACTGTTATGCTTTTTTCATTTTTCTATGTTTATTTAATTTCTTTTTGCCCATTCGGTTTAGGACTTGGGAGCTAAGACTCCATTTATTCTCCTGTTTTGCTTTATTTATTTTCTTTCTGTCTGTCTGTCTGTCTGTCTGTCTGTCTAATTGTCATATGGAAGATTAAGCGGTATTTGGGGGGAAAGCCTACAAAAGAAGAAAACCGATGCCATCTTTTACAAGTGCCACTTAGATGACTGAAATCCTCATGCAATTATCTAATAGAAGAGAGTTAAAAGTTTGAAATAAATTCTTGATCCACAGGTAAATTTAGGGTAGAGGACTATATGGAACTTTAGTCATGACAGAGTCACTCTTCAAGAACTAGCTGTCCCAACTTGAGAGTATGGCAAGGCAAATGGATCTAAAAATATGACATGCGCAAGGCAGTCTCGATAAAGGCCGCTTTTTACTTGTTAGGCAACATGTTCCTCTTTTAGCTTAAGTCTCTTTCCCATCTTCTCCAATGCTGTACCTAAACACTAACTATGATCCATAGTTTAGGAGGAAATAATTCAGATTTTTATTTAAATCAGACAGGACACACCCATGAAACCTTAAATTTAAAGCTGCTTCATTATTTTGCCACTTAATCTAAACAAAAACAGAACATGCCCATTTTGTTCACAGCAAATTGATTTCAATCCAAATGATTGAAATGAATCCATTTGTACCAGTCAGTTCAATTTCATTGATTTCACTAGATCAAGCTAAAATTTCGTGTTTGGGAGGAGAAAGGGAGTGGAAAATGCTGCAGCCGCATAAATTCAAATATTTGAAAATGAATTGTACTGTATTGTAGGAAATTGACCTCAACTAAACTATTTTGTCTGTTTTCCATATTGAGTTGACCCTCTTTTTCTAAAAAAAATATTATTATATCTTTATTTTTATCATTTTATTCAAAGTAAAATATCAGTTTGTGTTATTATTTCTAAAGATCATTAAATTTTCTCATTAGATCTAGATTCTTTGTTTATTTAGCCTTTGCACCAATTCAGTTTGATTTGTCTAGTTTCCTTTGGTTTTGAGGTGACTGAAGTGTCCAATATTGGAATTTAAATTTCAATTCTAGCGAAAACATTTGGACATTAAAAAACGCAAGTAACCAGGATGTATTTCACCAAGCTTATCGATGACACTGCACGATTTAGCATATACATTAACTCGTTCAAAGTCTATACCTATTGCCATGGTTGTTAAGTTATGCAAGTTGACCTGCATCCATTGTCACCTAAAAATATTTAGTTTACTCGCAGAGTAAATCAGTGTTTGCATGAAATTTCCCTGTATGCAATTGTGGGATAATGAAATAAAAGGATTTTAATATTCTATATGATGTAACGCCCCCTCCCCCCCCCCCAAAAAAAAAAAAAGAAAAAACAAAAACAAAAACAAAAACAAAATTTCCATGCATGCGAGTCTGATATTAGTCTTCAAGAAGATTAGTGCGAAGATATTGATCATGAATTATATTTCAACAGCTAAAGATTACGTACAAGCCAGGACAGAGTTTCAGTCTCCGAGATTTCCACCATGCTGTTAACAACCTACCCATGGGTAGCTTTATTCCTGAGTTTGACGAGTCCATGCCTGCCAGAAGTGGTGATCAAGGTAACTGTGATGTCTTGACTCTTTTGATTTGGTTGTTCTCTTTCCAAATTTAAGGAATTAATGAATTTCTAAAAGCTTACTGATCTAGGTTAGAATTTTCTTTTTCTCTCTCTTGCATGAGTGCCTGCAGATGTCTCACTTACAGACCTTTTGATGAACAAAGCTCTCTACACATGGGGTGGTCTTCATGTCCCAAAGAAACTGGTTATCATAAGTACATCTTTGTTCACCAAAACTGAAGCTATTCACAAATCCCTCCTGGTATGGAGGAAATAATGGTTAATTTTCTTTTCAGCATATAAACTATCTGCAGGTTCCTGAGGAGTCCATAGCTGGCTAGCTTTGTCTCTAACCACTTATGTATGATAGGATGCTGCAGAACAGTGCATCACAGTGGAATTTGTGGTGTTGGAACAAGAAGAGGGAAATGCATATCATGATGCATCAGAGAAGCTCAATGGATTCATTAGTAGTATCCATGATCTTGAAAACTGTGTGCTCCGGAGGTATCTTTCTGGTGAGAAAATCTTCTAGCGGGTTAGAATTTTTTTCAGTAGTCCCCCACTCCAACCCCAGGAAGTTTTGGTGCTTCTCTGTCATTAGACTTGAAACTGGGATGGCTTCATGCATAATTCTACTTAATGATTGTTTTCATCAATAAAATGTAGAATTTCAAAAGTTTGGATACAAATAAATTGTGTAAAACCCAAGGTCTGCTATTCTGTAAATTTAATATACTCCAACAAATTATTCTAAAGATATTCCGTTTGATTGATGAATCTTGAGATTTTATCAAATCCAAGGTTCATCGCTTTGGCACCAAACTTGTATCGATTTCGTAATGGTACAATGTTAGTATGCCTAGTATGTGTGTCTATTCAGTGTACTAAGATTAGGTAAGCATCGGTATCAAGTCTTGGTTCGGTAACGGTATGGTGCAGTATGCCTGGTATGGGGTGATACGCACTGATATGGCATACCATGATTAAATCTTTTCTGAGAGTATTTTATGTTTATAAGCAGCTTTTAAAACTACAACAAAAATCTCTGAAACTGCAGAATCTTGGGTCTTGTGTGGCATTGTCAAAAGATGGGTGCAGGAGCTAAAGGATGATGTAGAGGAACCACTGCAAGCAGTTTTTCTCTTCAAGAACACCATTATTGGCTGTATCGATAAAATTTATTGCAACTTATTTTCTTCTTCGAATCAGATTGTTGATGGTTTTCCATCCTGTGAGGTAATATATCTGACAACTAAATTTGGTATATAACTACATTTAAGTTTGCTGGTGCATGACAATAACAGACCCTAGCTCAAATTTGATATCATATGATCAGACTATCTGTAGAACTTCAGGATCTCTTACTCATGTCAAAGAATACCATCTAGATATTGTGAATTCTCAGCAGTGATTTGATAATTCTAATTGAATTTAATGCCCTCCAGTGATACCAAATACCATCTTTTAATATTTATTGACATGCTTTACCAAACTAAAGAATTGAAAACTACACTATTCAAGAAATTCATCATTTTGACTTCTGGATATTTTGTAACAATAATTCAATCCAATAAGATACTTAAGTCTTCAAGTATTCTTGATTAAGATGTACTTCTAGCTCAGAAAGACAAAGTTTTGCCTTCTAGATGTTTTGTAACAACAATTCAACGCAATAAGATACTTAAGTTTTCAAGCATTCTTTATTAAGTTGTACTTGCTGACTCAGAAGAATGTAGATATCATGTATAATTACTACTGGCTTAAGTGTAAGTCTCCAAAACAAGGTACAATGACTGGCTTGTCCATGGATTTGTATATTGCATATATAACAATCTTTTGTTATATACCTAAGAACATGGTTTATTGATAATACACCTAAATTTTAATCCATATTTTCAAACATGAGCAAACTGTATTAATAATTGACTTTACATTGGCTGAAATAAATAGCTTCATTTTGGAGTATTGACAATTCAGTTTTTCTAGAGGTTGGTATGTTAGACAATTTAGATACTTGCCAAGTGTGGTGTTAGTCCATAATATGCATCATACCAAGTGATCAACAGAAAATTCAGCGATCATTGCCCGTGGACTACCCTTTTACTTATTTTCCTTTTCACAATAATGGTGGGTCAACTGCCAATCATTTCAAGAAACCATGTGAGAAGTAACCCATCAAATACTTGGACAGTTTGAACCTGGAACATTCTCCAAGAGGAAGAGCACAACTGCTGGGCCATGTACTTCATGACTGTCTAACATTTCCATGCCTATGCAACTAGAAGTATAGCCTTGAAACTTGAATCTACAGGATGTAAAGCCATTTAAACCCAAAAGAAAAAAAAAAAAAAAAAAAATCCTGTTACCTGTTGAATCATTGTTATCCTTGATATCTGTTATGTGTTACTAAGCTCTTAGTATGGCTTTCTGTATCCTGTTTGGTCACATTGAAACAATATTACTTTGTTGAATTGACTAAGATAAGAAAACTAGCTGCCAACTTGCCTCATCATCCCTCATTTTTGCTCACTTAGGACCAAAATTGATGGAACAAATGATAGTTAGAATAAAGATGGCTATTTTACCCCAACCTGACAAGGACCCGCCTTAAGTTGCCCTGCTCAGGGTGGGGTCTTCAAGCTTTGAGTGGGTTTGAGGTGGATTTTGAGGAAGACCGAAAAATTTGTGGTCAGGATCGAAGCAAGGCTGGTATATATACTCCCCACCCTGAAACCCACCCTAAATCAACATATAAATTACATTTTTATCCTTCATATATATATATATATATATATATATATATATATAGAGAGAGAGAGAGAGAGCTAGACTTGGTTATATTTGAGTGTAGCTAAGCCTAGATCTAATCACCTCTTCCATCCTTGGATCCACACAGTTCATGGATCCCAGAGATGAAAAAGGTGGGTAGCTCCACAATTTGTATAGATTTAAGGGTGGGGAAGATGATTAGACTCTGCACTTGGCTACACTTGAATGTAGCCAAGTTTAGCTCTCTCTATATATATATGAGTGAATTAGGGCTATTGTTTTTTTCTTTTTTTTTATAGAGATTTGATGTTTGTTATGTAATTCTTAATTATAAGAACAATGTGATTTTTATATTTTTCATATGGTTAAATTATAACTTTAATAAAAAGAGTAGTCAAAGTATATTTTTTAAAGACAATTTTTTTATAAAAAAAAAGGATTAGGGTTGGGGCAATAGGATGGGGTCGGGGATTCTCGTTCCCTATGAGGTCGGGATGGGGACTAAATTTATTGCTCCAGTGGGGCATAGGGTGGGGTATGAGAAGTCAGAGATAGGGATGGGGTAGGTAAAAACTGACCCATCCCATTGCCACTTCTAAGTCAAATAATGGACATATTAAATCTTGCAAAATACCGTGTAAAGTAGTAAAAAATATAAGTTAGCATTTGATGGTGTACGTAGGACTCATCATTTTAATCTTGTCAGCAAATTGACAAAAATAGGATGACATCATACAATATTGAGTATGCCTGAGTTTGAAGAACTTGACTGTGCCTTCTCACATTGTATAGAGGTTAAAGGAAATATATTTTATGAAGGTTTTTGCATGAGTTTGTTTTATGCAAATTTCAGGAACTGAGGTTGTTTCTTTTAAGAAAATATATTTTTTATATAGAATGCTATGATAGACATGCAGATGCCATGGCTATCCAATTGAAGTTGCAGTCGATGATAAGAAAAAGAAGTCTTGTCCGCTCACCTGCCATGAGCTCGAGGCCTCTGATCTGATAGATAATGCAGCAAGGGTTGGAGAGCAAACTGTTTTGTTTCTGCCCTCATTTGAAGGCTGTCCAAAGCTTCAACAAATCTCTGCGCCCATAACATTTACCATAATTGAACGCACCAACTTGGCTTCACTAAGTGAAGGTCAGTGTTGATTATAGACTTATAATAATATATAATTATGGATGCAGGCTTTTCAAGTAACCTCTTGTGTGAGGCCATCAATACTTGCTGAAGTTTTTAAGTGGATATTTGACACTACCTGTCTGATGACTGTTTATTAGTTCTCTTGACTTAATATCCAGGTTTCTTTATATAAGTGGATGTAAAATGAGTAGCTAGCCATGTTTACGTTTAAAAACAGAGGATCATTTAATCTCCAAATCCAAAAGGAGGAAGGAGAAACAGATGTTTACAGTAGATAGCTAAAGGATTATCTTATCTATAGAATACCTTGAATTGACTCTGCAGTTGACTTGTATTGATGCATATTTACTACTTATATAGTATCCTTCTTTTTGTGATGGTTAACAGGTGTTATGGTAGGGACATCCTATGTTGTGACTCCTTCAGATTGCCATGAAACAGAAGTTACTCCAGATGAAACTGATAAGTCAGATTTGAATACTCAACGTGAGTAGACTGCACTCAGATGTGATGGGGTTTTGTACCTCTCTGATTAGTCTGTCTATTCTATATTATTACAGTTTTTCATGGTCTGCGTGGAGCTCTCTTTCATCTAGATCAGGGACTTGTATGCTCTTCAACCTGTAATACAGATACAATGAAGGTTGGAGCCTTCCAATGCTTTTATGTTCTTCAACCTTCTGACAAAGGGGCGATGCTTTTGAGGGTAAAACATATGTGCTCAATGAATCATTTCTGTTAAAGTTGAATTGCAAAAAAGCAAGTCTCTTTTAGGCTTATGAACGCTCAAGTTGCAGCCTTGTTTAACTACTATTAGGAGATCTCTGGTGGTTGGACCTTTGGAATGTAACACCTGCATCTGGCTGTGTGTGAGATACTTTGTTAAGGCCATTCAATTATTGATTATACAAACTGGTGCACCTTTTTAGAAACTAAATGGAACACAATCTAAAGCCAATCATTTGACAATTCTTCTTGGTACTAAAGCTTGAGTTTAATTTACAAAATATCTGTTGTTAGTATTTCTTTTTTTAAAAAAGAAAAACTTCTGCATGAAAAATAACAGTCATAATATGGTGGAAACTGTGCAGAGGCTTGCTGGATCAGAAGAAGTTATGCCAATTCCTGAGATGAGTCAAACAAATGACTGTATCATACCACAAGAATTAGAGAACTCCATTCGATCCTCATTATCAAAGGTCTAGTACGCATTTTTCCATCAATGAAAATTTTTGTTTATAGATTAGTGAGGCATAATCTACTTGCATACCTATTGACTGGAATTTGTAACCCGAGATAGCAAAATTTCAAGTTAAGATTTTGCCCTTAGCTTGCAGATCTTATGCTTTACATATGCTGGTTTTTAACTTCTTTTTTTCTTTTCCAGATTGAACTCAGTGACTACAACCCTCTTCAACATGAAAGAGGTTTCCACCCAAAACTAAATTGGTTGGTAAAGGAAAGCTTGCAATTTGGGTAATTTCTTAGTTGTAGTACTCTCTTCACATTCACAAAGTTACACTTGTGTCTTTTTAGCATATGAGAATTAGCTGCATTTTGTGAACTGTAACTGAAATTTAAACCTAGAGGTGAGGTCAACCTGGCCTATTCAACTGAACTTTTAGCTAATCCTCATAAAATATCTAGTGATCCTTGAAAACCTCCACATCCAGGATGATCCTGCCACGTGTTCAGATGAGTCCTAAGGTCAAGGATACACATGATGTCCAGTCGTCCATTCTGCAGCATCCCACATCTGCCCAAGCTTCTGAAGCTAAAATATGGCCCAACAAAAATAAAGAGGAACAGACCTCATCTTGTGTTACAGAAGAGTGGGAGCAACTTCTCATTGTTGATGAAATGAACGATGGCTATTCTCCCACCTGTGTTTCCAAACGCAAGTTCCAAAATTCCGGTTTGACAGCTCAGACTAAGCCTTTGGATGAAAAGACCTCAAGAATTCTTGAAAGATTAGAAGCTCCAAAACAACAGAAACTGAAGGCTACTTCACCAGTAGTCTCAAGGGACTCAGTCAATGGGCTGATGAAGCACCCACTGGTGCCCTTTGAATCAAGCTCAAGCCAACCACTGAAACCTAATTTTCAGAGGTTAAAAAGGGAGCAGAGATAAATATAGGCACTGTTCTTCAGGTTGCTTTTTGGTTGGTAGATTTGCAAACTAGTTTTAGCATATATGTGTCTTTATACATGCACATAGTTTAGAATTTACAGTACAGACGCTAATATACATGTGTATATGAGATGTGGCGGAGCATCAATCATGCACTGGGTGACACAATATTGTTGATGCTGTCATGCCTGCTGTAAAAGGTTCAAATATTTTGCAACTGTAGAGGCTTGTATTGTTCTTTTTCCCCCTATTCAAGGGAGCCAGAATGACGAAAGAACATCCAACCAATTCTTTACTGCATCTCGTTAGTGTTCAAGGATGATCCGTGTGACTTCTTAATGTGCTGCAAAGAGAGTTGGTCGAGACCTCTGTCAAAGTTAAAGGTGATTTCTACCATTTTTTTTTCCCAAAAATTCCCTTGATTTTTTTTTTTTTTTTAATCACCTGAAATTCAACATGATCTATGCTTGCTTGACATTAGTCATCATGTTTTTCTATTTCATGCAGGAACAATAATCAGGTTTGGCTGATTTTGTAGGTTGGAGATACAAACATTGGCAAGGGCTGCGATCCAATCCAACTGTTTTTAAATTGTTCCGGAGAAATCATGATCAAGATAATCCTTGGGAAGGCCATCATTGAAGAGTGCTAAACCTGACGGGGAGCCCTGAGATATCAGGTAAAGGAGTTTTCAAGGTTAAAGGCACGTAGCTACTTTGTTGACAGTGATATCTTCATGCGAAGTGATGAGATAGTTCTTCTCCTGCCCACTTAGCCTTAATATGAAAGCCTTACCATCTCTTAATATTCGGACTAGTCTAAGTCGATTTGGTACGCATGACAAGGTGGTTGGCTTTGTTTAGCATAGTGGCTGCCGCAATCATCCATTTCTGGCTCCACTGCTTTAATGATTCCATGAGCTTTACATATTCTTGGTGCGCTGGTACCTGCACCTTTCTGGGTTTTCACCCAATAGGATCTCCCAAATGAGGTGATGGCGTGTGCTTTTTTTTTTTTTTTTTTTTTTGGTGGTGGATTGCGTGTAGTAATGGTGCGCCAGGTCTCCACTGATCGGAGTGTATGAAACGCGGAGGAGCTTAGATGTTAGCCTTTTCAAAGTGCTGTTACCCCTAACTGATTTGCTTGTAGCTTGACTGCCAGAAAAGATTCGCCGGCTCTCGTTGGCTGGTTACATAACCATGTCATATGGAAGAAACTCGGCAAATCGTGGTACCGTTCATCATCTTGTTGCTAGTAAAGCGGATTCAGGATGTTCATGTAACGTAACAAATAATGGAAACTTGGATGGGCAATTCAGTAATTAATTAAATGTCTTACTCTAAATTATTCATGTTTAATCTGTAAACAGTGTAAATAATTGACTGCATCATTAATTGTCTAAGGTCGTCCTTCAATTAGTGTTTTAGATTTGTGAACAGAAAAATAGAAAAAATACGTTGGATAATGAATAGCACAACATCAACGTTGCGTTGATATGCGCGAAGTGGGAATTTATGAAACATTTGAAATGTACTTGTTTTTAGCCATTACCAAAATCAGAGTCCATGTCAAGACGGTTCTCTGCTGAAGAAGTTTGCATGAGACATGGGCTTACCAATAAGATTAGTCTAAACAGGGAATGGATTAGTACAATGTGGCTGTTAGGCGGGGCTAGATGCTTTATGGTGTTTGAGGTGGCCGATAGAACCAGAAGGCAAATATTAGATTAATAAATCATATCAGGCAGGTTAGTATAGGCTTGATAAATTCTTCCTCCTCAGGTTTCCATTGAAATTCTCTACGAGAATTGGAGTGACCAAGGTGGGGTAATATTTTTCAAGAATTAGATGGAACGCCCGGAAACTGGAATGTATTTACCATCCCGAAAAGATCTGAGATAAGCTGTGTTTACTGGCCATCGTATCTATTCAAAATACTTTGCAATCCATGTAAATTTAAAATAAAATTTATGTTGAGAAGATGGGGCTGGTAACTTCTTCCGACATCCAAACGCCCCATAAGCCGCGCTTGGTTGTAGAAATTAAAAAAAAAAAAATAAAGGAGGTTAGTTGGATTCAATGGAGCAAGTTGGAGGAGAAAATGGAGGGTCAAATTTTTCCACCTTTTAGAAAAGTAGTTTAATTTGCATTCAAAATGAGTGTTTCGTTGAAAATAGGTGGAATAATTGGATCAGAAGTATTTTATTCTTTCTTGCTCCTCAACCAAATGTGTCAACCTTTTGTTCACATGCTTGAATTATTCTTAGGATAGCATGTCTCTTTTTTTTTTTCCTATCCTTCCTTTGAAAAAAAAAAAAAAAAAAAAAAGAAGAAGAATGGTGTTCCCTGCTAACGGTGATGAAGGTGTGTAAATTCGTCCTCTCATTTGCTCGTTAATCGAGGCGTGGCCTGCAACATTCATTTGCCTTGGCCTGGGAATGAATTCTGGAAAAGCTCGGACTTGCTACTGATAGATATTTTCCTCATATCTTCTTGGCCCCAAAATATTTTGTTGTAGCTAGGTCACCTATTGGTCCTTCCAGCCAGCCTCGCAAGTGGAGATGGTAGAATATGGTCTTCTTGGCAGGTGCGCGCACATTAAGTAACTAGGTGGGATGCTGAGAGTCCGGACGTCGGTGGCATGTTCTTTTGTCGACCAGAGGCGATAGCTTTGTTGGTAACGATTGGACCGCAGTAGATATTAGTTTGATATTTTTTGCGATGGAGTGGAACAAAGGGACGGCTCGAATACAAATCTAACGTTTCCCCCATCGGAAGAGTTGAATAAGTTGGTTCGATCTGGACACAGAGTAATAAAAAAATCAAAACAGAAGCGTCGTCCACCATAAACTTTTACCATCTCATTAACAGCGTGGCGCCGAGCCTTGCAGCCCTGTACAATTATTAGCATGTAGATGATACATAAGTGTACCTCATCATACACCACACAAGCTGCAACTAAACATAAATTTTAGAGAGAGATAAAAGCAAACTTATGAAACATAAGGAAGCACTAACTAGCCCACCATGGGGGTAGATGAGCTCCTTTATCCCAAGCAAAGTCTTCGGTTGGGTGGTTTTGGTCTTCCAACCTCTGCGGCGGCTCCACAACCCCTTGTATCCAAAGATTTATTTGGTCAAATGACGGAACCTTCAACTGCCTCTGTCCCCGGCACTCTCGGGGCCAGTTCTTCAAAGCCACCACGGTACAATTTAGTGGGTGACTTTACTTTTGGACGCCAATAGAGGAATCTAAATTATTCAGAAATGTCTTAACACATATATAAATATATGCAAGAGCTGTACAAAGGAGAGGGAGTGATATATCTCTATGGATAGCTAATTGGATCCCACGGTTGTTGTGCATTCTAGTTTTGGAGGACGCTAGCATGCTTTCTATTCGTGTAACTAGATGGTGGAGGGAGGGTTGGGCTTCAGAAATTCTCTTTGTGGAAGTCGAATTTGGTGTTTGTCTTCCGTGAGAAATCCTTCGCCAGCTGGCGCAGCTCCTTTGTCAGCGTCGGAGCTCCGCAATAGAACACACCTGCAGTAAAGAACACGTAAGCAAGGGTGAGTTAAAAAAAAAAAAAAAGCAAGCAGCATCAAATTCTAGTTCTAATTAAAGAGTAGAGTAGATATATATATATATAATAAGTCGAATATTCCTCCTTTAAGAATTAGGATGCTCGTAGCTGAAATTCAAAGTCAAATGCGGACTCCCAGGTTTCTGTGAAATCACATGCATATTAGGTTAGGTGCAGTCCTTCTGGTCTCCTCCAAGTACTTGTTTTTTTAATTTTTAGGGGGTCTTTTTAAAGGGTAACAGTTAAGCGCGCTATGCGTTTCACATGTGTGCTGGAAGGTGAACTCGGTCTTGTTTTGTTCCTCTCTTGTGGTCCTCGGGCCAGAAACTGAAAGGCATTGCATGCAACAAAGGAACGGTAATTTCTAACCCTAGCGCACGCTATGAAGTGGAATATAATAGCCTAAGAGAGCCGGCTGTCCAGCACAAGAAACAGAAAGGTTTGCCATCAAGCATCCAGTGGGATCTCGCACCTTCCTCCATCATGTGCATGTGTAGCTCCGAAGCACGGTCACGTCATTCGTGAGATATTTAAAAAATAGGAGCATGGGGTGGATTCACTATTATATAAAAGCATTGCCATGTGGTGGTGGGTCCAGGAAAGGAAGCAAGGAAAGGAAAGGAAAGGAAAGGATCCAGGCGAGGAGGACGGGGGGAAGTAAGGAGGACGTACCGATGCGCTGGTCGCGGTGGTTGAGGGCAATGCGCTTGTAGACGTTACGCCAGTTGGGTCGGGCAAAGTGGGATTTGACGCGGGTCCCGGACACGACGTCCACCCCATGCTTGGCGTGGTTGAGGGACTGCAGCATGGCAATGAGGGCGGAGCGAGCGTCCCCTTCCTCGTACACGCTGGTGCAGTAGTTGTGCAGCTCGATCACCCCCTCCTTGTCCGTCTCCGCCACCTCGTTCATCACACCCCGGAACCACTCGAACGACCCCTGCTCCCTCGTCACCCAGTAAAAATAAGCTCTCCTCGTCTTGAATGTATTGCCTCCACCTCTCTTGCTGCTGCTGCTGCTGCCGCCGCCGCCGTGGCTCTCCAGATCGGGGTTTCCCTCGGACTCGAGCAGGCCCTCCGATTCCAATTGTTTCATGTTGTTCACGATGTCCTTCACGATGCTGATGAAGGGGGTGGCGCCGATGCCCAGCCCCACCAGCAGCACCACTTCATACATCTTGTAGTCCTGGGCCGGTGCTCCATACGGTCCATCTATCAGCACCCGTGGCATGCTGCTTTCCACGAATAGATATCGAATAATTATTAACAGAAGATTGAAGCCTATCTTAGACGTCAGAGTATATATATATATTTGAAAAATTAATCAAGACTGCTTAGGTCCGATCACTTTGTCCAAATGAGCACGCGTCTGCTACCTCTCTGCTTTTACTCTACTTTTTTTTTTTTTTTTTTTTTGATATTTAACTATATATATATATATAAAGGTAAACAGAACCTATCACTATTAATGCATCCAATGTACTATTGAAAGAGACAAGGAAGTGAAAGAGCGAACAAAGGTCGGCAAGGGCAAGCAGCAAGAGTGAAAGCGGTTCGTCGTGTTCGAAAATTTCAGGAATGATGGCCTTCGAGCGTTTTGACACATATGAGCCGAGCCAGCTCAACCCGTCCGCTTTGGTTGGAACTTATCTTTTCAGAAGGAGATACGGTACGGATGGCGACCGACGCAAGGGAAATGGATAGAATAATATTAATGACGATTGAATATTTAGCGAAGTGTCAATATTTAAAAATGGTAGCGATAAGGATGCAGGGAGGAAGCCCTCACCAAGGAATGGAGCTGGCGTCCTCATCGTAGTCAGCCCTCAGAAGCCCGCTTTTCCCATCGGTCGGTCGCTGACACACCTGATTACATTTATCCAAATCCCACTTAAGTAATTAGCACTCCTCCAAAATGTTGCCATTCTTTAATTAAGCCACTAAACTACGAGTTAAAAGCCACCAAATTAATCTACTCTACTCTACTGTCATCCTCATCAGCTCGCCCGTAATCCAAAATTAGTTAGAGTATTAAGCACACCACATACCTGCGAGAAAACCATTTTCAGCTGTCTGGTCCAGTCGCCAAGTGTCCGTATGTGGACGCTGAGGTAGTCGTCTTGGGGAGCCGAGGTGATCGAGAACGGGTGCCTGTTTTGGTTTTTTCGTAATAATAAATTGATTACATATATGAGATGATGAGCAAATTTAATAACCTCCATTCTCAACTAGCAACCTTATCTGGAGCAATTAGTAGACGCCACCTACCACTGGAAGGGAGAGACGGCAGCGCAGTTGACGAATATATATTGGCCACTCCGGTACTTGAAGCCCTGTGGCTTGGACACGTGGAGAGCCAACACGTTTCCGGGGTAAACCGCCACCTTTAGAATCTTCACCGGTCTGACTCTCGATCTGAGCGCTCGGGTCAGCCGCTCAGACGCGTAGATGATCATCGGGATCGCCAGGTACATCCAAGTCTGCCATGCGACGAATAATAGGAATAATTTATTGTTTAACTTTATAGAATAGCCGTGGATCATGGAAGAGAAGGGTCTGTATGAAATATTAATTCGTACCGTTTTCTTGTACCATTGTTTGGAGAGGTAGAGGAAGATGCCGTGGATAATGAGGAGGACGTAGACGATGACGAAGAGGTGGTGGGAGTACCAGAAGGCGTTGAAGCCGGTGAGCCGGTTCAGGGGTTTGGGAAGCCTGACCCGGCCGCGCCGGAAATATGGGGTGGCCAGAGCGAAGGCGATGGCCATCAACACCACCATGGTGACCCCGGTCCACCCCTCCGTCCCCTTCACGAACCACCAGTAGTTGTTCGGCCTCGTGTCCCCGAAGAATGGTTTCATCGGCTCGTAAGCCGCGTCGCTGGCATGCAGGAGCCGCGGGAAGTCGCAGGTCAAGTGCGAGATCGCGTGCAGTCCCACGCCGGCGACAACACCCACCGCAATCACCTATTTATGGAAAAGAGAAAAAGTGAGCTTTCAACTAAATTATTTACTTTCTTCCGGTCCGGTCGGCTTTTAATCAAAATACTTGTCTAGTAACTTGGAGTTCGATCGATCGATCAATCAATCAATCAATCCTTCATTATAGATATATATATATATATATACCTTGTGGAAGTTGAGGTTGTCGTCGAACGGGAGGGCGGCGCCGAGCTTGGTCTTGTTGCGGAGCCAGGTGATGGTGTTGCGGCAGACGGGGAGGAGGATGAGGGCCATGTTGAACTTGAGGGTCTCAGCGCCGCCCTTGGCGACGCAGACGCAATAGCCCATAACGTGGTAGACCGCCCGGCGCCGGTACTGGATGAACTTCCAGGTGAAGAGGGCGGCGCAGATGGCAAGCCACAGCGCCATCACCCACACCCGCTTCCAGTTGTCCTCCACGAAGTACCTGCTCCGGCTGTACCACCGTCGGAGCGGGTTGGGCTCCTCCGTCGGCTTCAGCTTCTGGCTCAGCATCTGGCTCAGGTTCCTGCTGTTGGTCGTCCCGCCCCGGATCGACTGGCTTGGAGCTTGCAGCAGGAGCATCTCCAAATTGTATATCTGGCAGTTAATCCAAATCCACATACATTAAAGCGTGTGTGTTTATTTTCTCCTCATTTCTTGAAGTTGTTTTAATTTATGCAGCAGCGTTAATCACCTCGATGTAACCAAGATTATTAGGGTCCAATTCTTCCATGATGAGCCGGGCATACTCCTCCGCCTGCTCTTGAATATTGGAGAGCTTGTTTGCTGAGGCGCTCATAGAGATGATCTGTCGATATATAATTGATGCGTTACATCAAATAACCAACTTAAGCGTTCAGCTCAGATTTTATATAAATATGTATAAAAGTTTGAGTCGGTGATTGCACTGCCGAGTTAGCCGCGCCGTGACTAGTCCTCGGACACGCACATCTTTCATCTCCTTACCTCTTTCACCTCTACTTCCGTAATCCTTCCATCGGCGTTCTTGTCCACCCTGCATATATAATTCACAAAATTAATTTTGGCGACCACTCTATCTCCATAGCCTCCGGGATTACTGACTATTAGATTTATATAACCCTGGAGACTATAAGAAGAATTACTGAGTATTAGAGAGAGAGAGAGAGAGAGAGAGAGAGAGAGAGAGAGGAAGAGATGAGAGGGAATTTGTTACATGTCGAAGAAGGTCTGAAGCCTGGAGTCGAAGCTCTGGTCCGAGATCTGGTCCCAGAACTCCCTGAGCACCGCCTTGGTGATGGAATCGCCAATTATATTTCTCCTTCTCGCAAGCGCGTCAAACAACTCTCCCGCGAACTCCTTGGACTCCTTCATGCCTGCCATCATTATTCGTTTTCTTCATTATTTTCTTCCTTCTTTCTTTTTCCCGTTTAAATTGTGAGACAATTCAAAACAATCGAGAAAAATGAAGGAGGAGAAGGAGAAGAAGAAGAGCAGGTGGCGGTGGCGGCGGTGGAGACAGTCAGAGACAGAGAGAAAAATTAAGCATGAATGACTTACCTATGCACTGGCCGAAGAGGGAGCGAGGGAGGGCGCCGTCGACGGCGAGCTCGTCGAAGCGCTTCTCGACGGTGGGCCAGCCGGCGGCGCCATCGGTCTTACTGATGAACTTGAGTCCCTTGAGAGCGTGCGCGGCGGCCGACTTGGACCGGTCGATTCGGCCCGGCCCGGGGCGCCGGGTGAGCGACGCCAGCCGCTTCAGCTCCTGTGACACCTGCCGGATCCGGGACGACGCGCTCCGGATCATCGACGACCCGATGGAGCTGGACCGCTTCTCCAGCGTCCGCGCTAGCATCGTCACATCCGGGTCATCCGCCTCCCCGCCCGCCGCCGGCTTCACGCTGTGAACCGCCACCGAATCGTCGCGGACATCCAGCGTGATCTCCACGTACTGGTCGTCGCCGCCGCCACCGCCGCCGCCGCCGCCGCCGGCGGAGTCCGGGAGGTTGAAGCGGGCGCTCTTCCGGCCGCCGCGCTTGTTGAGCGGCCCGCTGAGGGGGCCGCTGTAGGCGACCCGATCACTGCCGACGCTCTCGGTCTCGATGATGTCCGACTGGTGGTCGCCCTCCCTCCCGTCTTCCGTTCCCATCTTCTGCATTCCAGAACTCAGGCCCTCAACAACTTAGCCCGAGATTTCCTCTCCAGAATAACTCCACCTCTCTGGCTAGCACCTAAGGAACTCCCGGGTACAATGACGTGTGGATTTGCTTTCTTTTCTTGTCTTGTTCTGCCTATGGAAACAGAAGAATAAAGAAGAAGAAAATTTAAGAAGTGGAGCGGTTGGAGACAGGGTGGAGGAGAAGATAGCAGGAATTACCCAAGTTCTCTCTCCCGTCGGGGCTTTGTGTTAGGTTTTGGTGAGGGAATGTGGTGGTGGTGGTGGTGGTGGTGGTGGGAGTGGGATATATATAGGGGTGGAGTACCAATATTACTGCTATATGTTTGGTGGGGGGCGGAGTCGGGTAACCTTCCTACCAGGAGCGGCAGTCAAAAGGCTCAAAACGGCTGAGGAAGAGGTCAGTTTGGTGGTGCTCTTTCACTCCCCCTCTCTCTCTCTCTCTCTCTCTCTCTCTCTCTTTGGTAGCGTGCGCCATTTGTCGACCGGGAAGCTTCAAAGCATCCAGGGCGGACCAGTCTAGTGCGAGTAGCCGAGCTTACAGCTCGAATCGAACCGTTCTGAACCGGACAGCGAACCGGGGACGGGAACCTGCTAAACACGTGTCACTTGGTCACGGACGGAGTGTGTGTTGAGAGGAGACCAGTGCACGTGGAGAATGAAGGAGGGTGTTGGATGGCGTTGTTGGGACCCACCGGCCCACGGGATAACTGCCCAATCCGTGTTGCCAGGTTTGACCTGGTTTGGACCCGCGTTGACGTTCGTGGTTAGTGCATGAACTATTCGGTAGCCATCAATCTCGGCCGTCCATGTTTTCTCATCGCTCTGATGGACGGTCCGTGGCCCATCAATCAGGTGGCCTACAGTGTGCCATGATTCTTACGAGACATGCAGCTCCGTGACGGACTTGATCTCGCCGGATGTTGATCACACTGGGAAAGACTGCCCCACTGCATCACGAGCTAGTTTTTTTTTTTTTTTTTTTTTGGTTAAAAAATTAAAAAATTAAAAAAAAAAAACTCCGTTCGTTCCTAAGACCTTAAAGGAGAATTTCTGAGAAGTTTTCTAACCATCTATCTGGTTTTTTTTTTTCTTTCATTTTTTTTTCCTTTTTGTTTTCCGTCAAAAATCTATGCATCCAGTCCATTTTTGCGGCTGGAGAAGAAGATAATTTAGGACGATAAACACTTATACAGCACTCCCAAAACAAACCTCCCATACCATACCATGGTAGGATAGTAAGTAAAGAATTCTTATTAAACTAAAGTTCGGGTTGGTGAGCCTCCCGGTGAGGGGGACCTAGAAAATTCACGGGCCTTTACAGCCTCTGTGCCTTCGTCTTTTTCCCCGATGGAAGACCTCTCTCTCTCTCTACACTTTTCCCCTTAAAGTCAAGCACAAATAGCCATAGTATTCTGGTTTATTGTTCCCGCACTTGACGGAGAGATGTTTGGCATTACCGCAAATCCTCTGTCGTTGTTAAAACTTTTGCAGAGCCGTGATCGTTGATCCCATTCATATTACACCACTGTCATGCTCCTGCTGCAGCACAGCACGGCACGGTACCTCAGCTTTCATCAACCCTACAACTTCTCTGTTTTTGGACTTCTATCGTGTTCGTCTAGCTAGAGATTCGATGCAAAATTAACAACTAGCAGGCCAAAAAAACACGTAAAAGTATGCAGCGTGGAAATTTCTAGTTACCAGATCTTGATCGCCTCTTATTATATAACTTGCTATACCTTAAACCCTGCATTGCTTTCCGATATGAATCCACACCGACTTTTCGCGGCCAGCTAGGGATTTGCCTGCAGGGTTTCGGAAGAAAAACGCATCTATGGTTACATCACTTCACATTTAGACTTCTTGCAAGCCAATAAGATCTGTGCTGCTCACATCGTACCATAAATTAGATGTCGATCAACAATGGCGGCCACATTATGTGCATAGTGCGACTCTTGGCTGCCACCCGGGATAGTTTGACGGGTCCTATATATCTATCAAATGATAAAAATTTCAAACATGAGTCCCCATTTCATCATGTTCATTTGTTTTTTTTATAAGATGTATTAAATATGGCATGACTATTATTCAATCTCTCGTCAAAAAAAAAAATAAAAAAAGAAATGGGAGGCACAAGTATGTGTAATAGCCTGATGTGTCATCGTTTGAAAATTTCCAACGTGAGTCCCCATTTCATCATGTTCGTTTGTTTTCTTGTAAGATGTATTATATATGACATGACTATTATTCAATCTCTTGTCAAAGAAAAAAAAAGAAAGAAATGGGAGGCATAAGTATGTGTAATACCCTGATGTATCATAGTTTGAGCCCCATGAAGTAAATATTAATCTTAAAATTTTATGGTAAGTTGAATTATACTATATGAGTAAACTTTGGATCAAATAGACACAAATTAGTATGAAGTTGACTCTTACTATTATTTTGTCTAAACTTGAAAATCTTATAAATTTAATCAAGAGTTGACTAACATCTTACAATATGTATTTCAAAATTATTTTTTTGATATTTTATTTTTTTATTATTTCTAAATTAAATTATTTTTTTATAATTTTTATCTTTCATAAAAGTACCATGACTTACTATTGGACAAACTAAGATTTTATAAAATTTTCTAAATTTATTTATGAGAGGAAGAGTTTATCTTTTTATTTTATTTTTAAAGAATTTAATTTTTTTTAATATTTTTTAAAAAAATTTAAATAGGCGTATTGCCTTATAAGCATGAGAAATTTTAAGTAAATAAAAAGAAAAAACTTATGACATTTATTTAAATAAGTTTACATGCATATAAGTTATTCCTTATTATTTGTACCGAACTAAACTTTTGAGCTCATCTAATATAAGTGTGGCGTACCTATCCTAACTTTATTAGCTTCCAAATCCATTATGAATATCTGAACCTAATCATTACTTTCAAAACACCAACTTTCTCCCCCTCTCTCTCCTCCCAACTCTCAATTCTAAACCTCCATGGCCCATACCCCTAGTTCTCGTCATCTTATCCCCATTTCCACCCGTTTCCACCCGTTTTCTCCCTATTTTCTTCTCATACTTTGGGATCTAAGCTCCTACAACCTTAAGTTTGCTACTTATTAAATTCATTCAAACTATGAGCTTTCAAGAGTTTTTGGGATTTTTACTAGTTTTTGTATAATAGAATTTAAGTTTCATTATGAGGTTTTGTATGATAACATATAATATTTATTTCCCTACTCTAATAGTAATGAAATCTTTTCTTTTTTTTTTTTATGTGTGGCTAATCCTTTCTCCAGATAAACCTACCTATATATGAATATATAAGATTGTACAAAACTATGTTTATTTATATATGCAAAGATTTGAGCATATGTATATGATTAGCCTTAAGTAAGAATTATGTTCATAGCTTCTTTTGAATTTGTTTCATGATATGGATTGTTATATGGATTATACTTATATGAAATATTTTTTACACTAAAGGATGGGGACAAGTATAGATGGATAAGATGAATTTTCTATAGTGTTACTATCACGATACCTAATCCGAAACTCTATCCATGAATAATCGCAACATAGCCGCATACTCTTAAAGCGAATTTTAAGAGCACGCAAGCCTTACTAAACCTCAACATGAACAATATAATACAACTAAGATAATATCAGTGTAAACTTAATCTCATAAATTTTAAAATGCTGTCACAAAGTCGTTATACTAGTACATAAGAGCCTAAAATAATCCTCTAAGAACATATCAAAGTATACATTAATATTAGATATAGAAAATTAAACACTAATTTCACTCCTGGTGCCCCACGCTCAAGTTTGGATCTAACAGATAAGTGTCATCATCGTTCTTTGAAACATGACAGGGGGTGTAACGAGCTAAAACCCTAGTATAAATTCTATATATATAATCATTAATATGCTAAAAAAAAATCAGAACGAATTGTATATCAAAATTAATTTTTACAGAAAGTAATATAACATATCCACAAAATAAGTTGCAAAACCATAAAGCCATCCACAACCAAATATCAACATAATCATACTAAATACCAACATAACTATGCATCCACATCACAATTCTTTGCATACCAAAAATACATACTAATAAACCTCATGCTAGTAGTTCATGTTTAACAACCTAATTTAATGATATACGCACGCACAGGTTAGTTCCTATACTAATGCATAGCGTATTAAATTCAACGACATCATATTCATAGACCATGACTGGTTCTATATCGGTCTCTCATGACTTTAGCCCTTTCTCAATGCTGCCAGTTTAGGCCAGTAAAGAATCACATCAATGTTGCTATAATTAGTACCATGTATCAACATTAAACATTAAACATTAGATCCATAATCTCAATCATCCATGGCATTGGACTAAGTCACTCTCATCATCATCAATATTAGCATACTAAAAATACATACTGACAAATCTCATGCTAGTAGTCCGTGTCTAATAACTTAATCTATCGATATACGCATGTACAGGTTGGTTTCCATACTAGTGCTCAGCATTTAAACTCAGCCATGTTATATCCATAAATCATAACTAGTTCTACACCGACCTCTCGCGGCCCTCAACCCTTCCTCAGTGCCGTCGGTGTAGGCCAATAAGGAATCACACAAATACTATCTGAAATAGTACTACATATCAATAGTAAGCATCAATATTTGGTGTCAGAAACCTAGTCATGTCATATCCACAGATCATAACTGGTTCCATATTGGCCTCTCGTGGCAAACTGCCTTTTTCCGATGTCACCACTGCCTTATATAGTGACTAGTCCACATGCTCACATCATCTCATCACATATCCAACAAAGCCATATCTATACCATAACTAACATAACATATCTCAATATATCATACTCATATATCTCAAATAAAAATCAAAATCACTTCATAACCAAAATAATATATCACAACATATATCGTGTATAATTAAAATATGCTGAGAAATCCAATAATAAATTAATTCATGATGTAGACGGGTATGCAAGACATGAAACATATTGCATAATAATAGGTGTAAAAGTCCTACCTCGATCGCTAATTCAATCTCCTCTGCAGTATCCACTAATAACAGTCAATCTACTGAATGATCACCTATATTAATAATCGTAAACAATAATTATTTTACTAAAATTCATAATTAAAAATTATCATTATGCCCTTCTAGCCCATATATTTAAAATTACCATTATACCCCTCTTACCTAGCCTTAAATGGATTAATCATGGTTTAATTAGGCTCTAAATTGATCTACACTATATCAATTGAGGCTTAATTGGGTTATTAGGCTACTTACTACATGAGCAATAATTAAGTAATTATAAAATTATCCCTCTATCTCAATGGTTGTTAACCTATGTTTAACTAACTTTATTTAAAGTTTAATTATTATCTAATGATGCTAGTTACTATCTAACCATTCTTTTATTCACCAATTAAATAAAATTACTAAAATACCCCTACCAACTTACTTTAATTGCCAAAATTTACAAAAGCTTAATTAGCTTAATTACTAAAATACCTAAGCTTAATTAGCTTAGGTAACTCATTTGCAATTTAATTAGGTCCTTATTTCCCTTAATCCTAGTTTGTTTTAATCTTTCTCAACCTAATCAAATCAATTCTAAAAATAATTTGTCTTAGTTCCTTGTTAACTAAACATAACAGTACTTAGTTCATTAATTAATTTTGGTTCAGGATGCTTAAATCCAGTCAATTTCCGGTTCACTGAGATTGAACCAGATTCAAATTTGGTTCAGATTTGACTTAATTCAGCAATCAAATTTTCGGTTCAGATCTATTGGTTCTTAGGAATCAGGTTGGTTCAAAGGATTCAATCAAGCCCAATTAGCAGTTAGGACCCAGGTTGGGTTTGATTTATCTCTTTAAATCTAAGTCTTGATTGATTCAGCAAACTTAGTTCTGATAAAACCTCCATGACCCTTTAAATCTATTTGATCAACCCAATCAAGAACATGAATTGATCTTTTGATTCACATTAAAATAGAAATGATCTGGTTTAATTGGGCCACACAGTTCCAAAATGTTTCAAATCAGTTCATTTGATTACTAATTGAACATTTGTGTTTAGACTATTAGAAATTGGACGCTATATATATATAGATATATATGATATAAGTAGATCAACAACTTTGAATGAGATCTTAACTTGTGAGTAAAGATATACAGATAAGAATAGATACGATTAGAAATAATTTAGAGGTATTTAATATAGCATATTTTATCGATATGCCTTGGTTTAGATGTCAGTTACTTTTTGTGACATGTAATGTGAGTGGCCCAAACTAGAAGCCATGGTGGGACTGGAAGGAAGAATTATTGAAGAAGAAGGATTATTCACAAAGCAGCAAAGCAAAACCAATCACCAAGAGAGCCGTGTTGCTTTGTTAAACCAAGGGCACAGTTAAAGATTCCGTTTTGACTTTCCGACGATGGCGTGGCATGCAAGGGGGTCATTACTTATTATATAGTCGCCATCTCATCTCCCCCTATAAAGCCAAAATGTAAGTCTCCAAGTTCTATTCCTTGGTAGAATATCAAGTTCCTTCCTCCTTTTGACAGCTAAATGGCTGGCCGCGAACGCGTGTAATGTCACACAATGGCAGGGCTGATTAAAGAATTTGTAGGCACGTGTTTATGCCGCTGAAACAAGACAAAGGTCCATGAAGGAAAAATAAATAAACAGAGAAGAGGACCAAGAGCCGATTCACATGCATAAATCTCACAGCCCGCATTTTGACCTCACAGCTTTCTTTCTTTTTTTTTTTTTTTTCAAATTCAATCTTAAGGCGCCTGTGCCATAGCGTCAGGAAGTCATGCGAGAAACCGAAGTAATAATTAATACGAAGGCGAAACAGGAGAAGAAGAAGAAGAAGAAGAAGAAGAAGAGAGGACAGAAGGTGGTGATTTTGACGTGCTTGGAAAAGATAACAAGCATTCATATCATACCATATAATTTGGTCTTATCACCTAATATGTAGCTAGTTATCCTCTCAAGCGAGCCAAGTAGTTCCACATGTTTATATCGTTTTTCATTGGGGAATTTTGGCAAATGGCATTATTAATTATTGTTTCATATATCGTCTCCAGTGTAGTGAAAGCTAAGTTCCGTCGTTTGTTAGATAATCGTAAGATCACGCAACAAATCAATAAATAGAAAGGACAAGAGATGGTCCCATCGCTTAAATATGTATGGCATCCTGTATTTATTTTTATTTTTTTTAAAAAAAAAAAAAAGAAAAAAAAGAAAAGTGATTGTGGACCTGCAATTAACGGCACTTAACCATCAAGTAGATCAAATTGTTTAGCTTAATGGTAGCATATAATGCATTAGCCATCGGATGCAAATACTGCAAAATAGGCCTTGCACTCAATACAAATACATCCAGATATACTCGAATACATATGAGATACATATCCAGTATAGTAAAAATATATTTTTATTTTCAATAATATGTTATTTTGGATACATGAGATATGATCATATATATATTTGAGGTGAAAATCAAATTTTTTATTACCCACTGCCTCTGGTGCACACATTTGAATGCTTTGTGTGAGCTACGTTCCGTCATATATATATATATATATATATATATATATATATCTTGGGGATTTAACTGTTTTAAAGCACTCATCATCCAATTCTAAATGATGCATATTATTATCAAAAGTTTTACCAATTTTATTGTGCATCATGCTGATCCTCACGTGCACCCAACTATCAGCTAAGGATCAAATAATAGTTTATATTTGTTGCTCCTCAGTGAGGATATGAACAGCTGGCTTCGACTTTCTAATTATATTTGGCATTTCCCTTTTAAGTATTGTCTCATAGAAAATTGCAGTGCTTCTTATATATGTATCTCATGCAAGTTGAGTTACCACATATATTTGTCTTTCAACGCAACCTACATTTCTTAAATAATTAGATAATCCTAGAGCCCGGTTCAAGAACATCGCAACATGACCACATACTCTTAAGTAAACCTTAAGAGCGTATTAAAAGTATACAAAGCATATTAAACCTCAACATAAACAATATAATAACAAACATTAATATCAGCAAAAACTAAATCCATAGATCTTATAATGCTATCACAAATCAGCAAACTAGTACATAAATGTCTGTATGTTATCCTCTAAATACCTATCAAAGTATCTACATCAATATCAAATGATATAAGAAACTAAACACTAATCTCACTCCTAATGCCTCACGTCCAAGTTTGGATCCAACAGGTAAGCATCGTCATCATCCTCTGAAACATGATAGAGGTAATGAGCTAAAAACCCAGTAGAAATTCTACATATATTACTATAAATATGCCAAGAAACTGCAGAACGAATTGTATATCAAAATAAATTTTTACAAAAAATAATATAACATATTAACAAAACCAACTACAAAATTATAAAACCATCCATAACCGAATACCAACATAAACTATACCAAATATCAAAATCACCAAATACCAATATAACCATAACCACATTGCAATCATCCGCATACTGACGATATATTGACAAACCTCATTCAGTAATTCGTGTCTAACAACCTAACCTAGTAATATACACATGCATAAGTCAATTTCCATACTAGTGCCCAGCATATTAAATTTAGCTAAGTCATATCCACAGGCCATGACTGGATATACATCGGCCTTTCGCAGCTTTCAGCTCTTTCTTAGTGCTACCGGTTTAGGCCAGTAAAGAATCACACCAATACTGCTAAAACTAGTACCACGTATCGATGGTAAATATTAGATCCACAATCTCAACTATTCATGGCATTAGACTAAGTCATTATCATCATCATCATACACATCAGCACACTGAAGATACATATTGACAAAGCTCTTGCTAGTAGTCCATGTTAAACAATCTTACCCGGCGAAATACATGCGCATTGGTTGGTTCTCATACTAGTGTCTAGCGTTTTAAACTCAGCTACATCATATTCACAACCATGACTGATTCTACACTAGCCTATCGCGGCCCTCAACTATTCTCTAATGCTACTAGCCTAGGCCAGTAAGAAATCACACCAATACTACCAGAACTAGTATCACGTATCGACAATAAACATCAATATTTGGTGTTAGAAACATAGTCATATTATATTCACATACCATGGCTAGTTCCACATTAGCCTTTCGCGATAAATTGCTATTTTTCAATGCCACCACTACCTCATCCAGTGACTAGTTCATAAGTCTACATCATCTCTTCACATATCCAACAAAGCCATATCTATATCATAACTAACATAACATATCTCAACATATCATACTCATATATTTCAAATCGAAGCCAAAACCATTATATAACCAAAATAATATACCACAATATATATAACAACTCCGCAAATAAATCATCATACATAATTAAAGCATACTGAGAAATTCAATAATAAATCCATAATGTATGCAGGCATGCAAAATATGAAACATATTACATAATAGTAGATGTAGGCTCCTATTTCGACCGCTAATTCAATTTCCTCTATAGTATCCACTAATAACAATCAATCCTCTAAATGATCACCTATAATTATAATCATAAACAAATAATTAATTTACTAAAATTTATAATTAAAAAAAATTATCCTTATACCCTTCTAGTTTATATATTTGAAAATTACCATTATACCCCTCTATCTTAAGGATTGTTAACTATCTTTATTTAAAATCTAATTATTATCTAATGTTCCAAGTTAGTATCTAACCATTATCTTATTCATCAATAAAATTACAAAAATACCCCTATTAACTCACTTATCTTTATCTTTTTATTAGTAGTATGCTAAACTAGAGTATAGTCCCTCACTACTCTTTAATCTGAATTCAATCCTTCTAATACTTAAACTAATTTTATATTAATTAATTAGAACATCTACATCTCATTTACGCTACTAATTCCCTAACATAGCCTTGGTTCATAGTTCTGATTCTCTGATTTAACGAGATCAAGGATTTAGAACACTAACTTTTGATTTTATAGTCTTCTAGTTTCAGGATTCTAACCTGATTCATTTCTGATTTACTAAAATTGAATCCAAATTATGTTTGGTTCAAACCGATTCAGGATAAGTAAGTCAAGTTAGTTTTGGTCTTTAAGTTTAATCAGCAAAACTTAAGTCAAATGAAATTTCTGGATATATATATATATATAATCCATTTGATGTAATCAACAAAAGTGCTCGGATAATTCAGAAGTAAAATAGTTTTGGTTCAATTTAATTGAACCATTGCTCACAGGAATTGAACCAGAGTCAGCACTGGTTCAGATCTTACAATGCATAGTAATTGGACTGTTTCAATAATGAGATAAAAATGTAAACTAGCAAATAGGTCTCAGGTTGGGGTTTAGTTCATTTCTTAAATCCAAGACTTGATTGAATCAGCAAGGCCTTATGCAGATATAATCCCCAAAATCCATTCAGTTCTAATTGGTCTAATCCCAGTTAGAGATTAAAAAAAAAAAAACTGAACCCAATTCACAATAAAAACAGAACTGATCTGAATTTAATTGAACCAAACCTGCTCAATGGGTTTGGTCCGACTGTTAAACCAAAGGAGACTCAGTCATCTTCTGCCTCCAGACTTCACCGTACCTGATAGCTTCCACCCTGTCCCAGCTGGCTGTGGCCGAATAACGTCGACTCCGACGGTGGCTCACCGCGATGCCAGTTCAAAATTCACCCAAGATTCTAAAATAGTAGTCATGTTATCTGAAAGACAAAACACCTTAAGGTTTCTGTTCCCAAACCTTGTCGTTTTCCGGCAACTAAAAACCCCATCTTCGTTCACAAGATTTAGAACCTAAAAGCCTACTGCTTCCCATATGAACCAGTTCGGTATCCTCTAGCCCTATTTACATATGCTGAATTGATCTTAGATTAAGGCATTCCTAAAAGAAACGAGGTACCAGAGTTTACCTAGATGAAAATTCTTGAACCAATCTTCATGATTCTGATGTTTATCTCACTGTTGCCAAAAATTTAAGCTTTTATTCATCATCCTGGCAAGGCTCCCCGACCTCCAATTGATCCAACTGAACATCACATCAATCAAATTTAATTTAACCTAAAAAAAAACAAAAAAAAATTGGATGAAAATAAATAAAAAATAAACACAATTTGAATCTAAACTTATTACCTTATTACCAGCTTTGATCTAAGCTTCAACAAAACTTCTCTAGCACCAAAAATTAGAGAGAAGCAAAAAAAAAAAAATTAAATAAAAAAGAAAAAAAGAAGAGAAGAAGAATAGCAGAGAAGATGATTTGGCTCTTTCTACAAAGGATTAAGAACCTTAATCTTATTTGAGTTGATGATAATTAATGATGATCAGGTTAGTTGAGAAAAGGGTTTGAGAGCTTGCTAAGAGAGGTAATCTATTTTGATGGAAGGAAGGCAGTGGGTTTAAAGAAAATAGAAATTAAATAAAACAGTTCGGTTTGTTTTGAAAAAAGATATCATGTTTTATAAAATAATGTATCTTATTTATATTAATGTTTATTATTATATTACGTATTATATTGCTTATGCTTTTGAAAGGAGATGCCCGCTTTAACCACTTTGGCATGCATCTGCTGGTCGTCTGATCTCTAATAATTGCTGTGGCTCATCCCTGAAAAGGAGTTGTTGAGGTGGTCCTCCCGTCCTGTCCTCCCTGTCTCGCATTAACCGTCTGATTTAAGACCTCGTACGAGCGACAAAGTGTTCTGCTATCATCACCTCTCGGTGACACAACCTTAAAACAGCAGAACAGTAAGGACCACTACTCTAGCTTGGAAAAGGAGCACCGAATATTAATATATATATATATATATATATATCAGCCTGAGCTCAAGTTACTCCTCTCTTGATAACAGTACATACAAATATATATATATATATATATATATATATATATATTTGTTTCTCTCCGGTTGTTATTAATCGCACCATGTCAATTTTGTTTAAGCATTTGGTGTCTTCTCGAGGCATCCAAGGCATTAGATTTTGTAAACCAGCTCAACCTACACTTCTGAGCTAGCCCACGAGTCACTTGAACAAACTGATTTTTCGGCCCATCTCAGCCTCCAAAAGCTTGTCCCTGCCGAGTGTAGCACAGGCTCAAATATCTTATTTATTTTCAAGCTTGGATGAGCCATGAGGCAGAGCTGTTTATTATCAGCCTAACTACCTTAATGAATATCGGAAGGTGGATGGGGGTAATTTTGTACAGGGCTGTTTTCCTTTGAAGAGGCATCCACGTGGTAGGAACAGCGTGAGGGCGACTTTGCTTGCAAGGTTTTGTCAGGGCACATGCTGACTGCCACCAACTTCGGTCGCAGTGCCTTGGACTAGATGTCAGAAACGACCGGCAACATCCGATCTTTTCTCCCCTTCCCCCATTTCTTTTCCAAACTCGCCCAATCCACTTCAGCCAGATCGGATGCCCGGAGGGAACGGAGAAATAATTGACTGCTGGCTGTCAGCTCGCAAGCACCTTCGTATAGCATAGCTGTAGCATATTATTATATTCCATATTCTGTTCAAGAATAATTAATTATATACAACGCGATAAAGTCTGTCTTCTCTGCTTAAATTCCTGACAACGATCTCCGTTCCTCCATTCCACAGCCCCACTCCTTCCTACCTCCTCCTCTCCTCCATCCCACAGCCACTGTTGGAAAGATGGTTTCTAGTTTTGTTGCTCCAGTGCTATGGTTGTGTGTGCTGGGCCTGGTCTCGGACACCTCCATTGCTGCAACACCGCTGAAACCCATAGATGTGCCGTTCCAGAGGAACTATGTGCCCACATGGGCTAATGATCACATCAAGTACATTAATGGTGGCTATGAGGTCCAGCTCTATTTGGACAATTATACAGGTAACGCTAGACAACAAAACCAGCCGAGATCTAAGCGACTGAGTTTCCAGTTATTCACTATACTTTTTTTTTTCTTTTCTTTTCTTTTCTTTTCTTTTCTTGTATATATAAATTCAGGCACTGGGTTCCAGTCCAAGGGCTCTTACTTGTTTGGCCACTTCAGCATGCAGATAAAATTGGTTCCTGGTGATTCTGCTGGAACGGTGACTGCATTCTATGTAAGTGGTATTCAATTTCGAGAACAGCCATCTTTAACTTGAGCCGTTTCCTTTATTTAGTTGATGTCTTGTAACATTTTCCTCTGTTAATGACGCATCCTATGGTGGTCCTGTGTTCAGCTGTCATCTCAGAACTCAGAGCATGATGAGATAGACTTCGAGTTCCTGGGCAACAGGACCAACCAGCCCTACATAGTGCAGACCAATGTCTTCACTGGGGGAAAGGGAGACAGGGAGCAGAGGATCTACCTCTGGTTTGACCCAACCAAAGATTACCATTCCTACTCTGTTCTTTGGAACATGTACCAGATTGTGTAAGTTTCTCTTACCACTGTAACTTCTCTCTCCCTATGTTAGCGTTACCTTAACCTGGCGCCTTTCGGCTTCTGAAAAGAAGCCGTGGGAAGGCGCCCACTCATCCTACTGCAAGGACGAAAAGAGATGATAGATTACTTGAGGAAAGAGTCATTAATTATTGGATTTCTGTCGAATTTTAAGAAGCCCAAACACAAACACGCACGCATTCTCTCTCTCTCTCTCTCTCTCTCTTGGAGATCAGTTACAATTTTATGTAGTAATGGCAGCCAGCTGCAACCATTCCAAACGTTGCTACCTTGTAGGAAATCATATAGGTTTTTCGGCGTCCAAATCCTGAGCTAGCACATTGTAACGCCAGTAAGAAAGGTAACCAAGGGTGATCGCCTATCAGGGGACCTGGATCAAGTCTTTTCAGCCTCATAGTCCCAAATGTTTCTCCTTGGTCCAATAGCCAATAGGCCTCTGAACTAAAAATAGCTAGAAACCAATCCTTCTCTAACAAGCAGCACCTTTGCAAGGACGAAAGTTGGTTGGTTCCACGAGCAGCGTCAACTAGTCCACAGTGGTATGGTATGTATGGCCTATAAATCAGTGGACCATTTGATTGTAGGCCTGGCCTATTCAAGAAGAAGGTAGAAACCATCATAAACCTTCCCATCAATCTGCAACATTTATGCCGGTTGAAGTTTTCGTTAATGGGAAGTCGAAGAGCTCCTTCCTCTCCCTGTAGGCTCTGATGTGGGATATATATATATATATATATATAGCATGAACCAATCCAATGGTTAATGGACTTAACTTGTGTTTGATCTGACAAGTCGTTGGTTCAGTTTCTTTGTAGATGATGTGCCCATCCGAGTCTTCAAGAACTGCAAGGACCTGGGGGTGAGGTTCCCCTTCAACCAGCCCATGAAGATCTACTCCAGCCTGTGGAACGCCGACGACTGGGCGACAAGGGGCGGCCTTGAGAAGACCGACTGGTCCAAGGCCCCCTTCGTCGCCTCCTACCGCGGCTTCCACATCGACGGCTGCGAGGCATCGGTGGAGGCCAACTTCTGCGCCACCCAGGGAAAGCGGTGGTGGGATCAGAAGGAGTTCCAGGATCTCGATGGCCTGCAGTACAGGAGGCTCAGCGGGGTCCGCCAACAGTACACCATCTACAACTACTGCACCGACCGCTCCCGCTACCCGGCCATGCCCGCTGAGTGCACTAGCGATAGAGATGTGTGATGTCCTCCTTCCTTCCTTCCTTCCTTCCTTCCTTTCCATCCATGAGATATCACATCATTTATTTTCATTTCTCCATCGATCTCAGCTCTTCCTTTTTCCGTAGTATCTCTCTCAAGTGTCTCGTTGCATCTCTCGAGTGTCTCGTTGTACTTGGTCATATGCTATATTGGTGGTCAAATTATGAGAGGCACATACGTTTGTTTGCCTTTCTCTTTTAACTTTCCCGCAGCATATGAATGATGTTAATATGCGTTTTTGTTTAATGAGGAGTCCTTGTATGATAGATAGATAGATAGATAGATAGATAGATAGGTATGGCCTGCTTATCTATCATGGTCCACCGTTATCTCCATGCGGGAATCATTTCAGGCGTGGGCGTGGCGAATGATTGCCTTCTCCAATTGCATCAACAACTAAAACCCCGGAGCTCCCTCTCTTGTCTAGTTTTAGTTCAAAGGCCTTCTGCTTGCCTCGGGTAGACGAGGTCTAAGAAACTCTAGGGGAAGGTCCTGATTGCAGTAGCTCCATGAGCCTCCACAATGCGCGCATTGTATTGGGAGGGCTTCAAATCCTCCTGCAATCCTCTTTAGATGGAGAAGAGTTATCATCGACTGAGTAGGCCAAGCCTTAATTGGTTAATTCATCAGAGGGGAACTTCCAAGGTGTTGGATTAGCTTCCAACTTCTTATTTTGTATCGGTTAACTCCATTATTGCTGGATTGGACGCTTAATTTTGGACCCACAAATTACCTCCCATTGGGCTGAGGCCCATTCCACTATCTCTGGCCTCGCGCGAGATGGCGCTAGCAGCTGGCCACTCCTCCGTCTCATAATTTAATTCATTTATTTCCGAACTAACTAAATATATTTTAAATATTTAGATATTTACATCACCAACTCGTCTATGTCATCAATTTAGACTCTGTCACACCTTCAGCTGTGCACCAAATGCTCCATCTTCAGTCCCCTCATTTCCTTCATTACCATCAAAAAGGTAACGCCCTTCTTCCGGTTATCACTCAATTAAAAAGAAAAAAAAAACTCAAAACTTTTTCCCCACATTTCATGTGCCTTGGATAGAATAATCAAATGCTGTTGCTTATGGGAAGTTTACGTGCACGTGCCCCCTCTCATACCCATAAAGCCCTTATATATATATATATATACACCTGGGGATGATAACGTGAGCTTTTTGGCCGGTCTTCCTTGAAAGCCTTCAAAAACGAAGAGATTAAACAAAGATATAATCATAAAGTAAATGGAGGAAGAAGTCCAATGGGAAGTATTTTTTAAGTGGCGACGTATTATGATACGGTGGAATGGAATGGAATGGAATGGAATGGAACATCGATGCAATCGCAAGCAACAGAGAAGCTAGAGAGATCAGGCAAGCGATCGAAGAGGGACAGGACAGGGCACGGCACATGGGGAGGAGGGTCGGTGTTCTTTCCCAAGGTCCTGCTACCAAAAATGGTGGTTGGCCAATAGACAAACAGCCAGAACCATCTTGGCTCTTGTGTACCTAATGGCTATAATATTTTTCCCGGACCTTGAGCATCCCGAGACTTTGACGTGCCTGGATTTAGGCGCAGAGGATCGACCTATATCTATCCTCTCGCCGAACCCAGGTCTATATTACTCCCCAGGGCAACAATCCCTTCCAGAATTTTGATGCTCGTTATTAAGAAAGTTTCATTGGCCAAAGGGATTTACCAAATCCACAATCTCTCTGAAATGCCATCCATTTAGGGATTAAAAGAATCCTAATTTTTTAATCTTTTTTATTTATCTAATATTTCGATATCTTTCTTTTTGTCTACCCTCGTGTTAGTGTAGATGATACCATCAGATTTGAGCCATCTTGTCCGCGTAATATCATAATATCCATGGCTCAAAGTCATCGTCAGTTATTATCATATGAATCAAAGATATTTTCGAAATGGATGTAGCGTAGCTCCCTTGTAACGTAAAATTTTTGTTTTTATTTCGGGCTTGCTTGCCATAAATGTCATGGAGATTGCATAGAATTTTTTTTTCTGGTTATCAATACACGAGATATTTTAGAGAACTTGAATCATGAGACCCATTTTTATCAATCTTAATTTTGTTTTGAAAAAAAAACAAAAAAAAAAAGGTTCATGTTTACTGTGAGGCCCAACTTATTGAATTGGCCCAGTTCAAAGCCGGACTCGGTTCGTTTCATAGGCCAAGCCAACAAATAAACCAAAAAAAAAAAAAAAAAAGCTTCAGCTATCAATTTTTTTTTATATATATATTTTATTTTTTTGGGAACCAGAGCCTCAATTACAACCCTCTAACTCCTACTGTATGATATCTCATGACTTTTATGCCTTTATATAGCCTTTGAAATTAAGATTATTTATGGCAAAACCGATAAAAAATCAAAAGCATCATAAAATCTAAAAAAAAAAAAGAAAAAATCTCATTGGCATCCGGAGGGACTCAGACTCTAAGTTGTGGTCTAATTAAGGAAGAGGGAGCTTCAAAGCTCCTCCTGCAATTGCTTCTTATTCTGGTAATTTTCTTGATGGTTACCTATGTTTCTTGCGTGACTATTATCCAAAAAAAAAAAAAAAGCTCTTTAAAAACTTAATTTCAGCAATAAACCAACCCATATGAAGCAGCCTCTTGTGGTAGCCGAACATCGCCCATCTGAGTGTCATGGATGAATTTATTAATCAAACCTTAATCAAGTTGATGACAAATTAACAGCGATCCTAAAATTTTTATCAGTGTGATAACATTTGAAAATACGAAGAAGAGTAAAAACCGGTGCAGCAATGTCAAGAGATGGAGTGTGTGGGCTTGTTGGCTCTTCTCCCAAAGGTGGCCTCATATGTCGCATAGCCATCTAAGAGCTTTCAAAGGTCGGGCCTCTCTCCTCTGCTTGGGCCCCAACGCATGACTCTCTGAAAAACGAAGAGTAATGCGACCATCGCCTTCTTTTCAATGCGGTGCTTTGCTTGAGGAAGACCAGGCCTTCATTTCAAGGGAGGAAGCCCTCTCAAGATATAATACGGTGCGTGATTAGTTTGCACGAGATGTGGTCCTCGGAATTCAAAAGTCATCCCTCAGCAATAAGCTCGCTCGCTCGCTCTCTCTCTCTCTCTCTCTCTCTCTATATATATATATATATATATCCTATACCACATGGCGTTACCATATGGATCTAGTAGTGATCTTCATCAACATTGTCTCCTTGACAGCAATTGGTGAATAGCGGAGAGAGTTTTTGTTTTTTTTGTTTTTGTTTTTGTTTTTGTTTTTGTTTTTTTTTTTTTTGCTTTAGCTACGCTGCTTGTCTTGAAGTAAGAGTGTTGTAATTAACGAGAGGAACAGAACTCTTATTATTATTATTATTATTATTTTAATTGTTAGTGGGGCTCTCGTTGCATTTGGGATGCTGCAAGGGGACAGGCACCCTCCTCTCATAAAAAAGAACGCGCGGTGGGCGTGAACTTTTAGGAGGCGACACTTGCTTTTAAGGGTCGCCTTGGTGGACTCCCCGCGCTCAAACCGGGCATGTGGGAGGATGCCTTTTGATGAAAGGGACGTGGGAGCTTTGAATTAGGGCAGGGCATCCGTCCAATCCATCTATCTATCTACTCAAGTCTTATCATCAAGGGGGTCAAGGGCCAAGGGTCAAGGGCCAAGGGTCTGGAGAAGGAAAAGTGGTGAGGGGGAGGAGAGTAGTAGAGGAGAGGAGAGGAGAGAATCCTCCCCCCACCAACCCAAGCGCCAAGCAACAAACAAAGTTGGGCAGCGGTAGAAAAATTTAAAAAAAAAAAAAAAAAGATCAACCGATCCCGTGGTCGTTTGTGAACCAATGAAATCCCTTTTATTTCGTAGGTAACCACCAGGCCTAGCCTAGAGACATTTAGCCCTCCCACCAACTCGTCCGCACAAACTTTCCCTTCGCAAGCACTGGGCAGGAAAAGCAACCAGCGGGCTTTCATCGCGCCATTGGATCAGGTTCATGCATTATATAATTTTTCTTTCTTTTTTTTTTTCTTTTTTTTTTTAAAAAAAAAAAAACCTATATAAATAATATAAATAATATTTTAATATTTTAATATTTTGGGACTGGATTGATCTAGCCTTACGAGGGACGTATGAAGCTGATTAATCAGTAGGCTAAGTAAAAGTAGATCATCAACTCAAGTCAGGCAAACAGATTGGGTTGCGAGTTGTCTCTCTTATTTTTGAGTAATGTCAATGGCAGCATTAGATGCGACCTTTGGCCTAAATGGGGATAGCCAAGCATCTCTTTAGTCATCTTTTGACGGGGGAGACGGTCTTTCGGAGGGCCATGCCCTCTGCTATACAAGATATAGGCTGTTCCACCAAATAGACTCCCTTCTTAGCATTTGGTTACAAAGATAAGTAGTGAAAAAAATATAAGCGAATGCATCAACATTAAGTGGGTCAGAAATAGATAGCATTCCTATTGTTTTTGGTGTATTTAAAGAATGGATAGAGCAAAGCCATAATTGGAATGGATCAGTTTCTCTTATTCCTTAGGATGATTTTATTTGACTGAATAATTTTAATTTTTGGACTTCTCTAGGCAAGTCTATTTCATGATGATAGTCGGCATTTGGCAGGGGCTTGTGCTGTGGCACCTTTTCATGCATCTTCTATATATATATATATATTCATTATTTGATTTACTTTTAATATATCAAATTAAATGAAAAGATAATTGATTTGGCTGGTACGCATAGTCTGCTTAAATAAAATAGAGTAAAGGATTGAAATTTTTTCTTTATCTTCTAATAAAATTGGCTTTTTAAAAGAAAAGAAAGAAAACAAAAAAAAAAAAAAAAAAAAAAAAAACTTGAATACAACAAGGAAGAGAAAAGGCTAGTGATGGGATTAGGAGAGAGAGCAGAAGAAGAGCTCAAGTGGGAAAAGGATGAAGAGTGATGACCCCCCTCCCTTTTTCTCTATCTCTCTATCTGTCTTTCTCTGTCTCAATCTATAGAGCCACTTCAAGGAGCAAGAGTGTATCTCTAGTTACGAAAGAAATAGAGGCGGCAAATGGTGCAAGAAGTGAAGGGCAAAGGGAAAATAGGGAGGAACCCAAGGTCGCTAAATACTTGACAATAGGAGCCTTCTTGATTTTTATTTCCACGCCCCTCTTCTTCATAATCTACTACCATAACAATTTTTCAATAAGATTTGTAGTATTTGTCATGATAGGCCAACTACCGATTATGTGTGTAGTTCATTTTGCGAACTGAATGAAAATAAAGGCTCATCAGCATTAGCAGCGAAGAAAAGATGAGGGTTGAGGTGCCGAAGGAGGCCAAATTTAGCCATTCAAGAATCCATCACCTCCCTCAAGGTAAAAAGAAGAGGAAGCCAAGAAATTGACAATGCTTCAATTGGAAGGGCAGCTTATTAAGCAAAAATTTATTGGGAAGAAAAAAAATGACCTGAATGATCATCGAATGATGAAATAATGAATTCCTTCGTGAAACATACCATAGCTAGCCTTACTTTAATAAGCGGTTAAGATGATTTTAAAAATAATGAAGAAATACTGTAGCAAATTTCTTTGGTAGGATAAGCTCCTATATTTGAGGGATATCATGCCGCTTATCTTCCTATCAAATTTAATTTTTGTAGGAATATGCATGCACTATTCTTTTTTTTTAAAAAAATAGTGTTTGATAATTTAAGATTTTTCTAATATTATGATAAATTTGAAGCTAATTATGAACTTCATTCATTGTGACAAAGGCTCACTTATATGATTAGCCAACTTAATTTCGTATTAATCTGGTCATTGCATCTTTTCTTCTCAATTTGGGCTAAGTTCTCGCTTTTAAAGTTGCGATGGTCCTAAAATGTTTGGCTCAAATAATTCTACTCAAATGATTTCTTGTGTTAGCCAACTTATTTTCAAGCTTAAACATAAGAAGGAATTAAAACTAGCGAGGGGCGTTAGGTATAGAGTTCCCATCATCTAATTTACTTTCAACTTTCATATAGGACTAGATAAAATAATTTGATTGTGCCGATGTTTATACCTAAAGATTATGTTTGATTGCATAATGTAAGGCTTAGTGTAAAGTCTACGCCTATCAAATAGTATTAATTTTGAAAGTTGGTATAATTAGCAAATAGTTATGCTGATCAAACTTGTAGATGGCATATATAACTATTCCAAAGAAAAGCTGTCATGAGCTAATAATCTTTAGCATAAGATACTTTCTATTTTATTTATTTTGTTAAAAAAAATAAAAAAATAAAAAAAAATCTTTGAGGGTTAAAAGTCCTCATCATTTGAAAGTGATTTTGAAAGTTTTTTTTTTTTTTTTTGCTATTCAGAAATGAAACTAAACAGAAATTGACATAATTCATGGCATAATTATTCTGATAGGCATAATATTTCTCATTCCATAATTGTTCTTGCTTCCAAACAAAAAAAAAAAAAAAAGCAGCTGAAATGCTTTTGGCATCACATATCAAGATGACCGCACCATGACACAAGCCAACCAAGCCTGCTCGATATTTTCATGTATCCCCGTTTGCGTTCTCCCAAAAACATGGCCATCGTCGAGACAAATTACAACGGTTAACAGATTAGAAGGAGCTATATGCGTGCTAGCTAGGGTTCATTAGCTAGGGCCGAATGAACCTGGATTCTTGGGCCAAATGTTTGGTGGCTGAGAACTGCACTGCACTGCACTGCTTTAAGTGGACCTGCCCTCAGAGAGGCAAGCCAGAAACCACTTAACTACTAATCTTGGGCCACACGTACTTGGCAAATGAAAAATAAATATTTATTACAACAAAGGAGATTCAAGGGACTGTAAAACGTTGTGATGTAGCCTCGATGCAAAAGACGGAATAGCACGGTGCAGCCAACTTGCGATCGAGGACAAAAAGTCATGTGAGATTTGCTGATCGAGTATCCTCTTTGTTGTATCTGCTACTACGCTTCGTGCTAATCTAAACACATGCCTTTCGATTAGATTATGATAAGGAAATATTTGAGCGTGACAGTCTGGGGCTGCCGATGATATTATTAAGTAGTGGCGGCAGGCTCCCCTCCCTTTTAATTAAGATAGTATAAAAATGGCTCAAAACCATCACTACGGTTTGGAGGCTCCCGAGTCTAAATCAATTGTATTATATGAATTTTCTTTGGCGCATGGACCTAACCAGTTGATGATGACCGAGCAAATAGCAATTAATAGCAAGAGCACAACATGACCGAAGACCAAAATTAATAAACGAAAAGAAAGCTTGTATGGTTAGATGTCAATTAGACAAACACCTTGCTTGCTGCTTGTCGTGAAGCTACATTCCTCCCCTAGTAGGCATGCGTTCAAGTCAATACACTCAACCCAAAGCTGTCATTATCGTCGGCAATCCACACCTGCTTGCATTGCAGACCAAAGGATAGCTCAAGCAGTGGATTCCTGATTTGTTTATAAGAAAAATGGTCAATATTAATATAATAATACATGATTAAGCTTATCGTCACCGAGCTAGAACCCATTAGACAAAAAAAACTTTATAGATATGAACACCTGAGAGCATATATATATATATATATATACATACATATAATATTGGGAACAATAACATGTTGGTTGGTATTAGTCCACGTCTGTCCTCAAAAAACGAATAATATGGATCTCGGCCATATCTGCATCCACCCATGTTACAAGACAGAGGATCTCTGCATTGATGGCCGCTAAGTCTTGGGCAACCACCATGTTGTCTGCACCACAGGATGGGTGGGGTCCGAGGAGGTGGAAGTGGGGGGAAGAAGGCATGGAACCCCTAATTATCTTAATCACGACAACGAGGGGGGACTATCAACAAATGGGGACAATAATTGCTTCTGGGGTGAGAACTAATGCCTCCCATTTAGAATATATTATATATAATATATATATATATATAGAGAGAGAGAGAGAGAGAGAGAGAGAGAGAGAGAGAAAGAGAGATCTGACAAGTGACGAGCAGGGAGGATGTTAAGGGATGCCTTTCGGATTCTTAATGACAAAGAAAAGGAAGGTGTGGTGAAATGACAGCGAGACAGAAACGCCATCAAAGGCATGTGCTATTTGATAAGGCGATGATGCTTTGAAAGCAGATTCCATTTTCAAAGCTTGATCATGTGATAGAGGACTTGGCAAGAAAGAAAGTCATATTTGGTTTGCAGTCTGCTGCGACCAACTGCTTTGCCTATGATGCAATATATTTATGGCTGGCCAACCTCTCTAGCGACCATGACCTTGAATTGGATGCTGCTGGATTGGATCCTTCTTTTATACGAATTTATAATTTAATAAAATAATAAAATTTAATCTTATAAAATAATAAAATTAAATAATTTTATGAAAAGAAAAGAATGAAAGAAATAGAAGTGTGATAAAAAAAAAAAAAAGAACAAAAGAGATATAAGTGTGAAAGAAAAAGCCGTTAAAAAAAGAAAATAAAAGAATTTTTTTAATCAATTCATTTTTTTAATTGGAAAGCAATATAATTTTTAATCAAAATAAAATTTTAGAAGATAATTATTGTAAGATGTTCTTTACATCCAACAATTTAATGTGATTTTGTTTTTTTCTAAATGATATTTTTTTATTCTAATTTGAATATTTTTTTATTTTATTTTTTTATTAAAATTCATCTATTAGGTGAACCAATAAATTTTTTTTTTTTTTTTTTGTATGATCTTTGGCATTACTAGAAATTTTTTTTATAATTCATTGATCTTAATAATAAAAGATTTTTTTGATATGTATTTTGTGATTTTTTCTTTCAAGTTGAAGGGTTTCATGTTAAATCTTGATGCATCATGCTTATATTTTTATAATTTTATATATTATTTTATGATTGTACTTACAAATCAAAAATGAATTTTAGGTGCCCAACAAATGCCACGTCCACGAATATACGTCAGATGAATCTGTAAAAATATTAGTTTTCATAGCCAGCCTTCTCAAGAAGAATCGAGGGATCAAGATAAAATAAAATTAGCAAGTTGGAACAGGCAGGCAGGGCTGATCCAATGGTACAAAGCCATCTCGATAAGCCACTTTCAGCTGTTCTTCTTCATGTCTTTGTCCTGCTTGCGGATTTCTAGGGCTTCACTGGATCTCGCAATTTTTTAGGTGAAACCCAACACCACTCGGTAGAGGCTTACATCATGTGGATCGACAGAGCGATTGGGACATGATTTATAATTGAAGGCTTCTTCCTTGTATTAAAAAAAAAAAAAAAAAAGAAAAAAAAGAAAAGAAAATAATTGAGGATTGTACAAGTCAAGTATAACACTGCATGCATATTTTAGTCCCCATGGCGATCGGAACGTATTTTCAAGACTTGCTAAGCAGTTAGTAATGGCATCCATCTCCAATCTAAGTGACCTAAAAACTTCGTCTTAAAAAAAAAAACAATTCTAAGCTTTCCATTCGGATTAGTATATTATGTTACTTATAGAGGGCGTATACATGGACATTGAATGAAAGAAAATGATACACTTGACCTAGGATTTTCCACTTGGCTATCAAAGAAATCTCAAAAAGTCATTCAAGTTTTTATCTTTACCTTTTACTAAAATTTCATCAGCATGTTGATGTCTGGTAGCAGGAAAATGCAACAAATTAATAAATTATCCTAGATCTGACTCATAGTATAATCTTTAAAATTACTGCTTTCTAGAAAGAATTTAATTATATAATTAAATAATAAAGGCTATCATTCCATTCATCTACATAATAGGGTGCTGACATGGTACTCACAAAATATTGAATTGCATTTGGAACTCAGTCAACATCTACTGATCCTTATTTCTTGTATTAGTTCACAACTTTCATAAAGAAATGATGGACTTGAAATTTCATCCAAAAAAAAAAAAAAAAACCCTTCAGATACGATTGGAATTAATAAGTTTTCTCTTTGAGAAGAAATAGTTTCAAATACTTCAAAAGGCACTCTCCAAAATTTAAACTGAGAATCTATGGTAGCAAAGTAAAGACTGTGATCATTGAACCAAGTCTGAATTTATATGAAAGTAAAATTATTAAATGAGAAAATATGGTACTAAATTAGAATCAAACTAATAGGAAAATTATTGAGTTCATTGGATTATTGCAACTTAGAATCTAAAAGATTGAGACAAATTCCTGTACAGAAAACCCTTGAGGGGATGGTAGAAGAACACAATTTTTGAGGTGTACTTCATTTGTATATTGTTGTATGAGCTTTTTGTTGTGCATTGAAACATCCATTAAATTATCATAAACTTATTATGATGCTCCTATTCAAACCATGAACATGTGTTACTGGTATTAATTTTTGCTTTTGTGTATATATGCAACCAAGATGCTAACTTACCGTAAGCATACTAAGTTTAACTACATGCACTCGTCATCACATCAAGACTTTGGAAATCAATATTACTTGGCAATGAAGGCAAGAAGAGCTTGTACTATATAACCTTGAAATCTAGTTGAAGGGAAAGCCCATCAGATAAATAAATAAATTTTTAAATCACGTGGTGCATAGGGCAATAGGTAGGACTCCTGTGTGGTTTTAAAAATATATACTTTTTGATGTCACAATCCCTTGTTGTCTCTTGCCTTGGTGCTAGGGTTAACCACTCCACAATCCATACTGGATGGATTTTTTCTGGATTTGGAGGGAGGGGGGAAAGGAACGTATATTATTTATTATAAATTTTCAGAGCAAAAAAAATAGGGAGAGAAGGTTAGTATGGGAGGAATGTTCCATGCCAAGTAAAGGGGTAAATGTTAAAGAGTGAAGAATAATGCTACTATCACCATAATTTACAATGTACCCTATTTTATGGTGTTTGCTCATCGGTGTATTTCACAGGGGAGAGATTTATTCACGGATGTGGGTAATGTTGAATGCTATAATATAAATAACATTTGCATCTACCGGACCACACATGGAAGAAAGAAATTATAAAAAAAAAAAAAAATCACACACACACACACACGGCAGACAGGTGACATCTTGACACATGAATGCGTTTGTAGCGAGTAATTAGCAACAGCAAAGTCTATATAACGTGGAGGATGTACTTTCCAAGCACCATGCCATGCCTTGCTAGCTCAAGTCATCTTCTTGCAAGCTTGGAGAGCATGGACGTCACGTCACGATCGCCTCCAACAGCATCACCGATATCCCGGGTCCATCTTCACGTGAGACGACGAGTAAGGGCCGGCGAAGGCCATGGGCGACGTATGCAGTTAAAGAAGCTTATTTAACCGCAACCATGAATCTTATCTTGAGATATATATATATATATATATATATATTGTAGGATGAGCTCGTGTCGTGTTCTTTGTCGGCTCGGCTTGCCGAGTCAATTATCAGAAATCCTGTCAATTAATCAGTGGAAAATGTTCGATTGGAATTAAGAGCTGCGAAACAAGTTTTCTTCGTTTTCTGTTCTAAATAAATAAATATATATATATATATATTTTGAGGGGAAAAAGAAGAATCAAAAAAAGAGAGAGAGAGAGAGAGAGAGGCTGACAAGTGAAAGACGTTGGAAGGACAAAATGGGGCGACAATGCACAGCGTGGACCCGTCTGTGGATGGGACCCACGACCCTTGGTTGGATGATGGGACCCAGCATATCAGCGTCCGTAACCATGGCGGTACCTTTAGAGGTTTTCTTTCTTGTACTCCTCGGGCGAGGATGTCAGTGGCGCTGGTGGGCCCTCGTTTCGGTGAGAGTTGAGACTACCTCTTTTTTGTCCTTTGGATTGGATGCCCTTTTGTTTGTTTCTCTCTCTCTCTCTCTCTTCCATTCCTCGGTCACATCAGAGTCGGACCTTTACCTTGTCTCTCCTTCCGGATTCTTTCCTTCTCTCTCTCTCTCTCTCTCTCTCTCTTTGTTTTATTATTATTATTTTTATTATTATTATTTTTGGGTTCCTTCGAGCCGATATACGTAGCTTTCCCGCTACATGTAATTTCTAATATGGATATAGACATCATTGAGGGCATCTTCCCCCCTCTACGGTGACCGACCGTGCTCTTTACGCAGGCCAACGGGGAGACTGGGGCCCGCAACAATTAAGGGCGGCCGTTGAGGTATCGGCTTGGTGTTGCGATGGGCGGTGAAAAAGGGAAGCGACCGAAGAAAATAGAGGGTGATGGTGCCAGCCAGCGTGCGATGGATGATGCGGGCGTGCTTGATGGAGGAGGAGGAGGAGGAGGAGGAGGGCTGTTTGTTTTGTTTTGGCTTCTTCGGTCGCTTTAACGTGCATACCTTTTCCTCAGGGAAATTAATTAAGAGGCGGATGAGGACTTTTGCTGGACGAACGAAAGCAAGCAGCCAGTTGTTTTTATTGGTTTAATGAGGATGCCGTCAGAAATGGTGAGATCCAGATCTTAAAATAAAGAAAGAAATTAAAATTATAAAATTATAATATATATATATATATATATATATAAAGTAAGAAAGAAAGAGAGAGAGAGAGAGAGAGAGAGAGAGAGTATATGTGTGTGTGTGTGTTCTAGGAGGAAAAAAACTATCTATGCTTGACAAAGTACAAAATAAATTATACAGTGAGTGGAAATACTTAACAGCATTGATTCTGCCTCATGTAATAGCCGAATATGAACTGCACGCATCCTTATTTGCTGGCTGATGATCTTCTTATTATTATTATTATTTATTTATTCATTCAGCTTCAACAAACGAATGGAGAAAATATAAATAATAAACCATTCTCTCCTGGACAAATTGCTGATCATTATCATTTTTCAGAATGTTTCCATTTGGAATACGGTTCATTAGCACGTCGGTTTACATCAAAAAGGATCGCGTGTCGTGTCGTGGCATGGGCGCATTCGTTTTATAATCGCGTGTGTTAAATTAATTGAGAAGAACCACAGTATAAAATAGATTGTGCCAGGATGAGTACTATAAAATAGTTTCTCTAGATTGATGCTCGATCGAGTGCGGTGTCAGAAGATCAGTACTTGCCTCAGCTCATGGAGAGGGGGCCATTCATGTTTCGAATCGTTATATAGCATATCATCATGTGGTAAAAGATTGCTTCGAGTGAATGTGGCCGCATCTCTCTAGGAAAAATAATATTAATATGTGAGTTTATTATTATATTCTGCTGGAAAACTTAAATAACCCATCCCGGGAGCTGGCAATCGCACATCCATATATTACAAATACCACAATGGAAATCAGATGGCCTAACCATTCAAACCACGCAGAAGCAAGACAACGCTTTGCTTTCGAAAGCCTTTGTTTATATGCTTGCCCATAAAAGTAGTGATATTGCTGTCGGTAATAAAAGTTTTTCTTCATAAAGACTTAATATTCGATAATGATATTTTTCAATTATCAAGAAACTTTTTAACTTCTGTTGGGCAACAAAACTGAAAATTTGCATAACACTTTTAATTATCTAATAATTCATAATTTAATAATTTATATTATTATTAATTTATACAATATAGCATTAATATATATATATATATATATATATATATATATATATTAAATTATTATTATTATTATTATTATTATTATAAAATTAATTTATATTTGTTATAAAAATATGATGATATTTTAATAATATCATTATTATACTATAGTAATATTACATAAGAAGATTAATATAATATGTTGATTTTATTTATACTATATTATTACATTAATATATTATTATATCATATTACACAGAATTAGTATGTATACTTTTTATCCTTGCATATATTTTTTTTTAAAAAAATAAAAATAAAAATAATTTTCTTGTATTTTCTTAAATAGAGATTTTGTCTAAAAGCTTCGAATTAAAAGTTTTCTTCCCAGTCTTTTTCTCAATTTTTAGAGAATGTGAAAATTTATTTTAAAATTTTTTTATTAAAAACTTTAAAATCATCAAAAAGAAATTTTGGTCTTCTTAGAAATACCTTTCAACCCATCGTCCAATGTCAGTCTCAAACAGTCTCTTAGTTGGTTTAACAAAACCTTTTGCTATCATGCTTTTGGTGGTGCGTGAGTGGTGTCATTAACTTTTGCAGGAAGTCAAGAGCACGAGAGAGTGAATGCTAAATATGGGGGTTGGGTTTTGAAGGGGTAGGTTTAGTGGTCAGTTTTTCAAAAGCAATCTTATAAAAGCACCAAAGAGGAACTATTTTAATAAAATATTAACATCGTGCATCTTTACGTCCAATTCCAGCTTCCAACAAAAGCATAATTTATTATATTAAGCAGATTATATGTTATCATCCGATATAATACATGGCACTTTGCACAAGATATCCTCTTTAACTATGAGATCCGTTGAAGTGGGAATAAGAAGAGAACAAATGCATTTGGTAGGCGATTTTTTTTTTTTTTTTTTTTTTTTTTTGTTGCTTTAATAGGTTTATTGCGTGGATTCGATAAATTTTAGTGCGCTCTTTTCTCATAACCAGAGAGAAATTGAGAAATAATAATCGTTCATCACTTGTATCAAAGTTTGTAGAGCGACAATGAGATGGGAACTTATAGCTAGGGAACAACGGTCATGACAAAGAGTAACAAAGACAAAAGCGAAAAGAATAATGGGATTTTAGGTCGAAGATGGTGAGGTAAGCACAGCTATAGATAGACTAAGATGGCACAACCTACCACCTTCCATTGAAGTCACACTTGGACGCATCACCTTATCAGATAGAATACAGTATCTGTCACCAACAATCTTCTGGCCGGCCCATAAAGAAAGGCATGGAATGGTTGGGTTAAGAATGTGTAGCCATCGAGGGTCTAGACCTAAATCAATGCTTGGATTCTTATCCGCATAAATCGAGTCAGTATGAGAATTTGGAAGTCCCAATCAAGTGATCGTGTCAAGAGTTAAAAGAGTTGTCCGTGAACTCAACAGGCCTTTCAATGGTCGATCGTGACAGAAGCAACTGCCAAGTTGGACGACAAAATGATGGGTCCCTTGTTGGACCTCTTTGATGCCGTTGCATAGAGATTTTGTTCGACCAAAGCTCAAAGAGTCAAGGCACATGCGGCAAGGTTATCATATGCTAGCTGTATTTGTTTATTGGGGTTAGGAACAATGGCCTAGTCGGCACAGATAACCTAAAGGCTCTACTTGTTGGCTACCTGACGAATATCTTTTGTAAGATTGTAATTAAACTTGTCCTTCTTCCACTCTTGCCGTTTGTTTTCACATTTAGGGCGTGGAGATCATGGATAAAGAGCACCGAGAATGGAGGGAAAAACAGAGAGAGAGAGAGAGAGAGAGAGAGAGAGAGAGAGGAGGGTACACTGAGTTGAAATACAATGCAGTTGTTAGTTGTTAGTACCCTCTTAAACACCCCCAGCTCTAGTCTTACGAATTGAAGGTTACAGATAACTAAACCTTAAAACGGAGCTATCATAGTAGCTGCAAGGCTACGGCAAGCTGTCGCGTTTCCCAGATCATGTTTTCATATTATCCCCAAGGATACAATCCTATCAATCATTTCTCATTTCTCATGTTCTTCTCACTATTTCAACTCTACCAATAAAGATTTAGCTTTATGGAAAGGAAAGAAAAAAAAAAAAAGAGAAAAAGGGAGAGAAACTTTCAAAACTGTTCAAGGCCGTTATCTCACTGCAGTTATCCTCTCTTTCTTTCTCCTACAATAGACTTCTCTTTTGTTCATAATTGTGAGAAACCACAAGCTTGCTCGGAACAATTAAATCCTTCCATGTTACAAGCCCATTTAAATTTCTTTGTTAGTACACTAGATCCATCGTGCACGTGTACATCATTAAACGAATGATTCCAGTCCCTTTGCCCTCCCCCCCCCCCCCCCCTCAACCCCAAAAAAAAAAAAACCTATTTCGTAAGACTTCAAATTATTGGCCGTAATATGAGCAGTCTTGACATGATGAGTGAGTAATTTGGGTTCCCAAGGGTGGAAAGCCACCACCAAGAAATCGGATGGGTGGTGGGGTCATTCCTTTAACAAGAGTACAAGAGGGAGGGCCAGGGTCCATGAAATTGATAGGAGAAGAAGAGCCAGCCAAAGTCTAGAGTCTTGTTGTTGCACGCCGCTGCCAGCGGTAAGGACTCGAGGGAGGGCCGAGGCTGATAGGCCGCCGTGGACCCCTCCATCATCCTGCCTTATTCGATGGAGGGATGAATGGGTGGACTTAACAAGGATCGAAAAAGCACAAAACGATGGCCTCCCGGCCTGTCACCTTTCGGGAAAACCAATGGCAGCTACTCACGCCAACCACCACGGGCCATTATTATTTTGGCTGGCCTTCCAATGAGCAATTGGAAAGGGGCTTCATGAGATTTATCCCATACTTCCAAAAGCTAATGCAGTTGGACCTCGTTTTCAGAGGTGGGTCCCCAGTACTCCAACTCCTCCTCCTCCTCCTCCTCCTCCTCCTATATGCGAATCTATGTGAACGGACACACATGCCTGCCTGTAGGCCAGAAGAACGAAAGGGATTGGATTACTAGGTGGGGCCCCACTCATTTTTTCACCCACACTGCCATTGTCATCATTCCAACCCAGACAACCAAATGCTAGAAGCGACGTGCCTCCTTTCCTTTGGCACCCGATTCAATATATATATATATATATATATATATAATATATATACAGCCTATCAGTGCCTTTGGTGGCTCCCGCACATCATGCGTTCCTTGTCAGTCATGTGTTTGGACTCCGACCAAGTTAATCCAAAGCGCATAGATAAATCTTTTCCTAATCTCAAATGGCCTCCTCCGTGACATAAAGGCCTAACCGCCCTCTCACTCTCCTCCACTCTCGGTCTATATTTATGACAGGATTCTCATTATTTAATTGTTGGTTAAAGAGAGCGAATGCTTCTTTTAGGGTGATTTAGGTGGCATCGTATCATCCGTCATCGACGTGGCATCGTATTATTATATATATATATATATATATATCGACAAACAAGATATTCTAATCCGCCCAAGTTGGCTCGTCCATGTCCTTGCACTAGAGTGCCTTGTTGGCTCTCTCTCTCTTCTGCTTTTTCTTTAATTTATATGACCTTGTGATGCGATGCGAGAGTAGATGGCACGTGGAGATGTGGTCATCTTTTGGTAGAACCCAGCCGAAGATCAAGACAGAGCGCTCTGCCATCTATATTCGATGGACCTATATCAATTAATCATAAACTCAAAAAATATATTTTTATCCCAACACCTCAAACCGAAGCTCCAAGGCACCAACTTCCCCAGGAAGATATTGATAAAGGTGGTGAAGAGATTAAAGGCCAGATATCTTCTCCATGCGAGCAGTGCTTGATTAATGGACTATCAAGTGCCCTTTAATTTATAGGGTCCATTGAGCAAGTGTTGTAAGATGTCAACATTAAGCACCCAATAATATAAGAAACTAAGAATCTTCAACCTTTAGAAACCTTTTTAGATGCACGGAGGACAGGAAAAAGTGGTGATGTTTTGAAATCCTTCATATATGACCTTCTATACTCTCTGTTTCTATTTGGTCCAACCCCGCACTTTTTGTCTAACCGGATGAAATGCTGGCCACCCTCCATCTTAATGATGGCTAATAGACCATAAAAACCTCCTTGTGAATTGAAATAGGTCCATACCAAGTAGACCTAGGTATTTAATTAGAATAGAATTGTTTCTTTCAAATAAAAAAAAAAAAGGGGAAATTGAGGGATAAAAAAAGTGAATAATGACCGCATATCAAACATAAAGCACAGTAACTTCACTTTATTTTTTATAAAAAAAATTTGAAAACTGGTAGAATAACATTTGTCCACGACATTGAAACAGAGATGCTGGCAGAAAGTGGATAAAATCATATATATATATATATATATATGATAATTTTTGAATGCAATAGGAATGCCATAATGAGAGTTTGAATGCTGGACCTCTTCAAGGTAGACAGAAATGGAAGCTAATTTAGATGAGACTGATCGGTGATAATCATATAAAGTTCATATTATTTTCACAATAAAATTCTTTGAATTCATCTAAACTTTTTTGTGCAACAAATAATTAATAAGTAGACAGTTAAATCCGGTTTCTCATGAGGCCAAGAAAATAAAAATCAGGGTGCCTGAGCGAACGGGCACCAATAGAGCTTCCCTTGAATCGAAAGAAGTGTTCGACGAGTGGAACCTGCAGGTGGATAAGCATCTTTGGCACCACGTAGGAAAAAAAAAAAAGAAAAGAAAAGAAAATAAAAGGCCCAAAAGCTCCTTGTTGGATGTCAATATAAAGCACTCGACAATCTAGAATCTCTCTCTTTGAAGAAGTATTAAATATAACTACTGCACTTGTATTATTTTTATTATAAATGCTAAAATACAACTCAGTTATTGGACGTAGACCCATAATCTGCCTAAGTGCGTAAATAATGATGGGTGACTTCTTGCAGCAACCCATGCTATGCTATTGAATAACTTCTTTGCCGGAGGAAAACTTATATATATATATATATATATATATATATATATATATATCATCGAAAAAAATCTTACTACAGCTTCTTCCCAAGAGCTCTCTTACTGTTATCACTGCTAATCTTAAGAAGGAATTCTTATAGCCACTCTTTTGAATTTTTATAACCACTCCTTCTTGAATGAGATTGGAGCACATGCAACAGTGATAGCTAGTATTGCCCCTCTGAATTTTGCATTCTAAGATAAGCAACAATAAGATAAGATCTAAGAAGATATATCGAAAACCTATCCCTTGCTGCCTTCCATTAACTGTTTTCTATATTGACATTTATTATGCTAGTCTCCCTGCACATAATTTTTTTTTTTTAATTTTTTTAATTTTCCCACAATCAATTGGGGTCACTCCTCCAAATGACCGTCAAGAAGAAGAAATTTATTATACTAATTCAAAAGTCAATAATATATTTTTGTAAGCCAAAAATGAAAATATTTAGATGATTAAATATTATCTCGGATAAGCAAAGAAAGAGAGGAGTCGGAGGAATATGGACTCCGGAAGCCAATTCGATGGCTCGTGAGGCCCTGGATTCCATGACCCTTAATTCGAAATAAAAAAGCGATTTAGCATCCACAAGCAGACTTATGTAATGCCCATAATAAGGGCAAGTAGAAAGAATGTGATACGGGTGGGCCACGGATTTTTTTTTTTTTTTTTTTTTTTTCTTTCTTTCTTTCTTTCTTTTTTTTCTTTCCCCTCTCTCGCTCCTGACGGTGACGGTGACGGTGATAAAAGCCCGGGTGCCAGGACGCCAGCTCCAAACCACCCTGCTATGCATCATTCACCGGAAAGGCGCGACCAAAACTGGCTTTAACTTGGTGCAAGGCCCTAGAAATCATAAAGTGAAGAACATGCCAATACGGCATGGTGACCTTTTTATGCTCGGCAATGGCAATTTGCAGATGGATGGATGCTCCCAGCGTCTCGGCAGACCTACCACTTGCGTGGTGGTAGACTTTGTTTAAGATATATATATATATAAAAGACGATACTCGCAATTGAACTGAAGTTATTCGCGGGAACTTTTTCATACTTTATAGAGATTATAAAGTCAGGCTGATCATTATTATTATTATTATTATTGTGGACAAGCTTCTTTTCACGCTGCGTGCGAGAGAAAGTACACGCATATTATGCGGTGTTACTGTTTATGGTAATGCACGGAGTGCTGCTACATGGAAGATGGAATAAGAGTGCGAAGGTGGCAGGGCGAATAAGGGTCAAGATATGATATGATTTGTGTCAACAGTATGGATCCTCAAGTCTTTTCCTTATTTATTTATTTATTTATTTTATTTGGGGGAAAAAAAAAGGATGGCATCAGAGATTTTTACAGCGGATGGAGCAGGAAAAAGAAACAAGGGAAAGAAATTAAAGGGCAGCAGGTGGTCGAGGGGAGGGGCAGTTTGTGCTGGCTTTTGAGTTGCCTCGTTTGACCCGACCCATCCATACCGATGTCGGTCACCTCATATCATATCTTCTGGGCTCGTTCCGTCCTAGTCGCGGCGATCTTCCCAAAAGCGGAGGCCGCGGCTTGACCGCCATGTCCTCAAGCGTGCCCCCACTCCTTTGGCGCGTTCTGCGGACTGTTTGCCGCCCACACACCTCTGTTGGCACCCACCCTGTCACCAGGAGCTAATTATTTACTGCAATTTACTGCAACATAGCAGCAGACGAGGGGAGAGGAGAGAAGAGGCATCGGCAGCAGAAGCAGAAGCAGAAGCAGAAACAGAAACAGCGTGAGCGGCCGCGAAGTGGATGGAAGAAGATACTCCCCACGCGAGTATAATAAAGATGCACGAAAAACTGACTCCATAACAGGAGTAGCCTCTGCAATAGAAGAGGACTTCGCTCCCCTTCTTTTCTTTCTTTTTTTTTTTTTTTTTTCCTCTTTTCACCCCTCCGTCTTTCTTCTTCTTCTTCTTCTTCTTCCTCCTCCTCCTCCTCCTCCTCAAAAGGAAGCATCCTCAAAAGGAAGCACAGACGGCTAGTACGGACACTCCCCCCTTCATCAGAATCCTGGACCCCGCACTTTTATATACGCACACCCTACTTACAAGACATGCACTCCCTCTGCCCCTTTCACTACGCTGGAATCTAGAAGCAAGCAAGAGGGAGCGCAATGGCGTGGCGAGGAAAGTAAGGGTAGCTCTAAAATATAAGGAGGAGTTGGGGGGGGGGGTGGGGCACTGTTGTCAGGGGCCGTTGGTCACAACAGGACCCGACACTAACAGCGCTGCGGCCTGTCCCTAGTTTTATAGCACTGCCAGTGAGTGGTACCGCTAGGAGGGGGGGGGGGGGGGGGGAAGGGGAGGGAGGGAAGGAAACGTAGCAGAGAAATTTTTTACAACGAGCGCGTGCGATCTGAGGGTGAGAGGGGGGTGTGGCGCCCGAGATGGGACAAGGATAAGCGGGACCCGCCTGCACCGCCCACGTCACCTCCGGGGCTGGTCCCGTGGTGGCCAAGGCACTAAGGCGTGGAACGCCGGCCGGGCCCGAGCCGGCGGTGACGTGGACGGGCCGGTCAGTCCGACGACACGGCCCTTTTAATTGATCTCCTGTCTCTTCCCCCTTATCTCCTAAAGTCCTAATCCCCAGCCTGGCTCGGTCCCTAGATGTCCGCCTCCCACGTCCACCCTCACGTCCTCGCTGCTTTACCTTTTCTTTTTTTTTTTTTCTTTTCATTTTTTTTTTTGTGTAAAGGATGTAGCTATACAATTATTTAACGGTTAAAAAAAATTAATCACACGTTTTGCCGTATTACCTCAGTCATTGGTATCTCTCCGATCCCTCGCTCTCTTTTTTATCATAAAATTTGATAAGGTGACGTTACTACCATTGAATGCGTCGGATGCCATTGAGGTCATGAACGAACGGAGAGAACTCCTCCAGTGGGGTTGTTAATGTGGTCCAGCGCTGCAGGGCGTGGATGCGGCTGACAGGACACCGCCATGGCAGGCTGGAAGCATGGCAACGGCAATATAAATGCTGTGAGGAAGGTTTCGGTAACGAGAGGTAGGAAAAAGTTTCGCCAAAAATAGTTAACATCGAGTGAGGTTAAAAAAAAAATCAGTCCCCGTGATTCTGAAACGGGCCCTTGGCGGATGAATAAAGGGTGCCTGCACTGCAATCACGCATCTCATACCGTTCTGTCATCTGTCATCTCACAGCCATCATCATCCATATACGTATGTATCTGATGGAGATTATTCATTCATAAAGTTGGAAAGCCACCGCAGCCATTTTTCTTCTTAAAAAATAACTATTTCCAACCCCTATCTCTAGAAAATAAACTTTCCTTCTCTCCTCGCTACCATTCTACTGTTACTTGCTTCCTTACTAAATAATAAAGACCAGCGAAATTGTCAACAAACAAACTGGAAAAGAAAAGATAATTAATGAGGCAAAATTCAAGCAGAGAAAGTGGTGATACCCTGCCGGGCCCCAGCTTTAGCGCTCGAATCCGGCGTGCATGGTCCAATTTCGTTTGACCATCCGTTGCCACCACGGGAAGGTTAGACCGATCCACTCTATTCCTCTCTCTCTCTCTCTCTCTCATTAGTTTTTATTAGTTTCTACTGGAAAATATTGGAACAATTACCAGTCCGTTCGTTCGTTGGTTAATTCCCGCACCTGCTGTCATACGTGTCCATAACCCATCCCTATATAAATTATGACTCCCCCCTCCGCCCCCTCACGCCATTTCGCCCTATCTTCCCCTCCATCTCCGCTCCGGGAGGTCTCAACCGACCGCGTTAAGGCGGATCGATCGAATCCCTACCGTTATCGGAGGAGCAGGAGCAATGGCCGTGCAAGCCCAGTATCCATCCAACGCCTTCTCCGCGGACTTTCGGGCCAGGTGAGCCTCCTCCCCCGCCGGCCCCCCCCCCCTACCTTTAATATTCGTTGTTTTCGGAGGTCTTCTTTTGCCCCTTGCCTCCCCTCTTCACCTTTACGTTTTCCCTGATAGAGTCTTATTAGAGTTTCTTCTCCAGGGCTCCGAACAATGTGCAGATGCTCCAAGGTCACAACCCCAACCCCCTCGGTAGTCTCCTCGGCGCCTATAGCAATCTCGGTGAGCCAACCCGAACCCGGGCTCCATATTGTTCTCCTTCTCGTCGGAGATCATGGGCTCATTGAACGGCTTTGATTGCTTCAGCAGGGCCACGGCAGGGCTTTAATAACTGCACGGTGTTCAGCGATCCGACGAGCGAGCTGACGTGCAATGCCCCAGGACCCCGGAAGCGGATCCGGGAGGAGGAGGAGCCCATGGCGCCGCCCCATCCCAATCCAACCCACAACGCCCTCCCCGACTTCCGCTACCCATGTCTAAATCCCAACAACGCTGGCGAAGCCACCACCGTCCCCACCGGCGCACGGTTGTCGCACGAGCAAAGACGGTTGCTCGAGTCCGTCGGGACTTCGACTAGCGGCCGTCCGGCCGCCGTGTCGCCGCTCGCCGTCTCTCCTCTCGTCCAGGAACTCGCCTCCCATCTCTACCACCAGAACATCGAGATCGACGCCCTCGTCCGCCACCAGGTACTGGATCTCCCCTTTTCTTGGAGATCTCTTTCATTTTTATGGATCGATATATTCTTATCATGTTCGAATTTCGTCTCATGTATTTTGATTACTAGAATGAGGGGCTTCGATTGGGACTGGAGCTGGTCCGGAAGAGATATTGCCGGGCGCTTGTGTCGGCGGTGGAGCGGCGGGTGGCAAAGCGGCTTCGGGAGAAGGAGATGGAGCTGGCGAACGCAACTCGCCGGAATGCGGAGCTGGAGGAGAAAGTGAGACAGATGAGTGCCGAGAACCAGATCTGGTTCAACGTCGCCAAGAACAACGAGGCCATCGTTAATAGCCTTCGGACGAGCCTGGAGCAGGTGCTCCTGCAGAACGTCGCGTCCGGCGCCCGCGACGTGGGCAACCAGGGCCGCGAGGGCTACGGGGACAGCGATGGGGTGGCGGCGGCGTTCCCTGCGGACGACGCGCAGTCGTGCTGCTTCGAAGAGGACGAAAGGCGGGTAGCGGATGTCGCGGCGGCGCGGGAGAACCAGGAACTCCGGTGGCGGAGGGGTTGCAAGGTGTGCCGGGAGAGGGACGTGTGCGTTCTTCTGCTCCCCTGCCGCCACCTTTGCTTGTGCAAGGTCTGTGAACCAAAGATTGACACGTGTCCCATCTGCCACTCCATGAAGAACGCCTGCCTTCATGTCTTCATGTCCTGATCCCGGCGAGGATCAGGTTTTTTTTTTTTTTTTTGGTTTCCGCCTGGACCGTTCGATGGGTGAACCGTCGATCTGGAATCGTCTGTGAATTATTTTTCTTTTCTTTTTTTAGTTATTACTCTGGTTTTTTTTATAAAAAAATTGACGTTAATATTTGCGATTCGTCAGGAACTATCGGAGAATTACTGCTGTTTTGTACTGAAAAGCACTACTTTTTTTTATTATTATTATTCAGAACGGCCAGTAATTTTCACAAGGTTGCTGAAAAAGTTCATGCGATTCGTATGAGCTATATATATATATATCCTGCATCCATCGCGTAATGCGCAGCGTATTGCTCAACACGATGCGATGCGATGCGATGCGATGCGCAAGGGGAGGTAGTTATAATTTGAGCAAAATATGAACTACGTAACTTATGCCGTTTGACGCGGTCAACTCACGTGTGTTTTGGCGGTACACCGTTGATTTCTAATTAAATTCAGATAACATTTTTAATTATTATTTAATTTATTATTGTTATTATTATTATTATTGTTATTCGAAAATTTGAAGTTGGTGTTCGAAATTGATAAGTCTGGAAAAAAGTTTATTGTGAATAAGTAATTAATAATGTGCGCAGTCGTTCTTAATTTGCATGCGAAGGATTTGCGGTGCTTTCGGTTCTTCATCGTTGGCAAGACTTGCGAGTTGTTTCTGAAAAAGAAATCGGAACTTCGGTCCGAATTTTAATAAACATTGCTGTCTAATCGTCGTTGTGATTATTTTGCAAATTATCGAGCCGTTGTGTAATTTGAATTAAAGAGACGCCAGGGGAGATCGTGGAGAGGATTCGGTGGTGCCCGTCACGGCCGGTACCGAGATGGAGAATGTGTCAAAGCGGGGGAATGGATGGCTCTGTGTTAAATATATTCTCCATTGTTTTATAAATGAACTAAATATACGGAGCTGGTAACAAAGGTGGGACGGCAGAAAGAGCGGCGGCATCTCGTCTCGGTAAAACTGTTAAATGATCAATGGAAGCACTGACTATGAGGAAAGGAGTGCGATGGATGCCATTTGTCGAGGTGTAGAGGAGAGGTTGGGTTTTGCTTTCTCATGATTATTACGCTGCTCCCAGACCCGGTGTGGGATTGAAAAAGATTGAGAGAGATGCGTGCAGTGTTTGGCGTTGATGGCTTGGGCGGGACCGCACCCCAGTATTCGGCCATTGTGACTTCTTAATCCAATGGCATCACCAGCTCTGCCACCACGGCACCGACTGCTCCCTTGGGGGACTTGGTGGTGCGAGGTGAAGGGCAAGGGATCTCGATAAAGCGGTGGGTGAAAAGGAAACGTTACATTGGACGGATGGTGCTAGATATACCTGATTGCCTCCAACAACACCAGCGCCCCCCCCCTCCCCCCCTCTTTTATCCTCCTCCGTAGGATAACAAAGAAAACGACTCACACCCTCTGACCCTTTGTTTTAATAAGCAACAAGATTGGCATCTCCTCTCTAATATACTTTTTTTTTTTTTTTAAGTGTGCATTATGAGTTCTTAATTCCTTCCCATTTTCCGATAATGATTATTAAGATTCTATTATCTAATCGTTGGAGAGCTATTCCTAACTTGTTCTCCTTTCTTTCCCTCGCAAACTCTACTATAGAGGGCACTCATTGTTATCCACCTCATTATCATCACGCCAACTTCACTATGGTGGTGCGCTAGGACCATTCAATCAATACTAATTTTTTAATCCGCCGGTGTGCTACAGCTGATCGGCATAATGAACCAGCCATCCTTCAATTTGCTGCCTTTTGATTTGTTATAATTGTACCCCTTTTGAGCTGTTTCCATGTGTTCATGACATGGAAACGAACTCATTATGGTTCTATTTACTTGTTTGTTTGTTTGTTTGGTTTTTTTTTTTTTTTTTTTTTTTTATTTTTTTTTATGGTTTTTTGGCCCTCCCTTCCTCTCTTTCAATTATACGGGAGCAACTGATATTAACACGGTGAGGGTCTCAGGAGAATGGGACCATGAAGGCTACATTATTGAGTCATTGTCATTCCTTCAGACCGTCGGGACCAAAGCTACCTTGTCTGGTTATGGGCTTCAGGAAATGGTCCTTGCAGCTATATATATATATATATATATGTATATGCTTTTCACTCCTCCCAGAAGTAACGCATCACCCATCAAGGACTGTAATGGAGAGGAGCTAACGCACAGGAGGTCCAAGATCTTGTAATACAAAGAGAACATGAAGCACACCCCACTCCTCGCGGACGATGCAAGCGACTTGACAATAGAATTGATACGGGCTGTACAAAACGATGGGCTACACCACCATCTCTGCACTGCACTCGGTTACTGTTATGACCCATGTGGTAGGTCGACCGTGTGACATGACGTGATAGCACTTGGCATGTTTTGTTGATATAAAGAAGGATTCTGCGCATCCTTCTCATGAATCGATACACAGATGATTTTTCACGGCATACAAACTTATCTAGTGCAGGTGCAGGCCCACCCCGTAAAGCCAAGCTACCCAGTGGCCACTATTTAAGCGTGTGATGTACTTGTCCCAATGGATAGATCACATTCTCACCGACAAAGGCTAGCTATGTCCATGTTACATCCGAGCATCTTCTAGGGCTCTTATTATTTATTGGCAGGCCAATACAAATGTGGTACCTGAAAGAAATTAGCTTGCAGTGCAGTGCCTAACAATGGCTGTTTTTTCATTATTATGATCCAATCCAATCCAATCCTTTTAGTAGTAGGATTTGAATCAACAAAAGAAATCACCCCTCCCAAGCTCTCTTTTCTCCTTCATCATTTCCTCTCTTTCTTTTTTTTTTTTTTTCAAAGTTTCACTGCAAGTCTATGGAGGAGGAGGACAAAAGGAAAAGGGATCCATATCTCTCATTTATGGCATCAGATGCTACATGGAAAGCCTTCACACGCCTAGCTTTACTCAATCGGTCGTCTGTTCCTTTCCCCCACCCCCATGAGTTTGTTGTTTACTGATGCCCCATGCCATGTGAAGTAGTGAAAGTAAACCCCCTCTCCTTATCTTTATCATTGTTGGTATGAGGCACTTCACTTTCGCCTAGACCCAGTACTCTTCCAACTATTTCTTCTACCTATTTTATGCACGGGATAAAGTACTATCAGTAGCGTTTCTACCCATGTAAGGAGTTAACAAATGGATGCGGCCAAGGTGGTGAATGAATATGGAGAGCCGGGCCTTTTATGCATGGGAAATAGAGGAGCCTTGAGCTGAAGGTAGGGACACAAACCTTATATATATACACGAACATATATGAAGCTTATGTATATATAAATATATAGATTCGAGAGCTCGGGCTCGCGAACCTTATCGAATGCTTCGGCTTTCTCTGGTTTTGATAATATGGGGAGAGTGGTGTGGGCCCAAAGTTTGGCGGAGGCTGTTTTGTGTATGTTGACTCGTCCTGCCTTTTGTTGTTTTGTTTCTTTTCTAAGGTTTCTGTCCACAGGAAACTAGGTGAGAGTGGTTCTTCTTCTTTCTTGGCCCCACACACCACCCCCTTCTTCTGATCTAGTTGGGCAGTGCTACCAAGAAAGCTCCAAAAATAAATGCAAAGGTGCCCCTGGAATCTCACAACCTTGTCCATACAAATCAAAAAAAATCAAAAAAAAAAAAAAAAATCTCTTTTTCTCCTCTCCCCAGGTCTGCGAGGCTTACTTGTATTGGAATGTGCGATGTCCCCATCTCACCCAGGTTTAAAGGAATACACTTATTTGGGTGCCTTGGGTGGACCCAAACCATGTAAGAAAGAAAAGAGGAGGGATGCCTTCTCACGCCTTCGAGGCAACTTCCTTTTATGATTGTGATGGGCTAAAAATAAAAATAAAAAAGAAAAACCAAGCTTTGGCAAATGTGGGGTGCGTCCTCTCCTTACCATTACCATTTCAAGGTGAGATTGAATAATTATCTGGTAGAATTCTCCTTGTATGGTACTTAACAGCAACCGCTTGAGATGGGGTGGGGGTGGGGGTGGGGGAGGTTGTTTAAAGGGGCATGGCATCCAACATCTCAAGTAATTGTCGTCACATCTAATTCTTTTAATATAGAGCCATGCCTATCGTAATCTTCAACTGAAGCAGGGTGTTGTGTGCCCACCACACATGGGTGGCATATTCATATTCCCAATAGTTTATAGATCTGGAGATCTTAACCATTCCAGAAGGAGAGAGAGAGAGAGAGAGAGAGAGAGAGCATAGGCCCTCGTAACTAAAATAAGGAGAACTGAATTAAAGAAGAAGGAAAAGGGCAAAAAGAAGAAATGAAATGCAGGGGATGTAGAGATCTCAACTTTCCAAGGTGCACCCCCCCCACTACGAGATTTCTCTTGGAGCAGGAGATGCCCCCGCCCACGCCCCCCCACCGCCACCCCAAGCAACAGCTTACTCTATATTTCTTTCTCGGAATCTATCTATCTCTACATCCACCCGTGTAGTTGGTTTCCTCGCGTCTGAATCCAAGTGGCTTTTTAATTGACCCAATTGCTTGCTGAAGTATGAAAGGATTGCTGACATCTCGCATGGGACTTTGCAAGTTGGCCGCAGCTTTAGCGCGGAGAGAGAGAGAGAGAGGCTGAGGCTGGCAAGCTTTGAGATGCCAAAGGGCTCAATCGCAAGCTATTGGAGCCTTTTACCCAGATGCCAAAGATGCGCTCAGCCATTGAATAGGTCCGATTCGATTCACCCGCCTTCCTTGGAACCAGTTCCAAAATATACTAGACCAATTATTAACCCCTTTTTTTTATTATTTTTTTAAATAATAATAATAATAATAATAATAATAATAAATCTAGGCCGAAGTAAAAGAAGAGCTTGGTGCGTGCGTAGATATGCGATGCAACCCCTTTTCCTATCTCAGCGCTACATCTCCATTATACTCTCTGTCCTTTCGAGAAGAAATGGCATCGAGCACTGTCTCTGAGCTCAGCAGATCCACCTCCCTCAGGCAGGGGCAATCATACAAGCAAGGAAGGAACAAAGCTCATCTGATCTGTCTTCTAGCTAGCAATTGTGGGCCTGGACTTTTGGGCTGATTGATGGGGTGGTTCTTTTGTCATCAACACTAGGCCTCCACGCTCCAAGTATTTTACTGATGGCTATATCACTCCATCGGAAGCCGAGTTCCTATAAATCAAAAATCCATAATCATCCTCCTCTCCAAGACTTGGCTTGATTGCTTGCTTGATTGATTGATTGCTTGCTTGATTGATTGATTGATGGGTTCCCATGTAAAGGGACAACACAAGATTTATCCAGCCCGATTCAAAAGACCACTCAACAGACATCAATTGAAACTATTAATTTGGTTATCTTCACCTCGCCAATTTCTTTCCTGATTAAGTTCTAAGGATGACATCATATACCGGCTTCAATTTTTCTCCTGCGATCACTTAATTTTGTTAAGATAAAACTTCACTTCTCAATTGTTACAGGGTCCATGCCAATAGCGCAGTGACTTTCTTTTATTGGTATCAAAGCCAGGCGTGCATCGCTCCAACAGAGACTTGATTGCCGACACACATACATCCTCTAAAATAAGAGTCAATAACCATGATTTGAAGCAAATCAAAATCAATATATGTATATATATATATATATAAATGAATTTCAACAAACATCACATCGAAGTTTAAAGGGACGTGCATCGGCCATATCCAAGTCCAGGGACAGCTATGTGCTGTTAAAGGAGGTAGCAGGACTAGCAGAATTCATTCTGCCACATAGGTCGGCACCTGCGCTTAAACTCCAGGTGAAAGAGTGAATTACCTCGCGCCAGCCATCAAAGGGGAAAAAGAAAAGAAGAGAAAAGAAAAGAAAAGAAAAGAAAAAACAGAGAGAAGAAATTAAAGAGCAAGAGGAATCCTTGGAGCAGAATCAAATGAGATGCTATAGCTCGTCCAATTAGACAAGCCAAAAATGCTGCTGCATCCAATATAAAGTGGCCAGCAACAGGATCCTTGGCACCGGCAGTGGAAAAAGGCTATAAGGTCGGAGGCACCCGAAACGGTTTGTTTGGTTGCGCGGACGGACGGCAATAAATTTTCTCGAATACTCAGGACCACCACGTACGTGGGTCAGGTCAGGTCAGGTCAGGTCAGGTCACTCTGGACGGAAGCCTAAACGGATGGGATCTCTGCTACCAAGGGTTGATGGTCCATGGGCTGTCTCTCTTCTTTTTTTCTCTCTTGAAACACGTAGCCCAAATGACATGACTCCGTGGATGGAAACAAGAGAGGGGGGCCACGATTCATTATCGGCCTGGGATGCCGCCCGGCTCTCCTGGTGGCCGCAGGCGAGAGAGAGAGAGAGAGCGACGTGAAATGCCACCAGGCGGGCCGCCGTGAGGAGGACCCATCCACATCGCTGTTGCTGTTAGCTGTAAATGTCCCTCGGCCTCGATGGAGGGAGCTTTCAGGATTTCGCATCTCCTTGCTGGCAGGCAGTGCCGTGAGCTTTTCAGAAAGTTTGGACTCTTTTAATTTACCAACTACCATGCTCTCATCTCTGAGTTGCACTGTAAATTTGTCGTGATGACGCTACGGGACCTTTAGAAAGACGGGTAGGGTCTCCAATATTTGCTGAATGAGAGAAATGAAATATTACGGGAACCCCTGAAATTATTGACAGCTTTTCTTCACATCATGTTTTCCTAACTATTCTTGAATGATTATTATACTATTTGTAAATTAAAAACAAAACAAAACAAAACAAAACAAAATCATGACTAATTTAAAGATTATTTTGTTCCATCGATTTTCTTCTTCTTCTTCTTCTATTTTTAATTGTTTATGGTTCCTCCTACACTCTTTTTATTTCTCAAGTGTTTCCCTATGCATTCTAATTTTTCAAATGCTTGTAACTCCGGCAAAGTTTGCTCATTGGACTGAAATTTCGCAGCCGTGGATTGAATTGTTCTCACAAACGCCAGGGCCATGATGGATGGATGCTTACAATCAGAAATTTTTAACTAAAGCCAGGGCTGGCTACCCGTGGGCAGGCTACGGCCTACGGCTAAGGCCGTTCTTAACCATACCAGAGGTTTCTAAAATTTCGTTGAATTCGTCCACAGCTTCAGATTTATTTTTCTCACATGCCACTTTTAGTATTTAGCAAGATTACAACCATGAGGTGGTTCGATGATGAGCCGCAGAGAGATTGTATCAAAGCAAGAACTCCCTCCTCTCCGTATAAACATGCAAGGCAGATTTGATACATGAGAGGCTCATCAAAACATCACACTAAGAATTCCATCTCCTAATGTTGGCGCAATTATATTTGTTTCTATTCTGCCTCACGTTAGACAGATTTCTTTTTTCTTTTTTTTTTTTTTTTTATGTCACCTCGTAATGGCTCGGCCGAATTGGCCAACCTTCTCCTATCCTGTCATTATTAACACATTGATGACTTCAGAGAGTTGGAAAAACTGGCTCAGGCTCAGGCTCAGGCTCAGGAAAACGGATCTCATTGTCGGCTTAAGCCCATCTAAGCCCCTAGCACAGGTCCGCGATCAACCCCAAGCGCAAGAGGCCATGAAAAGAAGGACAAGCAAGTCGTGCCTGGCGGGCTGGGCTGGGTCTTTGAAAGCCAAATTCGACCATCAAACGGGCTGGACTCTAGAGCATTGAGAGTTAAAGCCCGATCCGTGTGTCACCCGGTATGGATTTTTTTTTTTTTTTTTTTTTTTAAAAAAAACCTGGGCTAATGAATTAGTGGAAATGTGAATGTGGACTACCTCCATTCTCAAGTTTATATATATATATATATATAAACATATTTTAAGGATTTTAATATTTTTGAAAATGGAAAAGAAAATATTGTCAGACTGATCCAAAAACCTGGTGCCCATGCAAGGGCCGGGCCTGAGCTTAGCAATTTCAACGCAAACAAATCCATAGTGCTTAACAAAATCTAACACGGAATGTATTTGCGTGTTAAAGCTGAACTGGTTGGCATGAGTTTTATGCAGAAAAAAGAAAAAAGAAAAAAAGAAAAAAAAAGGGATCGTTTTTCTGCGATCCTCCGTTGTCATAAAACTTGATACCCGTGGCCTACGATGAGCAATGTCAGATTTAGCTGGAAAGCCAGTTACAACAATTAAAAGAAAGCCACAGCTGGAAAATAGGCCATTAATGTGGAGCCTCGATTAGAATGGCTCGTGAGGCTTAAGGTTCCAAGCGGAACATTGAGAGGAATGGGAGTTGGAAACAGACGTCATGGAGCACACAAGTTATACGAGAAAATGACGAAGAAAGCAATAAGAGAAATTGTATGCACAGCCATGTTAGAAAGAACATGAGTCGCACAAGTCCATCACAAGGAATTGTATGCACAACACCAAAAGATAAAGATATCCATAAACACATAAACGAAGAACTCGTACCAAATCTACTACTTGAATTGATGCCGACATACAATTAAAAAATAAACCAAACCCTTAGATTTGTTAGAGAGAGAGAGAGAGAGAGAGAGAGAGAAAGAGACTGTAACTTATTTATTAAACAATGTACGCAAGGACTTGTACCACAAATATAAATCAAGAATCAAAACCGAATTAAGCCTTGTAATGCTAATCAAAATCCATTAAGCTTCTAGGAAAAGCTTAGATAAATAAAAATTGATTTTATATGATACTGGAAAGAAAAATTATATGCAGTGACAGGACAAGGCAAACTCAACGAGGGTTTAGGTTTTAGGTCTCATTACAATGTTCAGAAAAATATAAAATTAAAAATTGGAAGGGGCAAAAAATTAGCAGGCAACGCCGTTCCAGCATATTAATCAAGCAAGCAATCACTTCCAGTTGCTGGCAACAATGTCAGCCAAATCTACCACCCTCTGTGAGTAACCCCATTCATTGTCATACCAAGCAATCACCTTAACCATGTCATCGCCCATAACCATGGTCAGCGATGAATCGACGGTGGATGACACATCAGTGCAGCGGAAGTCCACAGAGACGAGAGGCTCGTCGCACACAGAGAGGATGCCCTTCAGCTCCTTCTCTGCACTGTCCCGGAAAGAAGCATTGACCTCTTCAGCAAAGGTCTTCTTGGAAACTTGAACGACGAGGTCAACGACAGAGACGTTAGGGGTGGGGACACGAAGGGCGATTCCATTGAGCTTGCCCTTAAGTGTAGGGAGGACCAGGGCCACAGCTTTTGCAGCACCGGTGGATGTAGGGACGATGTTGAGGGCCGCCGCTCGTGCACGTCGGAGGTCGCGATGGCTTGCATCAAGCAGTCTTTGGTCACCGGTGTAGGAGTGGGTAGTGGTCATGGTTCCCTTGATGATGCCTGTCCAAGGTTTTCAAAGGTTCAACAACAAAGTTTTCTCAAACGAGGCATGGAATTGCTTAAAGATGCATCACATGCACTACGGACACATTTGCAGTCTTTGATCACCGATTGCAACAAGTTCTCAAGTTCCGACAGCATCTTCAGTAAAATACTAAATACGTGAAGTGTTTCCCCTTTCAAGGCACTTCATGGAAGTGCTTCTTGAAAAGCTCTAATCAAAAGAATTGATTCTGGCATATTTAGAAGATAGAAGATCCAATGCATCAGTTTCAAGAGTCACCACTGCAGGTCGTGAACATCATCGCTTCTCCAACAATGGCGGACCATCTTTGAGATACAGAGTACGATAGGTCATCTACCGTAAAAGGTGTAAATTATTGATATTTAGAGGTGTCCTTTGAAACGCAACAGAGTGCTAGATACCTGATTTCTTTTTGATGAAGGTTCAAGGAGAAAGACAGTTTGAGGTTTGACATTTTGAACTAAATATGGTGATTGCATTAGGGTTAGTGGCTTCTCAGCTTCTTTGGTTGAACCAATGAAAGGTTGCAATCATGCCATTTCCTTTAAGAAGACATCAGTCTGACGATGGCACGATAACTGGAAAAAAAAAAAAAATAATCGATGTCGTGGTGCCTAGGTTGGACTCGAGGCCATGTTAGACAGGCCATTCATACTAAGAGCTGTACAGAATTAAATCAGCAATAAGCAAGCCAACGTAGTTCCAAAATTCAATCAGAAAACACATACTAGTGTTTGTGTGTGTGCGTGCGTGTGTGTTTTGATAGATTCCAAAGTTTGCACACAAGACATAGACCATTCATTATAAGAAACAGAGTCCCTAGAAAGTGTACAAAACTGGCTCTTGATTATTTTCAGCTGTGTCTAAGATAAGACGGCAATCCCAGCTTGATGTGAATAAGAATGGAATCGGCAGTTCGTACGTACCGAATTTTTGGTCGAGGACCTTGACGAAGGGGGCGAGGCAATTGGTAGTGCAGGAGGCGTTGCTGATGATGGGCTCGTCCGGGTTGTAGCTCTCGGCGTTGACGCCCACCACGTAGGTGGGGATGTCCCCCTTACCGGGGGCCGTGATCAGCACCTTCTTCGCCCCGGCCTGGATGTGCTTCCCGGCCCCTTCCCTGTCCACGAACACCCCCGTCCCCTCGATCACCAGGTCGATGCCCAGCTCTCTGTTATGATATATATATATATATATATATATATATATATATATATATATATATATATATATATATATATATATATATATGTGTTATGTCACTGGTTAGTGTGCCCTTGGTCTCCATCATCATCCGTGACGCATTGACTCTATCCCAAGTACCGCTCTTTTTTACTTACTTCCATGGGAGGTTGACAGGGTTGCGGTTGGAGACGACCTGGATGACCTTGCCGTCGACGGAGATGGCGGCATCGCCGGCGGGCTTGACGTCGGCCTCGAAGATGCCGAGGGTGGAGTCGTACTTGAGGAGGTGGGAGGCCTGCTTTACGCCGCCGGTGTCGTTGATGGCTACCACGTCCAATGGTGAGTCCTTGCGACCGTGCCAGCACCGCAGGAAGTTCCGCCCGATCCGCCCGAACCCGTTGATCGCCACTTTGATCTTCGCCTCCGCCGGCCCCTTCCGGTAGCCACCGCTGCCCCCTCCCACCTACACCAGTCACTCACACCACATCAACGGGATTTGATTTTGTCCAAGGGGGAATCCTCGATGAACAAACGGGCTGGGGTCTCGAGAGATGCAGATGTGTGTTGTAAACACAAGAATACAAGTGTTCAACGCGATGCAGCGAAAAAATATAACATGCAGGGCAATTGTAACAACAATGAAGGCGTGTTTGTTTGTAAAACAAAACAAAAGAAATGTATGGACTGGTGGGAGCGGAAAGGTGACTGACTCGCGAGCGTGGTCAGCTAGGATTGTACATAAAGTGTTGGGGAAGGAATTTGGTGATGTTTATGACGGTGATGATGGTGTGGAAGTATTTATTTATTTATTTTGGTTGAAGAACACACGCCAAGGCACTAACAAATCAATAATTAGAAGCAATAAGGATGGATAAAATGAACAATAATAATAGATACGGTAGTTATTCAATAATTTATACAAATATGATGAATAAATAAATAATGATTTTTAAATTCCTTTGTCATCAATTATCTTCCAATTAATGAGGAAATAATAGTCTGTAATATATATATATAGCTAATGGAGTATTTCAGTATTCCTTATCATATTGATAGGTGCTGCTGATCGAGAAATCACGGTACGCTAACATGGTTGGCACTTTTTTTTTTTTTTCTTCTCTCTCTCTCTCTCCTGGGTCAATCATGTATGGATAGCAAACGTTCGGATTCGGTCCAGAAACCGGACCGGATATAAATCGGGTCGATCCAGTCACTCGGGCACAATTGAGTTGCTACAGTGCCAGCCTTGGCTCAGGGAGCATCGGAAAAAGCCCATCCAGCAAGCAGGAACATGGGATGCAAGAAATTGGACTCTGGAATCCATATTGACGAGGATTGAAAGCTTGAAGAACCGAGCAAGTGGGAGGACGGTAAAGCTCACCGCAGAGGTCTTGAACGTGATGACAGAGAGGAAGTCATCTGAGGTGTTGATCTTTCTCAAGGGAAGCGATGAGCTCCTCAGACCCGAGAATTCCGAGAAACCCTTGCCGTTCGCCTGCGTCCAATAAACCACCATACAAATAAGGGACAACCAGCTAGCGAGTTCCTAATCCAACCTTCGGACGTATCAGATATATATAGAGCTAGAGAGAGGACCTGAAGAGAGGCATTGGCTACTGAGAGCGTAGCCGAAGCCATGAGGGTCGAGGGTGGTTGTGAAGCGGGAGCAGCAGAAGGGAAGCAGAGAGTATGCGATAATAATAAGGAGGATAAGAGAGCGAGGGAGAAAAGGTTGTGGTGTATGGAAGCAGCGTGGATTTTAGAAGTGGGGATTGGAAAGATGAGGTTGTGGATAGCCTGTTCGACGAACGTATGGCTGGCACCACTCCTCGATCGAGTGGGAGCGGACTGGGTGCCCGTCACGAGACGTGGGCTTGGCTCTCGACCTGGGTGGGCCATTCAGAGTGGTTTGTGGTGTGTTCTTCTTTAGACCTTGTAGCCGGGGACCACCCCACCATTTCAGTGCTGTGGTGTTCTTGCATGGCGGCGAGTCCCAGGGAAAGCAAGTTCAGATCCTGCGTGGCCTTTTTCCTTGCATTCTCCCCTGCGGCTGCACAGTGATTCGTAGGTGCAGCCGCCGAGACCACGCCTCGGCCTCAATAACTCCGCCAGGGGTGAAAGTATTTTCGATCTTCAATCGATCGGTCTTGCTTGGACCGCGCGCCCTCGCAATGCAGACCAACCCACCTTGGAGCAACGGACGAGGCCACAATTACAAACGTCATAGATAATTGGATCGCCCGGATATCCTGCAATAGACAATTGTAGGCTGGATGGAAACGCTTGTGGGTTTAGAATGCATGGCCGCATCCATGAGAAACAAAACTCACGGATGAAGCCAAATCGATATTTACACTAACTAAATATGAAGCACGAACGGAGGAGACAAACGAAGATTTGGAGACATATGGATAATATCGATATGAATTAATAATAATAATAATAATAATATCATGATACAGCCAGATATGCTTAAGGAGGAAAAAAAAAAAAAAAAAAGGATATGTAAGTTTGTAAAAAGACTCCCGTAATGAAGAATAGTAGGCTGCTCGAACAAGATATTCACAAGCTTGTTATCTGCTCATCAGTCAAATTCATAGATTTCAATTCATACCTCATATGTTAATTTTAATATCATATACTACAAAATTAACTATTCATCGTTAAAATGTTGGTCTTACAAAAAGAAAGAAAGCACCCTCCCCTTGATATTTTGGTGTGGATCCAACATATAGAGTCGCAATTTTTAGCTTAGTAGGTTCACTGCCACTAAAAGGATAACAAAGATTGAAGAACTTCTTGCTCCAGAAACAAATCTCTCCATTCCACTAGATAGGCTAACAAGAAACAAATGATCTCAATCACCATTCTGGTCCTGCCAATCTTAAACCTGTCTAACAAATCAATAATTTGAGCACAAGTTTGCTTTGAACTTCTGCTCTTCAGAATAGACAACTATCAATAGCAAGAACAAATACTTGCATCACGGAATACCAAGATCAACAAATTGACATTGTGTAAAAGACACTTGAAACAGATATTTCTAACGCACACATAGTTTAGCATATTTTATCAAGAAAGAATATCAATTAATACATTTACTATTTCCAAGTATTACAGCTATAATGAAAAAATCTCACAATGTTAAAGAAGCTAGATCGGGAACAATGCCCAGCTAAGTTAATGGTATATAGTTTTCATTTCTCATAAAATTAAATTTACTAAATCAAAAGAATGAAAATGTTCAAGAAGGGCATTTTCTTGAAGTTCCATAAATTGGATAAAATGAATAGTTTCCTGATTGCCCCATCTCCAACATATCGTTTTACCTTTAGACAAAACTTCACTAACCTCCTTAGTATAGCTGTTCACCAGCCACTTACCAAGAAATCGCATTGTGAGAATCCCCTTTTGGCTTCACCTGGTGCATTTAAAAGGTCTTTGTAGGGTGCCAAAGTACAATGAGATCTTTATGTTCCATTACCATTTAAAACCATAAGAGATTTGCCATAATTTTTGACAGCTAATTGATGTTATTAAAATAATGAAATAAGATACCACCTCTAACACCTAGAGGTTGTCAAGAACAAGCATTCAACTCCTCCCCTCATTGTCCTTTCTAGGCAACGAAATTTGCCACGTGAGTGGCACCATTATGAGTTTGAATGAAGGACATACAGTCTGTTCTAGAAAAAAGTTACAAATCACTCTCCAAAATAAGGTTATCATGTTAACATGCATAAGCCATAAGCTTTCCTCTGCATTCTTAGACTTTGTTGTATGCCCTCTAACCTGTTGGCCTACAAATCACCCAAAGATCCGTTCATGGTTCAAAGATTCATTTTGGTCGGGCCAAGCAATTTTCAGTTTTGGCAGTTTTTGACTCGAGTTTTCCTTAAAAAAAAAGCCTCTCGAACCTAGGATACACTTTTTCTATGATATCTCCAAACTGAACTCCTGCTTGCTTCCAATTTTCTTAAAAAAAAGGGGCAAAAATTAATGTTTATTTATAAAGAAATTGCTACCCACATGTTAGATTTTGTCATCCATAAGAAAAGTGACTGAATTTTTTAATTAAAAAAAAGAAAAATAACTAAATGAGATTCTTTAGCCAAACATACCTAAAGGATTGAAGAAATAGTCTAACTTGACACTACATGCCAATTTAGTGGGTAAAGATACATCCACAACCAGCTTTGGCCAGAAATGATCAAACGACAACAGAAACTGGACTGAAACCAGGTCATTAGCTGAGTTTTGAGGGTTAGTTTAGTTTGGTCCATAAGAACTGATGGCTGAAACTTCAAACCTTGATCAAAGTCTGTCAAGTTCAGATAGCCTTGTGTTCCAATGAGATACACATTTTTATAAAATTAACCCTAAGATGTCATACCTTTAGGATATTCAATTTTATTACAGCAACAACCCAGAACAATCTATGGGACTCAAGATCCTTGCATGATGATGGGAACCAAAGAGATTCTGCTTAACACTTGCTTGACACTTTGACAAAGATTTAGACAATGCTTCTTTCCTATTCTTCCAGCTTTTACAACCATCCAACATCTAAAACTCCAACTTAACGACATCCAAATGCATATTCCTAGAAATGCTACTCAAAAACATTACTTTGGAAACTGTGGTAAACTTATACATTGACCTGATAATTCAAAGAAGGCTAGCCAATTCTGCCATCTTATCATTCGATACAAATACATAGACAAATATCAATTTGCATGATGTGGTGCAGGCACCGGATTGAGACAGAGGTTTCAGGGTTCCTTATGGATCTCTGATTTATGAGAGTCCTTTTTCTTTATTCTTAGAATCCTTGTCGAATTCAGTTGTGCTAGTTAGCCTGATTCATTGTTGAAATTCAGGAGTTGGTCAAGTGTCCAGTGTTATTTTCTTTCATTGAGTCCTGTAATAAATCAAAAGAAGGTTCACCTTGAAGACCCAAGAGAAGACCCATCAACCATGCAATGACCCATGTCTTGGACCACTCCAGGATATATGGCATCACCAGAGCAAAGCAAAAAGCCGGTCAACATCAATTTAGGAAGGAATCTAGGCGCCAACACCCTCCTTCCTCTTTTCTTCATGCCGCCCACCCTTATATGGAAGCTTTTGGACGCCCATTGACTTCCACATTTATCATGCGGTCCCCTAACAAGATTTATGGAAGAAATTGGCTGCCCCTCTCTAATTGGAAGATATTCATGCACCTCAGATGGAAAAAGATTGCCGTCCAGTCAAAGATGGCAGGAGGAATCAAGGGGCGCCCACTCTTTCCCTTTCTCAAGTGGTCTCCATCCTTTACAAGCTTGGAAATTGCAGTCACTCTCTCTTTTTGGCCGTCCCAGATAAAGCATGCAGAGATTCCTGCCTCCTCAAGAAGAATCACATGCCATACATTACAATTCATGTCAATTATGTACTTAAAATGAATGATTTAACTTGTATTGACATGAAAGGGTTATAAAAAGACATTTTTCTTGTAAATGAAGAAACCATTAATGAGAAAATTCTGAAGTTCTTTTTCATTGCTGTGAAGGCTCTGATACTCCATGAAGGAGTAGGTGTGAAGCCCTTAGTGTTTCCTTTCATCTTCTTTAACCTCCCTCAAACTCAAACCCTAGCGTCCCTCCCTCCAAAAACCCTAAAACAACCCTGCCGCTAACCACAGGCCCCATCTCCTCTTGCTGTTTTCTCAAGGATTTACGAGCTGAAGAGGAAGTCATTTTTGCCCTTGAACCATATTTCGAAGATCCTCTTCGGTAGACAGCTTCTTCATCCAGGACTTTCAACCTGTCAGAGCGATCTTTCTGTTTCAATCTTCAAGTGATCACTGTTGGTATATGAAATCCTTTCTCTAATTCTTTTTCTCTGATTTAGTAAATATTGAGAGCATGTCCTAACCGAGGGTTTCCTAACCTTCACTTTCTTGGTTTCAATCTTTGAGTGATCACTGTTGGTATATGAAATCCTTTCTCTAATTCTCTTTCTCTGATTTAGTGAATGTTGAGAGCATCTCCTAACCGAGGGTTTCCTAACCTTCACTTTTCTGGTTTCGTTAATATTCTAACAGTTCTAGTTCCAGTGTATGCTTCCGCCTATCTTGCATAGTATCTTAACTAGTTTTTGATCTTTCTGCGTAATTAGTCATCTCATAATATATATATATATATATATAATATTATTTTATTGCATTTGTATCTCATCCATGTTCTGCATCAGTTTTGGTATCAGAGCTTCGTTGTTAGGACTTGTTCTTGCATCATATTAGGAAAGTAGCTTTGCATAAGCACTGAAAATTTTAACTTGCTAAAATTTCTGCACACCTCCCATATTTGCTTATTTTTCTTGCATATAAAAAAAATTCAAAAAAAGAGAGCATATTTTGGTTTCTAGTGTGCTCATTTAGGGATAGTCCAAAGAGGAAGGCTAGAGGTAGTACCTCGGGCTATTTGATCCAACGGGCGTTTGGTAGGGATATCAGGGACGTACCAATAAGGGAGGCTATCGGTAGTATTTTGGTACGTTTGACCCAACTACCTACATTCCAGAAATGCCGTAAGCTACCAAAAGGGCTGTGCATAGCCGTCGCAAGAAAGACTGACTTGAGGTAAGGCCTTAAGTGACACGCATAGGCAAAAAAAAAAAAACATTTTAATTACTGCTATTAATTAGTTTCATAACTGAAAATTAAAAAAAAAAAATTCTGTATTGCTGCATCCTTTTGGTTAGAGACCTGATTTGTTAATTTAAGTTTTTAGTGTTCCATCATCTCTGTATTAAATTGACTTAAGGGTACCGCTATCTCAGATCAGATGAAAATTTCATCGCCCTTCCTGAGCCCAGAAAACCATCAACCTGCATACGAACCCAAACCTCCCAATTTTAAAATCCAGTAGACTTAATTGAGCATTAGGGACACCCACGGTCGGGTTCACATATTTTGTTGAACTGGTGTGAGTCTTTCTTCATTTATGACTAGATACTGGTGTCTAAGGCTGGAGGTCAAATGTCAAACGACTTAAGCGGAGTGACGGGGTTACTCTAATTAGGCCCCTGCGTTAAGCAGGAAGAGCCTCCCTCCCTCCCACCTGCTACCTGGCCAGCTACAGGGTATTTGATGATTGATTAGCTTTTAGTTGATACACTTTATTTGAGCTCTAGGTCTAGGAGCCAGTAGTCGTTCTTTTTTCTTTTTGTGTGCTTGCCTGCATGCCAACCCGGTCCGGAGCCCATACCAACCCAGGGACAAACCTAAAGATTCTGTAGTCTATTAGGTTTAGGTCCAAAGAGTCTAATAAAATTTCTTTCAATAGGAATGCCTTAGTAAGTCTGCATTTCAGTTAAGTATCAATCCAAATCTTAGTAATAAGGACTTTTTTCACATTCCACTGAGTTCACCTGTCCATTCAACTTGTCCAACCATATATGAGTCTCAAAGTCAATTACACAGCACCTGCATCATGACATTAGCATTCACTTGAATATTGATAATAAGTTGGCTAATCCCCAGAATTGAGTCAAGGATTTTGTTAAGAAAAAACTATGTCATGTTAGAAAGTTACATGCTCGTGGAGCTGGTCCTTTTAAAATGTTAAAGAAGGTAGGAACCAATGCCTGTGTGTTAAAGTTATCTCCATGGTTAGGCATTAGCTCTATTTTCACTACCTCGGATTTAGTAGAATATAGGGACCCAGCAGTGGTACCCAGCGAGTTTTTGGACCTGACCGTTCCTTTGAGAGTGAACCCTCACCTAAGTGTCCACCCACAAATTGGTCCGAGAGAAAAGGCAGGATTGAACAGATTCTGGATGACCAAGCTGTCACGACCCGCAATAAAGGTTACCAAAGATATTTGGTTTGTTGGCAAGGTCGGTCGGAATCAGAGGACTCGTGGATTACCCGAGAAGATCTGCAACACATAGACCCAGACCTCCTAGAGAAGTACCAAAGTCAAACTGACCCTTACTCGACGGGATCGAGTTCCTCCCAGCCCGGAAGAATTGGTGCAGGTACCAGATTGAGACAGAGGTTTCAGGGTTCCTTATGAATCTCTGATTTATGAGAGTCATTTTTCTTTATTCTTAGAGTCCTTGTCGAGTCCAGCTGTGCTAGTTAGCCTGATTCATTGTTGGAATCCATGAGTTGGTCAAGTGTCAAGTGTTATTTTCTTTCATTGAGTCCTGTAATAAATCAAGAGAAGGTTCACCTTGAAGACCCAAGAGAAGACCCATCAACCATGCAATGACCATGTCTTGGACCACTTCAGGACACATGGCATCATCAGAGAAAAGTAAAAAGCCGGCCCACATCAATTTAGGAAGGAATCTAGGTGCCAACACCCTCCTTCTTCTTTTCTTCATGCCGCCCACCCTTATATGGAAGCTTTTGGACGCCCATTGACTTCCACATTTATCATGCGGTCCCCTGGCAAGATCTATGGAAGAAATTGACTGCCCTCTCTAATTGGAAGATCTTCATGCGCCTCAGATGGAAGAAGGTTGCCGCCCAGTCAAAGATGACAGGAGGAATCAAGGGACGCCCACTCTTTCCCTTTTTCAAGTGGTCTCCCTCCTCTACAAGCTTGAAAATTGCAGCCACTCTCTCTTTTTGGCCGTCCTAGATAAAGCATGCAGAGATCCCTGCCTCCTCAAGAAGAATCACATGCCATACATTATAATCCATATCAATTATGTACTTAAAATGAATGATTTAACTTGTATTGACATGAAAGGGTTATAAAAAGACCTTTCTCTTGTAAATGAAGAAACCATTAATGAGAAAATTCTGAAGTTTTTTTTCATTGCTGTGAAGGCTCTGGTACTCCGGAAAGGAGTGAGTGTGAAGCCCTTAGTGTTTCCTTTCATCTTCTCTAACCTCCCTCAAATCCAAACCCTAGCCGTCCTCCGCTCCAGAAACCCTAAAACAACCCTGCCGCCAACCACAGGCCCCATCTCCTCTTGCTGTTTTCTCAGGGATTCACGAGCCGAAGAAGAAGTCGTCTTTGCCCCTGAACCATATTTCGAAGATCTTCTCCGGTAGATAGCTTCTTCATCAAGGACTTTCAACCTGTCAGAACGATCTTCCTGTTTCAATCTTCGAATGATCACTGTTGGTATATGAAATCCTTTCTCTAATTCTCTTTCTCTGATTTAATGAATGTTGAGAGCATATCCTAACCGAGGGTTTCCTAGCCTTTACTTTTCTGGTTTCGTTAATATTCTAACAGTTCTAGTTCCAGTGTATGCTTCCGCCTATTTTGCATAGTATAGCTTAACTAGTTTTTGATCTTTCTAGATAATTAGCCATCTCATAATATATATATATATATATATATATATATATATATATAATTATTTCATTGCATTTGTGTCTCATTTACGTTCTGCATCATGATATACCTTGCTTATCAATCATAAGCCAAAAAATCATCTAAGGTTTGCTTTCAACCTGAAACTTCCTCTAAAAATAAGCTCTTTAAGGGCCTTGGATGACATGATGACTTAAAACAGGAGTCCTAGGTCCGGACTCCTCCTTCAGGACTAAAAGACAACATCCACTGGAAGACATCATTCATAACACGGTGAGGAAAAACAATGCACCTACCTCTTTCAATTATCATGCGATCTTTTGACAACTGAAGTTCCATCTTAAGACAATAATCTAATCAATCCTCTCATTTGAGTCCAATAAATTGCAACCACTATACTTCTGGTCAACTGACTCCAAAGATTAACTCCAACAAGGAGAGCCTTCTCACAGTTCCCTCTTTGTACATTATGTTCTCAAGGGCTGAGCAAGAATAACATTTCCTCCAAGAATATTTGCATTAGGCCACTAATTCCACTCCATAGATCGTCTGATCAAAGCTAACTAGCACTTAAACAACTCCATCAATTGTTGTTTTACACAATCTTTAAAATAGACTATTTTTTAGCACCGATCTAAATTAAAGCATTTCCCTTTTAAACATATATTGCCAGTCCATTTCTATTCTGGATTTACATATAGCTTGCCACTTCACCAACTAATATGCCAGCTGTGATATTTGCCCTATAAAAGATGAGTTTGATATTTTCCATGGAGCAATTTTTCTTTTTCTTTTTTTTTCCTCAATATCTCAACAAAGGCCCTAAAAAGATGATGATTTAGGTTTAGATTCAAAATGAGATGCCAACCTCAACTATTAGCAAAGGTGCAGTCTCTAGAGTTAACAAGATCAACCAAAATATTCGTTTGTTTTGGTCAGATATTCATACCCATAAACAAATTTGCCTCAAGATTGAACAGAGGATAGAGCCAGTGGAAACAAGCAGATAACAACTACCAAGTTGGTCCAATTCCAAAAAGAATCTATTTCTTATTAGCAGAGGCCTTAAGGGATGGAAAATAATGAAACAAAGTAACAAACAATGCCTCTTTCAACTGATGAGATCGTGAGAGCAACTGAAGTACAGATTCAACCATATTTGCAGTCTAAGCCCATCATCAAACAAAGTTTAACACCCTTGCAGTTTGAATCACTAAGTAGGCAAAACCATAACATCCAACTAGAAATCTGAGGAAGATTTGAAATTAGAGGATGCTCGATCTAAGGCTTCACATCCAGTCATTTGAATTTAATTTTTAATCAACTACTTTTGATCTAGCAAAACCAATCCCCCCCCCCCCCGCGACATCCCCTTTCTTTTCCTTCCTTTTCTTCCACATTCCTTTATTTCTTTCCTTTGTTTCTTCTTCCTTTCTTTCTTTCCTTTCTTCTTCTTTCCTCATATGGATGGGTTTCAGCATCTCACCTTTGTCCCAATTTTCATTTACCATAGGAAAAAAACAAGATGGCTAGGACACTCCCCTGCCCTACTGGAATTAAATATCATGCCTCTTTTCTTCAAGATATACAATATTCAAAAAAAAAGTCATGTATTCTAACTATATAACAAGTATTACTATCTAAAACATATTGGATATGCTCACAACATGCAATTTGGAGCATGTATATCCTAAATTATCACATTACATGCATCACATGATGCATCACCAGCCCACAAGCATCTCAATATGATGTGCTCAATCAGATTTACAATAACAAAACTCCTTGTTGAGATTGAAGCATTCTATAAACTTGCAAGGCTAAGACCTTCCTTCAAGTCTAGACAGATATTATTATAAAAAAGATGCAACTTTTCTTGTGAGAAATGGAGAGAGACCAACCTGCATTATAATTGCCTAGGTAAGATGCACCATCTAAGACTTGAATCTAGAACTTCTGCTTGCTAAGTAGAGGAGAATGACTATTGGAATATGCCCCAATTCACGTTACACTTGAAATCCATTAAAGCTGCACATTATAAATAATCTATGATAATTTCATTTACCTCTCAATACTGGAGTGTTTATTAAATTAAACCATCGCTGCAACCAACCCAAGGATTATGGACCCAATCTGTACTTGTCTATGTTGGGTATCTTGGACTAGGTCAGTGATAGACAAGGTGCCAAACCTTGATCCCCTCAGAACCCATTAATTCCAGTTGGTATCACTCGATACCAATTGGTACCAAGTGAGATAGGGACCGAGGCTAAGGTCCACAATATCAGTGTGTACCGCTTGTATTGGTACCAAACCAATACTTGGTATGGGGGACATAGGAAGTGTTAGCACACTAGATCGATCTTTATACCAGGTGTACTGACACTAATACTAATATGATGCCAATATGGAGTTTGGTAACAAGATTGTAAGTCTTGATCAAGACCACTTAGTTTTGCTTAATACTAGTGTAATGCTCTCATAAAGCCTCTTGGTATCTTCTTTTTTTTTTTTCTTTTGGTATTACTTGAAATGCACAGAGAAGGAAAGAAGAAAGAAAGAGATAAAGGAAGAAGAGGAAGCGAGCTTGGATTCAGCCTCCTCCAAGCCCAATTCACCTGTAGATCTTGATTATCCTCTCCCATCTTTTCTTTTGCCACTAAAATTGGCTGATTTTTTTTTTAATAGAATACCAGGCCAAAAATCCCACTTAATCCTAAACAAAAACCTAAATAATATTAAAGGGCATTACAAAAAAGAAAAAAAGTAAAAAGGGTCTCAATACAATATTAGGATGCCATATTTTATCGTATGCCACTACCTAGGTGTTTTGATGTTGTACAACTCTAGTCCCCAACCAATATGTGCACTAAGACAAACCTTGAAAAGCACAAGCTTTATGTCAATTACATGCCATAGAATCTACTTCACTTCAAACATGACATAATTATGCTTTAGCAATAGATGAGTTCATATTAAGGATCACATCATCAAGATTCCCCCTATATATGATAAAAAGCCTAACCAAGGGGCACATCATCCTGATCCTTCCTAGAAAAATAGTTCAACATTCCACTCTTAAGTGGCCAACCACTTCCACGAATCATGTACACCAAACTTCTTATTAGAATCACCTCCCTTTCAATTAAGCCTACTACATATGCTACAATCCAGTCCTTACGAATAATACTAGGCTTGAAGAAAAACAATAAACGCAACCCCTTTGTTGACTTTCAAACCACTCTAAACTTCCTAGCAACACTCTTGGAAGTGCAGTTTGAAGAAAAAGGACAAAACATCTATGTAACCAATTGCAACCTCATACGCTAACACCTTTCAAAAGGACTTTTTTTCCCCCCTGCACCTCTCTTCTTGCTAAGTGGCAAATAAATGCATGTATACAAGCTTTAGCCTTAGTCCTCACCACCAAATGAAAAGCATTGGATTATGGAAGAAGGAATAACCACCATGTCAAGCTAATACCCATTTGTAACCTAACTAAAGAAATACTCAGGCACGAATATTTCATATGAATTTATATCAAACTAAAAGGACAAGGGTAAGCAAGTGTGCTATAGGCAATAGATAAGATGCAAAATTGCAACAAAAAAAGTGATAGAGAAGAAGATAATTAACCATGTCACTGTCATGAATTACATTCAACTCTAGTATCTAGCAACTTGTGGAAACACCTGCTGTTTTGCAATCCTCCTTTTTGATTTGCTTTGAATAAATGTTTTCCCATGGGAAAAATTATTCATATCAGTTAAGTTTCTCTTCATCTTATCAAATAAGCATCCACAATATATTTCTTCATCTGATTAAATCATTTGACCCATTCGTACTCCCTTACCACCCTTTTTCTTCACTTCCAAACTTCTCCACTATGAAGATCAGTTTGTAAGAAGAGTTTAACCAACTTACTCCTTTTCATTCACTGCCATGAGCTCCAAAAGAACCGATGTCTAGTTCCAGGCCTAAAAATGATGCTACCTATTTGACTTCATTTCAATCCCACAAAGCATGAATATGATCAATCTTAGGAGGACTTGGATTATCTTACATTCTAAGCCAAGTATATTTCTTCAGAAGACGTAAATCCAAAAGGTCAAAGTTTTTGACAAACATAATCAATCTTTTTACAATCTTTAGATCTTTTTTCACCTTGCAACTTCAGAGAAAAATTTAGGGAACTATAAATAACTTTTAAACAATAGTGATCAAGATCTCATTATGCAATGTTAACAAATGATAAAATATACAGCAGGCTTAACTTCAGTATGCATATTAACTTGCAAGGACCAACAATAAACTCTCAAATATGAACAAGTTCATAAAGTCCACGGAAGATTAACAGTACCAGTAATACAAACAAAAATAAGCAGGATACAATCAAACTATAGATGCAAGCATTCAAAGTAAAATCACAATGCTCTATAGCAATCACTCATCAGCGGTAAGGGGGAAATATAGGCAATGTAAGTAGATTTCAGAGTGGAGTCTCCAAACAAGCAATTAATGGTATTCCCATGTAGTTAAAGTTAGTTCAACTCCACAATCCAAGATCCCTATGTAAAAGCTAAACAAACTACAAATTACACCACAAGCAAGCAAGCAAGCAAGATCATGAGATCAGATCAACACAGTAGAGAAGCAACCAAGGTGGCCTATGGTCCATCCCTCATCCAAAGCAAATAAGAAACCTTCTATCTTCTATTTTAACCCATCCTATCTCATTTGCAGCAGACGAGCAAAGGCGGTGATAAATCATCGATACCAATAAACAGAAGATGAGACGATAGCAATATTCCATAGACAGGTGGACCTTTCTCTCTTCCTTTGTATGCCTCTTTCTCAAACCCTGAGTATCTGGAGCTTGGTGGAGAAGGCGATGGCGACCCAGTCGGGCTGGGTGGAGGACCACTGCAGCTGCTCGATCTCGGCCCCAGCAGTGTAGGCGAGTATAGGGTCGAGGCCGCCCTCGGCCGCGGCAGCAGCTCCGCCGCCTCCTCCCGAGGCGCTGCCGCTGGTACCCATGGAGGAGAGGTCCCAGATGAGGGCCTGGGAGTCGTCCCCGGCGGTGCAGATGTGGCAGGAGCTGTGCGGGGCCCAGGCGATGGCGTTGACGCTGGCCTGGTGGCGGTGGAGCTCGACGACGGGGAGGGTGGGGAAGCGGATGTCGAGGACGACAACCTTGGCGGAGTCCATGATTATGGTGGCCATGTAGCGGGGGTCCTGTTTGTTCCAGCCGAGGCGGACGAGCGGGGTGTCGGGGGGGTCGGCTGACTCGTAGATGATGGTGGAGTGCTCCTTGTCGCGGAGGTCGAAGACGCGGACGGAGCCGTCGGCGGAGACGGAGGCGAAGACGCCGACGCCGCCCCAGGCGATGTCGTAGACCTCCTTATCGTGGGCGATGAGCTGGGTGTCTACGGCCTCGCGCTCGATGTCCCAGATGGTGCAGGTGGTGTCGATGGAGGAGGTGCCCACGCGGCGCGGCTCCGCCTCGTTCCAGTCGAAAGAGGTGAGGGGACCGCAGTACTCGGAGTTGCGGTTGCCGTTGAGGAGGGAGCGGAGATCGACGCGCGAACCGGAGGACGAATTGTTGTTGTTGTCGTCGCCGCCTTCATCCGACGACGATATGCGCCAAATGCGGAGGAAGTCGCCGGAGGTGGCGAGGAGGTCGGGCCGGAGGCAGTCCCGGTCGGGGACGAACATGGTCTTGGTGGGGGGGTAGGGGTGCTCGAAGGAGAGGGTCGGGTCGGAGCGGATTTCGCCGGTGGAGTCGTCAAGCTGAACGATCTCGACGCGATTGGGGTACTGCTCCAGGAGGCTCGCAATGGCCAGCCGGTACTTCTTGTCGCGCCGCACGCTCCAGTTCATCGCGTAGATATGCCATGGCGCCTCGTACGTGTAGATCTCCGACCGCTTCTGCTGCTCCTCGGATACCTCCGGCGTCCTTTCTCCGCCGCCGCCGCTACGACCCATTTTTTTTTTTTTTCCCCTGCTCTCGGAGGGACGGGACCGATTGATTCAGTTGGGTGACGATCGGTTAATCGGACTCGGAATCGGAAGAAAGGCTTCTTAAGCACCAGCCCATAAAAGACGAGCCTGCGTGCTCCTTGCACGCTTTAGACTTCGATTTTGGACTGGACCACGCAAGGAGCAATCAATCAGTCACGGACACGCTTGGACTGAAATCAGGCCGGGCGGGGGAGGGTAACGGGGCCGGGGCCGGGGCCGGATCGGATTACTATGCAGACAGCCGGACTCGGGCCGAAAAGACGCTCATTGATTAAACAGCAGCCTCGGCCCAAAGTTAGCAACGCTTGCTTGCTTCCAGGAGGATATCGTACCATAGAAGCGGGGCAATGCAGTTCACACGCTTTTGACGGAATCTATCCCCAAGTGGGGCATTCGACGACGCTTCTCTCCTTAGCAGTCAGTTTTAGGACCCGATGGATCATAGCCTCCTAATTTTTCAAAACGACCACACTCTAATGATTTAATACATGTAAACAACTCTTGTCCAAAATATGCCAGGGTTACTTCAAGTCTGGGTACATTCACGATAAATCATTTAACTTATGATTTCAAAGTTTTAGAATTTTAATATCATATGTGTGTGCGTGCGGGCGCAAATACAATAGACGTTGCACCCTCCCTCCAGGCTGTTGAATTGGGCCCAAGGCTCTCCTCAATACTCCTCTAGGGTTCCATTGTGTGCCCCCCTTTTTATTTCGTATGAGGTCCCACAAGAGCTATGTTTTAGTTGACCCGATAAAAAATCTAAATATTATAAATTTAAAATATAATTAATAATCTGAATATCATGGGTATCTATGCATAAGTAAATCATACATGAGTTCATCGTAGAATCTATGGCTCTCCTTATTGCAAGACCTGATTAGATTTTTTTTTTTTTCTTTTTTTTTTGTATGTGGATGATATAAGAGAAAACTTTTCTCTATTATGTAAGCAAAAAAAGTATTATAGCTTTATAGATTAACCGCAATAATTATAAGAGGAGCCTCTCGTTGTGATAATTAACTTAATATGAGCTCTTATCTATTAAGGATCATGTATTCACAAGATCCATACTTAAAATAAGTTCATACTGCTATAAAGTGCATCAAATAGCCCAATAACATAAATAGTGATTACTAACCATAATGAGCTTACACATATTACTTCTTTTAATCCAGACTTTAATTAAAAATGACCATGCTAATCTATATAATAGAGAAATTCTAACATTTTTCTAGTTGGACCATATATATCATGATTTTAGAAATTATTTATTTGTATTAAATAACATGAAATGTGGCCACAACAAAGAATGTCAAATATGAGCAAGCCTCTCTTCAAGCAAAATAGGTCCAAAAAAAATTTATAAGTACCTAACGATATAAAATATCATATCCAAGAGGAGTAGAATATCATACATACCAAAGTATAAATGGTCACGTGATCAAGACAAGTTAGCATGGAAGTATGATATGAAATATGTATGGTAAAAAGTAATCAATATATCAACTACTAAATAGTCTAAGCATCTATCCAAGATGCATTGCTTCAAACGAATCCCACTGAGATTGGGTTAATATATCTTAGGTTGCAGTGCTAGAAATAACGCCATAAATAAACATAATAACAATATACGGCAAAAACAAAATATCAAAAAAGTTAACTATTCTCATATGGGTTACATGTTTCTAAAAGGTTTAGGAATATGTTTCTCATATGGGTTAGTATAAGCCTTTAATTAATGAGTCAGCAATCATACGGTCAATGGCTTTGAGATGGATTCAGCAATATGATGCCATGAAATGAAATTGCGTAACCATAAAACCTGACATGTAGCTTTATAACATGTTACATATCCTACATTTATAATTGAGATAGCTATGAGCGCTTACTTAACATTCTTTCCTAAAATAAAGCACGTATCTAGAAGTGAATCTTTTATCATCTGGATAGCTTGCATGATCAGTATTAGAATATCGAACCATTTTCAAGACGATCGAATTACCTATAAGTAAGCATATAATCTTTAATGCCCTGTAAATATTTTATAACTTTCTTTGCAGCTTTTTAATGATTAATACGGTATCACTCAAGTATCTTCCAATTACACTATTGCATAAGTAATATCAGGATGTGCACATATTTGAGCATATATCAAGCTATCGATGACTGATGCATATTGGATATCTTTTATATGATTTCTTTCTTTTATGAATATAAGGATATTAGGTCTTTGAAAGTTGTTTACCTTTAAAAGATGGCACAGAGAGGTTTGGCATTGGATTTTGTTTATTTCTTAATATTCTAAAATTCACTTATGTATTATTAAAAATCTAACATTATCCAGTGTATATATATATATATACACAAATAGACCTATGCTGCACAATATCTCTTGATCCATAGATCATGAGCTAAGTCCATTATGGTATCATCAGTGATAACTCATAACCTTATTATTGTTTGAATTCTTTGGCTTTAATTACATAAATATCCAACCACGATCGATATGGATGAAACACATGCAAACACAGGCCTACGATCGAATGGTGAGCCCATTGATTGAAACATGACTGATACCGGATAAATGGATTGCTCCTTCGAAATGCATCAAGCGTAGTAGCCCAGATTGGTTAATGTTGCGAGTGTAACTGGACATACATAGACGCTAAGAATGATATAAACTTTGCAGCTGGCCGAGGGTGCATGGGAAGAAGATTAGATGGGCCAAGGGTGACAGCGTGAAGCTTCTTGAGCCGAGGTCTTCCTGGGCCGGGTCAGGCCTTCAGGACTCTCAGGGCGGATGCGCTCTGCGAACGAGGAAACGGGCCTTGGATCTCCGGCTCATTTCTTCAGACCCGGGACTCGGGAGGGGTCTGATGGTCTCTCTGTAATTTTAGTCAAGCCTCAGGGGTACTTTGGAAATTTGGTCTGCATACCCTCCTCGCCGCTGCCCCAAGTAACCCCCACCCACTTGTTGCGTGGTCGCGGCGTCGTTCCTCCTCGCCGTCTTCTCTCGTTCCTATCCGTCCTTCAAAACCCCCCGCTCCGAAGGTATTCGTTCTCTTCTTCTTTGTCTTTTAATTCTCTCTGCTCTGTCTATGAGCAATATAGGTTCCTCTAGTCGTTGATATTAGGGTTTTGGACCGCTCAGAGGAAAAGGGTTCTAGGGTTTTGTGGTTTTCCCCAGGGTGGACTGGCTTCTAGGGTTTTAGTCCTCGGTACGTGCTGTTGTTTGTCTAAATTCAAAGAGTTTGCTTTCATCTAGCGTTGCTCTGGTACCTGGTTTCGGCAGCGGAATTCGGATCTCTCTCTCTCTCTCTCTCTCTCTCTCTCTCTCTCTGTGTGTTTAGATCTTGATCTGATTCTGTTTATTCTTGTCGTTGTATTTTGTTTATTAAATGTTCAGATGCAAGCTTAAGGTGATTATGAATGAGGGTGCAAAAAGCAAGCTTGTTTCAAATGAATTAAAATTTTAATACTAACTCTCTATTGTTTGTCAGCTAATCATGTACAGGTACTGTATGTAAAGAGTTTGTGAATTTCAATTGCACTATATTGGTCGTGTTGCATAGTGTTTTTTAACATAACAGGTTGCGGTTAATGTTACTATAATTGATTGATGAGATCGTGATGCAAAAACTATTCTTTTGGGTAATTTGCTTGACATGAAGGTTACGCACTTCAACTTCATATAGTAGAAGGTCATGATCCATGAGCTACTATATCGATTTCATGCTAAGAAACATGCAGAAGCTCAGATTACATGGTCTTATTCATCATTTCCCTCATGAGTTTTAACTAAGGGAACATGCTCTCAACTTATCCTTGTCACATAATTTGAATACAAAGTTGAATGATCATCAGTGCGACTTTAGCTCTAGCTACTTCCTGATGTCTAGAATTTCCATGTATCAGAGAATATTTGATGCTGTCCAAACACCACTTGCAATTTGCAAGCACTCTGCTTGGGATTATATCCTTGCTGTTACTCCCCACCCTTCTTCCTTTTCGTGTGTATATACATAGATATATAAAAAAATATATTTTTGAACTTAAGATGCAGGAAACTTGAGAAGGACAAAAGTGCACTTGCAATCATCCAAGGATTACTTTTTCCTCAATTGTATACAAATTTACATTACCTATAATGAACAAGTTGTATGTGAAATGCCCATTATGTGTCTAATGCTGATAACTGGCCTGAGTAAGATAGGCATCTCCCTGCTACCCTGCATACTAAAAATAGGATAATCTGGAGCTACTTTATAGGCCCCCAAAGAAGAAGTGTTGAAAGGTTGCAAATGTGCATGTTGCACATGTTTATAACCATAAATTGGATTATACTTGCTTACAATGAGGATTAGAATGATCATTGAAAGTAGCTGGTTTGATCTACAACCCAGTCCCGGAATAGATTACTTGCCACATTTGATTTCTAACATAGTTTTCTACAATTTCTGACCTGTGCTTATATAGTTTGCTGATCTGATGCTTTGTGATTTCTGAGCTTTCCATACCAAGGTCTATACCAACACTATGAAAGAGTAATTGCTATTCTTAAATCTATTAAAGACTATAACTTCTTGGAAAGTTCTCTTTGAAGCCTTCCTACTACCATACATAGTCCTACTTCTTGGGATTTTTTTGAAATGCACAATCTGAAATTATTAGCTACCGTCAGGCAAAGCCAAACTTACTGAGCAACTTCTTTTGATCCTTGACCAGACAGTGATCTTTGTCATGCCTCTCTGCTTTTTTGCTTTGTGGTTATCTAGTTGCAACAGCTTCCTTGTATTACATTCTTATTGGAATATTTTTGGTATCCTTGCTTTTGAATTTTATTTTGTTGATTCTCAAATTCTAGACAGAATATTATCATAATCGTAGTTATCATAGCTTATGACACTTTCTTCTGTGCATCTCCTCACTTTTGATGTAAAGTCTTTCACCTATACCCATGTTACATGTCGTATGTTCCTGTTCTAGTTCTTTTGAATGGATATATATCCTTCAATTCTTGTCTTTTCTTTTACCTGTGCAGATGAATAGGGAGAAGCTCATGAAGATGGCTGGTGCAGTTCGCACTGGTGGAAAGGGCAGTATGCGCAGGTTCTAAAGTTTTTCTCTAAATCACCTACTGTGATAAGATACCATCTGGACTCACTAGAGAAGAATTATGTGTGGTTAAGACTATAATGTGGCTGAAGTGCTTGTGATAGTTCATGCAAGAGAATATGCAATAAATGCCTTGAGAAACTAGAAATATGTGATTAGCTTGTAGTTGATAATTACAATGGTAATTTGTGTGATTTTCTTTAAAGTCAACATGAAATGGAAGTTATATCAGAAATTTTAGCAGATTGCATCTTGAATAATGAAGCCCACCCATAGATGGGATGAAGCATATTGTTTGATGTTAAAATTAAGTCAAACTTTGTTTTCAATAATTGTTGGACAGCTTAATTTGTATTGATATTTTGGAAAAATATATCTACTTAAACATGTTTTAAGTGTAGTTACAGTGTAGGCTTGCGAAGTCACCACTTATGTTGTTTAAGGAAGAAGAATTTTGATTGGGTTAGTGACTTGTGATTTTAGTTAGTTAATTGCTGGTGTCTCAAGGGTTGATGTCTCTATAAGAATCAGACATCTTGATTCTACGGATATTGTAAAGTTTATATTTGGGCATACAATGCTACTACTTCTGATGTTCAGGAAAAAAGAATTTTAATTTGGCTATTTTGTAATGATTTATGTTTTTTCTTCCCTTTGTCTTTATTCCATTTAATTGTTTCATTAGGAAGAAGAAGGCAGTCCACAAGACCACAACAACAGATGACAAGAGGCTTCAGAGCACTTTGAAAAGAATAGGTGTAAATACTATCCCTGCCATTGAGGAAGTCAACATTTTCAAAGATGATATTGTCATCCAATTTCTGAACCCCAAGGGTAAGAAGCATCACATAAACTGAATGAAACAAGTAATAATTATTGTCCAGTCTATTAGTCAATCAATTGCTTAGTTGTGACTAAGTAGTTATTTTTTTTTTGTTAATTTCTCCAGTGCAAGCTTCCATTGCAGCAAATACATGGGTGGTTAGCGGTTCTCCTCAGACAAAAAGTACTTCTCTCTCCAAACTTATAATCATGACTAAAAAACCCAAACACACATTCCTGCACATTTGCCTTTATGTAAACTATTGTGTGTATTCCCACCAGCATGGAATTATGTATGTGATCATTGAATCAAATATCATGATGCTATCAGAAATAGTGGTCACAGCACACAACCAACAGGTTCAGGGACTTTTTTTCCTGCTGGAAGTTTGCTACTGTCTCACTGTCCAAGACAAGATGTGATATCATGTCCAAGATTGTCTATTGAATTTTAAAAATTCTTTCTCTGTATAAAACCATTTACATTCTATAAAATTATTTGTGCTCATGTGCTTTCCTGAATGTTTACAACTCACATGTGACACTACATGGTGACAGGACTTCAAGATCTGCTGCCTGGGATCATCAACCAACTGGGTATGTTTTCTGTTTCTTTTTCTTTTCTTTTTTGTTTTTTGGGAGTAAAATTGTGTATGTTTTCTTGGTAATCATCTTTGTACATGATCAAGTCTTATTGCTTCACCTTCATTAGGACCTGTTTTTCACTTGTAATTTGCCTTGTGATAACTTGCTCGAATTCCTGCCTTAATGCTTATAGGTCATGTTAAACCATCAATTTTGTCTTGCCTGAGGCACATTTATTCAAGTTTCCTGTGCATTTTACTTATATATTATTGATGCCAGATTTTTGCTGTTTTTAGCATTTTTTTATGACTATTATCAGGGCCCGTACTCATTGACCTTGCTGTAGCACCATTTTTCTGGCTTTTATCAGTTACAGATGCATTATTTATTTATTTATTTATTTAACCTATTTTTTGGTTTTGCCAGTTTGCAGTTACATATATCCTATGATACCAGATCTTTCATATTTGCTGAAAGAATTAATCCAATTTAAATGCTTGTGTTTATTATTCACATGATTGTTTATTTACTTGCCATCATTCACTGCAGTTGAAGTTATGCAGAGGATTGCGACAATAAAAGAAAAAAAATGATGTTCTGATAGCATATTGCCAATTTGAAAGATTTTTAGTGCCCCAATTGTTTTGTAATGCATGCTACTATTTGTTTTTTCAGGCTCTGATAACTTAGACAACCTGAGGAAGCTTGCAGAACAGTTCCAGAAGCAGGCACCTGGTGCTGGTGCTGCCACCAAGGATGATGATGATGATGATGTGCCTGAACTTGTGGCGGGAGAGACATTTGAAGAAGCTGCCAAAGATGACAAAACTGCAGCTGCCAATGATAACCAGGCTGCAGCCACCGGTGAAGACCAAGCTGCAGCCACCGGTGTAGACCAAGCTGCAGCTGAGGAGAAAAACAAAGCTTCGTAGAGATTAATTTTCATGGAATCTGTCTCGGCCCCCTTTTATCGGAGTCTCTGTTTTTCTCGCTTTGTGACAAACTAGAAGAGCTGGTCCTGTCATTCTTGTTTTGTGAAGTTACAACAGTCATTGTTTCGAGATGATCTAGAAAGGCCGATGTTTAGCTACTTTGTTTTCATCGAAAGGCATGCCAGACTTGCAGGTTTGCTCCTTTGTGGGCATGAGGTCAGTGCCCGAGTATTCTCCTTTGGAGGCATGAGGTTCACCTGACAGAGTTGATGGATTGCCCAAAGTGCTCGATTTACTGTCTTATTTATCTAATGGATTTAGTTCTTGTCAAACTTGCTGCATGCCGTTAACATCAAGATAATTTATTTCCAATACGGTGTGCAGTGTTGAACAGCTAAACTTTCCAAGAATCCTGCAAAGCTTTAAGCATTGTTGACCACTCCAGGTAATAAAATCTGAATGGTGTATTCTGAATCGAGACGAAGTTGGTGGAAGCCCGCCAGGGATATATGGCAATTTGCTAGAGTCGTACTTGCTGTGTGAGATCTGGCCTAATTTGCCTCGTGTATCTTTGTGGTCTTTGTATGGGATCCTTTTACTGGTTTGGCTGGCTTTTTATAAGTACATTAAACCACTGGGAGTCATTCTCCATCTTGTCATCAGAGCTTGTAAAGTTTTAATTCGGGCGCATGGTTTTGGAACTGTGTAGAAGACTAAATGTAGATCAGAGTTATGGTATGTTGAAAGATCGAAAGGCGGCTGTCGACCTGTTGGGAAGCACCCCTCAAAATGGCCAACTGCAAAGAGAATTAATAGAGTTTCTTTGTTACTTGTTGTTTCTCAGCCGCTAAGGATTTTTCCCTGCAATTCTATTATGACGCGAGTTACAAAAGCAGCTTGAGCTTGCACCGACTTGAGCTCGCACGCTGCTTTGATCCCAGGCATGCTAGCCTAGATGTATTGACTGACTCTCTGTCCTGATGGCATCCTGGATGGCCGCATGGGTAAACATGAGTCAGGACCTCCAAATTAGCATCTCGAGATGCTTCCCTCCCTAGGAATCAATCCGGAACGTGAATCTCTCTGTCGGTTCGATAGTGAAAGGAGATTGTTTTCATTGAGTTTTGGAAAATTATTTCCGGTGGATACACCTGAGCCACCACCAAGATTCTGTTGAGTGTGATGTAGAGAATGAAAATGATCAAAACATCTGAGCTCTATTTCCTACATCATTTTAGTGCTTATTAACTCGGATACAAACATGGTACAGATGGTGCAAATTATTATTCCTTGGCAAATCCAGTAGGCTCAGTTGACAGGAACTCTATCTGTTGCTGGGGATCTTCTGATGGCAGCAGCAGATGGCGAAGCCAAGTCAAAGTCGTTCGGGCTTCCCTGGGAAGTTGGCAGTGGAAGGGTGTCGGCAGCAGCATGTGATGTTTGCTCCATCTGGACGCGGAGGTGGTGGTGCTGCTGCTTCAGCCTCCTCAGCTTCTGCTTCATCTCCATCTGGCGCTTTCTAATGTAATCCTCCGGAATGAAGATGTCCATCCCTTCCCCTACCGTACTGCTTGCTTTTGCAGATGATAGATATTGAGGGTTGGGAGAAGAAGAAGCTCTCTCTGGTCTGGTCTGGTCTGGTCTGATGGTTGGAGATGGATGGAGGAAGGAGATGGGAGGGGAAATCATATAACTACTGCATTGGAGAGGTGCGTGGTGACCAAGATGCGGATGATGGTGCGGTCCTAGGAGACAAAAAGGGGAGTCGCAATCGATCGTCTTGGACTTGACGAGACGCCTAGGAGTTCGTTCACAAGAGGACACACTATGCGGGCGCTGGAATTCACACGGGGAGCTTTGCCGTTATCGCCCCTTCGTTGCGGATCCGTATTCTAGTATAGCTTTCTTCCCCCCGCGGCCCCCCCACCCCTCAACCACCACCAAATGCTAGCAGTTCAACCACAAAGATAAGCAAAGATAAGGAAGAGCAAATGCTAGCTAGCAGTTGCTAGCATTTGCTAAATATTGTAATTGTTTCGCTGCACCAAACAAACATGCCTGATACTACGGCCATGACAAATCTGCTAAATATTGCTGCATGCTTAATGTATAAACCTTAGTTAGGCCTTAATATATTTTTACTACAGATTCAATTTTTCTTTAGAGCAAGCCTTGCTAAAGAAACATTGCAGAGTCGATGGTTAATGATATCAGCAAAACATTTTCATGCAAATGTTGTCCCATCTGTAACTGCAAATTTTTCAGCAAATCTAATCAATAATCCACCATAGCACCTGGCACTGGATGCATAATTTCCTTTTACCGTACAAAACACCATCTCCTCCCAAATCTGGAAGTAACAGCATTGATAAATAAATGATAGGATATTTGAACTACCTTCTCAAGCCTAATCAAAGACCTCACCTCAGCACCGGATCAAAAGAGAGGTGCCAGCTGGCAAACTAATATCCAATTGGTCAAATTCAATTTATCAATCATAATTTTCCCAAAATATATTAAGCAATCATAGTCACAATCATTATAGTTTTGTCATTGGCACGCTCCAAACCAGATCTTTCCAATGAATGAGTTGATATGAATCACACTGATAAATGACAGACCGGTCATTCGCTTGAGCAGGCTCTAAAAAATTATTAACCAGTGTATAGGAAAATTGTAAGAAAATAATAAGAGAATGAGTCCATATTGAATAATATAAAATTGCTCTCCACAAGAACTATTTATAGCCTGACTGAAAAACATAATGGAGCATCATAGTCCAGAATTTGCACACAATATTTATTACATCAACCAAAATTACTGAGACAAAATCATTTACTTGCAGTCTAGATGCTTAGGCAATGATTTCTAAATAAACGGGATGATATAACCGCGACTATGAGAGACCCAGCTGTAATAACGTTGATGCTGTTGAAGTTTGCTGTTTATTTCCAAAAATGATCACAATGACTGTCACATCATCATGATATTTTCTCCTCCTTCCCATGGGAATACTCATCAATTCTTCAGTGCTATAACCTGCGCACCAAACAAGAGATGTTCAGACCAGAAAATCAGCTACATCTTTTTTTTTTTTTTTTTTTTAATGTAACGTGTGTATGGATAAATCAAATAGCTTTTATATTTTTATGCCACATGTATAGGTAAATTAAATAGCTTTTAAATGATATTGCTGAGGAGAACACTCTCAGCGAGAAGCTTTCTTAGTATCAAATAATGGTTAAAACTCTACTATAAAGAGTTTTACTTCACTTGAATTCTATTTTTTTAAAATAAAATCTTTGTAATTAAACTGTTTTTTAAAGAAAAGACATCATCTATATTTTTAGTTTGTAGTTCTGAAGCAACTAAAGTTTTTTTAAAACTGAGAACTAACTTTTATCTAATAAATGTATTTTCTTCAACTTATCCTTATATTTTAATTTGAAACGGTCAATGAGTAGCTAGTTATTTCTACAATGATCAAGCCTCTACCACAAAGAGTTTTATTTCATCTGGATTTTATCTTTTTTTTTAAAAAAACTCTATGATTGAACTCTATTTTTTACAAAAAGATTTCATCTCTAAATCAATTAATTTTTTTTAAATTTAGAAATATTTTTATTACTTTATTTATTTTATCCTTATTTTTTAAATTTAAAATAAATAATTTTAAATTTTAAATTTAATAATATAAAATTAAAAAAATGAGTCTATATTTTTCTATTTATCTTCTCAATTACATCAGCACCCCCATGGATAATTATATCACTATCTTTTCAAATCAAAAATATTTTTTTACATGATACAATTTAGCATATTTAAGTGTAATCATTCGCCTTGAATTTACTAAACCAATCTAAACCTATAGTTACAAATCACCAGCTATGCACCAAGCTAGCCAAAACTTGGACATTTTATTCTATAGTTAACAAAGTCCCATAATCTTTTTCCTATTAAATCATATTCCAGACAAAAAAATCCATATTCACCACCCATAAACCAAACTTAATCAAACCGACTTTTTTAAGTTAATCGTGTACCTTTTGCAATATTTTACCTCTCAACCATAGAGGCAAAAACTTCCATCCATACTAAAAATCCAATCCATGGCTCTTAACCTAATCAACACTAAACTACAACTCCACTCAAATGCTTAAATAAACCCCACTTTAAATGAACTAGCCAAGTGTAATTACCCAAAGACATGTACAACCCAAATATACCTAAAATCAACTTATAAAGCCAAACAATAAATTGAAGCCTATACAAATCCAATAGCAAAAAGTTGCTAAAGCCAAACCACCTAATATTAATCCCATTATATCACAAATAGTCAAAGTTTCTTCATGGCTAAAGTATTCTTGTCCAAACCACAACCCTTAGCCACCCTTACTGCCACTCTATAGCATCATCCTATGGTTGTCAAATTGCCACGACTGTAGCTGCAAGTTTGTTGCAAGGAGTGCTGACATGGACTTGGCAGGTGTAGTTGTGGGTTTTGCATCTACCAAGAGTTGCAATACTCCTCGATACTTTGGAACCTTAGGATAGAGATTGGTGGATGCCTAGTTGAGGTATTGAGGAGGTAATGGATAGCCTTGGCACAATATGGCTGTGGCATGATGTCATGAGACTCACAGAGCTTGATATTTAGCATGGCAACAGATCGCCAAAAGATATATAGGATTCTTCGTAGATTAAGAAGGGGTGTGGAGCTTTGAATGCTTTCTCGGCTCTAGTAGGCCCACAAGATACAAGCCTATCATGGCACAATTGTAGGGTAAAGTGATACCATGTTTGTACGGTCTTGCACCGAGATGTCTAGGACAATATTGGTTGGATAAGCTGGCCTCATTGCATAATGAGGATTTCCATAAAATCTTTCCTTAGGTGGTAGTCTAAGCTACCCCGTGTGTCCTTGATCTTTATTATGAATGTAAAGGCGATAGAGAACTAGTTGGATAAGAATTTGGCCTACCTTGACAGATAAGTCTTAGGGACATTGCAATCTAATTTCTCAAAGGGATCCAAGAGCTTGCTATGGAACACAATGTGGTTAATGGATCCAAGAGTTTGCTTTGGAACATGTGTGTGGTTAATGAATATCAATTGAAACTTAATGCTACAAAGCTGGACCAACGATTAAGGACAACCAAGCAGGTTATGCTGAAGAGAGGATAGTGTGGCATAAGGATTTATCAATCGATAATATTTACTTGATGGGCAAACTTAGATGTTGATGCCATAATGCATATAGTGATGTGTGATTGGGCTATGGACAAAGAATGTTGGGCGGTATAGTTGTAGACCTTGAGGAGATAGTGGATATTGTTGAGTGGCAGTGGTTTTGCATAATTGTCATTTGGGTTTGGCCTAGTATTTTTGAAGGACAATATTGTGGCATGCAAATCATTGGTACAATGGATATGTCATGGTATGGAAGTACTTTGCCAGACATCGAGATACTTGGACTAAGCAATACCTGCCTTGTGAAACAAAGTCATATAATTGGTCCAGAGGTGCCCAACTACACAACACTTTTACGAAGAGTCTCGGCTATGGCATGAAGATGTGCATGAGCGTTGTGGTTGACCCAAGGTGTTGAGTTGCTTATGGACACTTGAAGGTATCACATGTGTTCAGTGACAAAGAAGTCAAGCAGAGACATAGAGGTCCATGCTTGTGGCTGGATTGTTGTGCTTCTATATATATATATATATATGTCTAAGGACAGGACTTAGTATGGCTGACCCTGGTGTTCAAAGTACCTACCACATGAGTGTCTGGATATGCAAGCGACTCCATAATTATGGTTACCATCCCATGGCCACTTCATTGCCACCCTATAGCCACTTTTCACTTCTTTTGATGGATAAAGCAAGGGAAAAACACTCAAGAAAATCAAATTAACAACTTAAACTAATTGGCTTTCTTAACTTTCTAGATTGTAATTTCTCTCTATTATTAGACTAATCACAATTTCACAAAACTTTAAAAATACACATGCTTGTTTAGATAGAGACAAAAATAGAGAGCTACTAAAAAGGCATATACTAGATTTTGGTATTCGACCTTCCAAAAATCTATCAGCAAATGATAAAAAGTAAATGCAAAAATTAAACTATTGGTACATATCTAGTTGGTTACATGTGTGTTAGATGTTTGTGCACTATTCATATTCCAAATGAGCACACATACAAATGCAATAAAGCACAAATGTGTATATAGTTATTGTTTCAAGGAATTACCTGCATCTTTTGCCGCTCTAAATACAAGTTGTTCAATTAAATATTTTGCAGGATCACCAGATGGGTTGTCTTGGATAAACCAATGAACCATATTCACAACTTCATCATTTGTGAAAAAATCAAATAGTCCATCACTTCCCAATATGACAAATAAGTCATTCTCTGACACTTTATGACTCATAGTGAATGGATGAGTATAAACATATGGAGGACTAAATAGATTATGAACTCGAAGAATGCCCATCAATGCATCATTCAATTTACACTGCAAAATTTTACAATTTCAAAGATACATTAATCGAGTCCATTAAACTTTTATTTTTTGAAAAACTAATCATAACATTGAATACCTTTTTCAAGTAGCCAGCACCTAATGCACGAGTTAGCTTTAGCTTTCCTTTTACTTTTCCACCGATAATAGGTGAAGGATCATCAGGATGATCGGCCAAAATCTTCTTATACTCTGCCTCATTATCAGTTGTGTGAATCTCTGTTAGTTGAATGGCTTCTATCATACCATCTCCAGAAGAATTGGTAGCAGCGAGCACTGCTCTGCTGTCTCCTAAATTTAGAACATACAAATCTGTCCCATGAAGAAGCACAACTAGTACAGAAGATCCAACAGAAACTAAATCAGGCCGATCTTCCATTTCTTGTTCAACCATATAAATAAAATCACTCTCAGCTTGAGCAAGAGCACGAGCAAGACAATCCAATACACCAAGACAGAAAGATTCACCAGAGAAATCTTCATCTGAAAAATTAGTGGATAAGCCCAACTTGTTTTCAATTTCTGGAGTCTTTATAGCCAAAGATAACTCACTCTTCATTGTGTTATGACTTGATGAACACTGCAGATACTTTTGTTCATGTAAACCGATGGATTCTCCTTGTTGCTTAATATGGCATTCTAGCAGATATAGATAAAATCTTATATTTTCATACAAAGTTCCAGCCAGAAAATCAGCAGCATCTCTTCCATTAAATCCATCATACACTCCACAAAATAGCCATCCATTTTCTTCAGAACATACAGCTTGAACACGATCTTCACCTGCTGCACCACCAGCTGTCTGTGCATCCACAGCATTAAGAAAATTTGAAGATTCAACCCTAGTAGGAGCACTCATGGAATTCCAAGAGTTTCTACTGCTCTCGATCACATCACTGTCAGTTGATGCAATACCACTTAACGTGGACATGCTACTTTGGGAAGACGATGACAGTAGGTCCAGCCTTGAAATAGAAGGGGAAGATGTCATCCTTCTGAATGAATTTGGAGAATCCAATCCAGGCAAGATTTCCCCTCCAAGAAGGCCATTACATATATTTGTATTTGCCAAAGTGGCGTTTGCACTAAGAGCAGCACCAGACAAACAAGAAAATGAGCTGCTTCGGAATTTAATTTTGGAATCTTGAATTTGAATTGCTGCAGTATGTTCAGATTCATAGTTGATTTCAGTAGAAGTATATTGGTAAGCATTGCATTGATAACCGAAGCTGACATTAAGTTCGCTTGAAGACTTGGAATGTCTCCCGGACTCTTTCATAGTTTCTGGAAGTAAAAATAGAGGGCTCCTCGATCTGTATTGGCTGAAGGTAACTCTTTGTTCAATAGAAAATTCTGGTTTCATTTCAGACTGAAAGACATAATTTCTTACACTTTAAACCAGAGGGAAATTGAGGCTGCAAAATCATGTGAAATTCACAATTTTCAGTAGCTTTCCAATAACTGCTGAAAATAACTAAAATAACATGCCAAAACAAGTAAAAGCAATCTTTTAATGGTCAATCAATGATGTTGAAAATATAACTTTTAAAAGGAACAATATTTTGGATTAATCTGATATTTTGACCTCCTAAAGCAAGTGAATGTTGTATTTTGAAAATTGATAACTATGGAAAATGTACACATATAGTCATAGGCAACAACAATCGATTATTGTATGGTGGACGTATATCATCTAAATTCTTAGTTCTCTGTTTTTAAATTATGAAGGCATCATATAATTATATTTTTTGAGATAGAAATTCTACTTCTCTCAAGACACAAGCAACCAACAAGACCCATGGCTAATTGTTGGTGTGACAACTCTGGCTTGCTTCCGCAAATCATAGGAATGGATTCCAACATGGTGAAAAGAACATGCAAATGTTAAAAGCCAATGCAGGTGAACAAAAGTTCACTAGACAACAAGGCCATGTAGGATAAAACCAGCACTTGCACAAAGAATATGAGCCATGTGTAAATATAGGAGCACCAACAACAATACTAATATGGCTGCCGTTCATTTTTTTTGAACTAAATGAGGCTACCTTCTTCAATAGAAGATAGAGTTTGGCAAGATATATGGAAGTAGTAGTCTCCACTAATAAAATGAACCAACAACAAAATTAACATGTCAGAAAATATATGAAGTTCTTAAATGTAATTTGATTAAACTGATCTAATTTCCCAGAGATGAGAATTCAAAACTTAAGTTGGTTGCCAATATCCATCAACATTCGATAGAAATTTAAGTACCTGTTCTTCAAGACAAATAAATCAAGGCATCTAGATATCTCGAATGCAATTGTTTACTCAATACATCCGCACCACCAGACAGCGATGTTCCTCAAATTGTTTACTGCAGACAAGATGAAATACCTAGGATAATGAACTAGTCACTTACACCCCCCCCCCCCCCGCCAAAAAAAAAAAGAAAAAAAGAAAAAGAAAAAAAAGAAAACAGAAAAGATAATCAATGATGCCAAGTTTAAATCTACTGAAATGAGAGAATAGTCACCATTTTTCCTCTTGATAAACTTTGCTGAAGGAATAGTTTAATCTCAGCTGATCCTATTTCATGAACCTTTCAAAGACGGTGAAAGGATTACTGTGTCACTACTCATCTAAATAAACATGTTTAAGATTACTGTGTGCCAATTCTAAATTCTAATCAGGCAAAACCTAAAATTGCTCAAAACAACATTTCAAATGTTTATATGTTCTTAATGAGGATCACATTCTTCACTAGAAAGGTAGGAATAGCATATTAGTACTGCCATATGCTGTTCCTGCAAGGAAACCCTGAATTCAACCCAAAAAGGAAAAGCGTTTGAGGTGGTAAGCTTTAAAGGATTTAAAATTAGAACTAAAAATTTGATGAAGGAGAATTCTTGTGCTTCACTAACTTCCTCATGTTCCATCCTCTCCGTTCAAAAGCAAACGCATACAGTCATTAGTATAAGCAAGCATCACCTGAGAAGAAAAGGGAGGTCTTCTGCTTAACGAATGAACCCATGGGTAAGAAATGGCTAGACTAGTCGCAACACCTATTTTGCTAGAAGTAACCTTCTGCACCAAACCCAAAAGCTTGAGCATCAGAGTCTGAGAGGAAGCAAAAAGGAAAACAGAGAAGTCAAGGCAAACGACCAAAGTTAGGAGAAGGATACCAATGTTTCCATTCCTCAATCAACAAGCATCATAGGAAGATCCAGACGTCCTGCCCTCCTCCTACCCCTTCAATAAAATCTCCGATAAATTATACCGGCTTCCCGTATGCAGTAAACTATTTCAGATCCGCCAATGATTTCTAAACTGACATACATAAAATCCGATCAAAACGATAAGCCCCAGTATATCAGGAATTGGAGGACTCATAAAATCGATATATAAGCAGATTATTTTTTTTTTTCTTTCTTTCTTTTCCTTTTTCCTTTTTGAAGAAAAAGTTGGAGAGAACATGAAGCACAACCTAAAAACTTGATCAAGTCCGTGTCACTTTGGTACAAAGTTAAAAAAATCGATATATAAGCAGATCTTTTTTTTTTTTTTTACCCCTTTTTGAAGAACAAGTTGGAGAGAACATGAAGCACAACCTAAAAACTTGATCACTTTGGTACAAGTTATTGAAGTAAAAGGACGACATCTTGAGGACTGGACATCAGATATTCCAATTTATTTTCAAAACACAAACTGTAGTCTAATACAAGAAGAAAAGAAGATCAGATTAATCTGAAAAGATCCTTGAATTCCGATAAATGTTAAGACGATGACTGTATGGTTTAGTTAGTTAGCAGATCTTGCAGCCATCAGCTCTGCTTCAACAACAATAACAATAACAAAGCAAGGAAAAGAGATAGAGAAGGATCCTTATTATTATTATTATTGAGAGAAAAATAAAAACGCGGATGGATCTTGAATGAGTTAACGTGGAGAGTTTTGTCCTAAAAGACAGATTAGAGCATCTCAAAACAAAAAGGTGAGGGAGCAAGCTTACTTTGGGATGTCAGAAGTTCGCCAGGGAAGGCGAAGAAAAATCTAGGGTTTGGAAGGGTAGGAAAGAAGAAGAAGGAATCGAGTTGACCGGGGCGCGGCGAGAAGCAAAGCGTGTTCCACTCGGGCTGCAGCTCTTCCCTCCGCCTCTTATTTATAGTAATAACGGAATCAATACAGATCAACATCAGAGACAGAGAGGAGAGAGAGACGCTTCGCTCGGGCTGCAGCTCTTCCCTCCGCCACTTATTTATAGTAATAACGGAATCAATCCACATCAACATCAGAGAGAGAGATGGTGACAGAGAAAAAGAAACGGAACGGGACGGGACACTTATTATTATTGCGAGGAGGAGGCGAATCGGAGGGCTGGGAACACGCCAATGCTCGCGGGGGTCGCCCCGTCGGTAGATGGATCGCGACGAGCGCGGCCGCATACGACGCGCACCCACTTCATGTCCTTGCGACGAGACGAGACGAGACGAGTGTCAGCCCTTCAATAGTTGCACACCGTGGTCATGACACAGGCACGAATAGAACAGACAGACGAAACTGTAATGCTACTCATTTTAACAGAATTCTTAAGATGATTAGAATCTCAATGCCAAAACAGTAATCAGCATACGGACAGGGAGAGCCGCAGCGCAGCCCATGGCACGAATGAACGTGCGCATGGATAAAACAGGCAGCCGAGGGCCTGTTAGGTCAATAGAGAGCTGCGCGGCAGGGTGCGCACAGACCGATCAGTGCAAGGCACACGAGGGCCGAGCACAACGACGCCCACAGACCGGCCAGTGCAAGGCACGTGAGGGCCGAGCACAACGATACGACCCGTCGATCAAGTAGCATGTGCACGCCAAGGCGCAGACAGGCGGAAGGCACGCGAGGGTTGGTATTCATGCGCGAGCCATGCGTCAAGGTCAGGGCCGGGACACACTCCAGGTGCGGGCGGCACCGCACCGTTTCGGCACGTACGTCGCTCGATGGAGCAGGGCGGCGCGCGCCCTCATCCGCTCCAAAAAGGGCGGTGCGGCAGGTAGCGTGCGCCCTTATCCACCCCGCAAGACACGGCGCCAAAAGCGGAGGAGAGCTTCATCCGGTCCGAGATTGGCGGCGCCAAAAGTGAAGGAGAGCTTTATCTGGTCCGAGATGGGCGGCGCTAAAAACGGAGGTGATGCTTCATCCGATCGAGGTTGGATAGGCCTCATTCGCCCGAAATCCACGGCGCGGATCTCGGGCGCCGATCCACGCGGCGCGCGGCCTGACAGGCACTGCGCATGCCCAGGCGAGGCATTGCGCACGTCCAGGTAGGGCCCTGCGTGCGCCCAGGCGCTGCGCGGCGCGCGCCCTGGCTCGGCCAGGCGCGTAAAAATTGGCCGGATAAGCTTCCAGCCGCGCATCACACGCGCCCAAGCGTGGATTGAGGCGAAATTCAAGGAGAAGCTAGGGCAGCCGTGTGCCCTCATGTGCTCCTATTAAAGGAGGTCACCCGGACCCCCGAGGGAAGAGAAGAAACTTGAAGAGTTTTCTCCAGATTTATTCCAAGGAAGGGAAGAGATCGCTTGTCGTAGAGGTGGTTCCTACGTCCAATCAGCTTGTCGTAGAGGTGGTTCCTACCTCCAAGCATCGCAAGGTTAAAGAGAGGACTTTGGGAGGGTCTTTCTTGTAAGTGCTTTCGCACATTAGCTTTGTGAATCCTTGTAGTAGTTTAATACTCTATAAAGGTTGGGGGCTTTTCCCCGTATCTGTTTGTGTCTTTGTGGTGTGGATTTTTGTATGCGCAAAGCCGTGCGTTTGTGCTTGTCCTTGGTTTCTATCGTGCTCAACTTAGGGACGGCTCAGAAGGAAGGCTACTGGTAGTACCTCGGGCCCTTTCCCAACTAACGCGTGGTAGGGCATATTAAGATTGATCTGGAGGGAGGCTACTGGTAGTACCCCAGATCATGCATCCAACTACCTGCGTGTCGGAGAGTGCAATAGGCCACCGAGGGCATTGCGTGCGGTCTACTCTGTGAGGCTGACTTGGGGCGTGCAACGCACCAAAGCCGGTCACTTGGTTGAGAACGCTTCCGTGTGTTGCAAAAAAAAAAAAATCCTAAGTACCTAGCCGGGCTGACAAAGGGGTATCAGAGCACGTTCACTTCACCAACACAAGATGACTCTGACAGATCGTGTGATAAGGTTGGAGACCCTGATCGGGGATCGCCCTAGAGACGATTTCTCAGATCTGATCACCCGATCTTTGGAGCATGAGGAGCGGCTAAATCAATTGGAGGCGGCCTCGGCGGCCGAAGATCAAGCCAGCCCGAGTACGCCGCCTACGGGACAGCAGGACGAACGGGATGTCTTGCTGGAGGGGGTTCTAAACCTTCTGAAGGAGCTGGAAGATGAGGTAGGCTTGCTGCGGCGAGTCTGTGCATGCCAGCCCATGGCGGATCAAGCCCCATCGCCCAAGATCCGCGTCCTCGAATCGAATCCATTCAGCGGCCCGCGCAATGCCAAGGAGCTGGAGAATTTCGTGTGGGATGTGGAGCAATACTTCCTCGTGGCAAGGGTGCCGGATGCGGAGCTCGTTAACCTCGCCAGCATGTTCCTGGCTGGCGACGCCAAGCTATGGTGGCACACGCGCAATGCAGAGGATCGCAATGCTGGCCGTCCGGCCATTGCGGATTGGGAGTCCCTAAAATCGGAGCTGAAGGTGCAGTTCCTCCTTCACAACGTCGCATGGGTTGCGAGGGAACAGTTGAAAAAGCTACGGTATACGGGGTCCATCCGGGACTACGTCAAGGAGTTTAGTTCGCTGCTGTTCGATATCCAAGACATGTCAGAAGCAGATAAACTCTTCAATTTTCAGTCGGGGTTGCAGAATTGGGCGCAGGTGGAACTGTGTAGACAAGGGGTGAAAGATCTCCCTTCGGCGATGGCTGCTGCCGAGAGCCTCGTCGACTTCCGAACGGCGCCCAACCCCGCCCTTGGCGGAAAGTAGAAGGCTAAAGCTAAGGAGAGCAAGCCGGCTTCTCCTAAGAAGAAAGGGAAGAAGAAGAAGCTCGCTGCTCGATCAGAGAAGGAATCCACCCAGCCAGCCAGAGGTACCATGGCCAGACCCAATCGTGCCCAAGGGTGTTTTATTTGCGGAGGCACACACCTGGCGCGCGATTGCCAGAAGAAAGGAAAATTGACAGCCTTGATTTCCCAGCTGGCCGAGGGCTCAAGTGGCTCAGAGGAGGAGCCTTCGAGGGTGAACCCGTTGCAGGCGCTTAACGCAATTGTCACCAAGAAGCCTACACCCTGCAAGGGGCTTCTATATGTTTCGGTGAAGCTGAATGGCCGAGAGCTCAAGGCCATGCTCGACATGGGTGCCACCAACAACTTTCTTGCTGAAGATGTTGCGAGAGAGTTAGGGTTAGAGACTACCACCAGCTCAACCCTGATCAAGGCCGTCAACTCAAAGGCAGCAAAGGTGAACGGCCTTGCTGAGGCTACACTGGAAGTCGGCCCATGGAGAGGGCCGTGCAGCCTCATGATCATCCCTTTAGATGACTTCCAGATCATCCTTGGCCTGGAGTTCTTCAAGGCAGCTAAGGCAATGATCGCGCCATACCTGGATGGAGTGCTGATCGGGGCTGAGGAGTGTCCCGGCTTCGTGTCTGTGCTGCGACCAAGCGCGGCCACGCGCAAAAAGGAGGATGGCGGGTTGCTATCCGCCAAGCAGCTGAGTCACGGCATGCGGAAGGGCCAACAAACTTATGTCGCGGCGCTTATCGAGATCCAGCCAAATTTCGAAAAAGAGGTGTGTCTGTGCTACGACCAAGCGCAGCCACGCGCAAGAAGGAGGATGGTGGGTTGCTATCTGCCAAGCAACTGAGTCACGGCATGCGGAAGGGCCAACAAACTTATGTCGCGGCGCTTATTGAGATCCAGCCAAATTTCGAAGAAGAGGTGCCCGCACAGGTGGGGGAGGTGCTGACCGAGTTTGCTGACCTGATGCTGGCTGAACTCCCGAAGGAGCTCCCACCTCGACGCGCGCACGACCATCATATCGAGCTGGAGCCCAGTGCGTGCCCACCAGCCAAGGTGTCCTACCGCAGGGCTCCAGCGCGCGCCCACCAGCCAAGGTGTCCTACCGCAGGGCTCCGGGCGAGTTAGCCGAGCTGCGCAAGCAGTTAGACGAGTTGCTGGTTGCGGGACTGATCCAACCATCCCGCGCACCCTTTGGCGCACCGGTCCTATTTCAGAAGAAGCAAGATGGCACGTTGCGAATGTGCGTGGATTACCGCGCGCTCAACAAAGTGACCGTGAAGAACAAATATCCGGTCCCTAATGCAGCGGATCTATTCGATCGGTTGACAAAGGCCGAGTACTTCACCAAGCTCGACCTACGCTTAGGGTATTGGCAGGTGCGCATCGCAGCAGGCGATGAGGTAAAGACGACGTGCGTAACCCGCTACGGGTCGTTTGATTTCCTGGTCATGCCCTTCGGCTTGACCAATGCACCGGCCACCTTCTGCAACCTGATGACGGATGTCCTCTACGACTTCTTGGATGACTTTGTTGTTGTCTACCTTGACGACATCGTCATCTACAGCAACAGTATGGAGCAACATGTGGCGCATCTGAAGCGGGTGCTCCAAAGGCTAAGAGAGCACCGCCTTTATATCAAAAGGGAGAAGTGCGAGTTTGGTCGCACCGAGGTCCATTTTCTTGGACATTGGATCGGCCACGACGCAATCAAGATGGATAGCGTCAAGGTCCGGGCCATCCTGGACTGGCCGACTCCTGCTGCAGTGGCTGAGCTGAGGTCATTTTTGGGGCTCGCCAACTATTATAGAAGGTTCATCAAGGGCTACTCGGCAATTGTAAGTCCCTTGACCGATCTGCTCAAGAAAGAGCAAAGGTGGGATTGGTCCTCTTGTTGTGAGGATGCCTTCAACCAACTCAAGACGGTGTTGTCCACTGAGCCGGTCTTGAGACTACCAAGATTTGAGGATCCATTTGAGGTGCACACGGATGCTTCCGATCGTGCACTGGGAGGAGTTTTGATCCAAGAAGGACACCCGATGGCCTATAAAAGCAGAAAATTCAAGGATGCCTAAACCCGGTACTCGGCGCATGAAAAGGAGATGACCGCCGTGATCCATTGCTTGGAGGCATGGAGGCACTATTTGTTAGGGACTAAGTTCAAAATCGTCACCGACAACGCGACCAACACCTATTTCAAGACTCAGAAGAAGCTAACGCCCAAACAAGCTCGCTGGCAAGAGTATATGGCGGAGTTCGATTTCAAGTGGGAGCACCGGCCTGGGCATCAAAACCAGGTAGCTGATGCCCTCAGCCACCAGAACGTGCAGGAATACGTCGTCGCCGTGACAACCCTGCAGGCCAGTATCACTGAGCACATTAGGCGTGCGGCCGAGCGGGATACGGCCTATGCCAAGCTGCACACGAACGTGAAGAGCGGCCTGGTGCAGCACTTCTGGATCCAGAACGGCCTATTACGGGCCCATGGAGGCCGTCTGGTCGTGCCAAGGGCGAGGCTCTAAGGCGCGACTTACTCAAGGAGTCCCATGACTCAAGGTGAGCAGGACATCCAGGCATGGAGCGGATGTACGCCCTGCTCTCCAGAGACTTTTATTGGCCTAGGATGTGGAGCGATGTGGAGGCCTATGTACGAAGCTGTTTGACGTGCCAGATGGACAAGGTGGAGCGCAGGAGGCTGGCGGGCCTTCTCCAACCATTGCCTGTTCCGGACAGGCCATGGGCGTCCATCTCCATGGACTTCATTATGGGGTTCCCGGAGGTGGAAGGGAAGCGCGCGGTTTTCATGGTGGTCGACAGGTTCTCTAAGTATGCTGTCTTCATGGCGCATACCGCAGACACCTCGCTCCGCCGAGGGGCGTGCGCAACTCTGTTCTTCGCCAATGTGGTCAAGGTGTTCGGCATGCCAGGCGACATCATCAGCGATCGTGATGGCCGATTCACAAGCAAGTTCTGGACAACCCTATTTTAGATTATGGGTTCGAAACTCAAGTTCTCCACAGCATATCACCCTCAGACGGATGGCCAGATTGAGAGGGTGAACGCGCTTCTTAAAGAATACTTGCGGCACTTTGTGACTGCAAGCCAGCGCAACTGGCTGGAATTACTAGACGCGGCCCAATTTTTCTACAACATCAACCGGTCTTCAGCAACATCGCAGAGCCCAGCCGAAGTATGCCTGGGTTTTCAACCTAGGACGCCCTTGGAAGTAGCACGGCAGTATGATGGTCCATGCCCTGCAGCGTATCAGTATGCGCGGGATAGGGCCGACCGCATTGCCAAGGCATGGGATAGCCTCGTGCGGACGGCCTGAGAGATGAAGCAACGCGTGGACACGCACCGACGGCCAGTAGATCTCCAAGTGGAGGATCTGGTCATGCTGAGGCTCACGCCTTATCTTTGGAGGAAGGCGACCAAGAAATATCATCGCGGCCTCATGCCAAGGTACGATGATCGCTTCAAAGTCATCCGGCGCGTGGGGGAGGTGGCTTACCGGTTGGCCTTGCTGGCCCGGTTGAAGATCCACCCGACCTTCCACGTGAGCTTCTTGAAGCCCTACCATAGAGATCTCAGTGGAGATGAAGGAGAGCAACCTGGGAAGGTACGCCATACCCTTCGACCAAAGTTTGCAAGAAAGATTGCCAGGATCTTAGTAGACAGGAAGGTGGGGACAAGTCAAGGACACGAGTACACAGAATACCTGGTACAGTGGAAATGAGAAGATATCTCCGATGCTAGTTGGAGAAGGGCAGAAGAACTGTGGCAGTTTGAGGAGGACATTCAGGCCTACTTGAGCGCGAGTCCGATGGGGACGTCGGCGGCTTCAGGTGAGGGAGGATTGTCAGCCCCTCAATAGTTGCGCATGGCTAGAAGGGTCGTGGCGCAGCCCGTGGCGCAGGCGCGGGCAGGACAGGCAGCCAAGACCCTGCCATGCGAAATTGCAATGCTGCTCGTTTTAACAGAACCCCTGGAATGGCCGTTGTAGTCCGGATGCCGGCGTGCCGGTCAGCAACAAAGGCCGCCGAGCCCTTCGCAGCGCCGCAAGACGGCCAGGAGGCGGCGGCGGTGCGCCCCGCGATGCGAATGGGCGCGCACGGGCAAGCGCGGTGCACCGAGGGCGCCCGCCAAAAGTCGGCAGGCCGTAGCCGCGCGGCGTGGTGCGCGCAAAAGGGACGAGCCGCGTGCAAGGCACGCGAGGGCCGAGCACAACGACGCGACCCGTCGACCAAGTGGCATGCATGCACACGCCAAGGCGCAGCCAGGCGGGAGGCACGCGAGGGTTGGTATTCATGCGCGAGCCATGCGTCGAGGCCAAGGCCGGGACACACTCCATGTGCAGGCAGCACCGCACCGTCTCGGCACTTACATCGTCCGATGGAGCAAGGCGAAGTTGGCCAAAGGATCCGGGAAGGCAGCAGTATGCGCGCCGAAGTACGGCACGGGTGGCGCCAGGCGCGCACACAAGGCGATTCATCCGCGCGGAGCAGCCTCGTGCGCCGGAACGGCGCAGGATGTGCCAGGCGCGCACGCAGGCGGGCGAAGGTGCGCTCGCAGGGCACGCGTGCACGGGTGGAGGCACAGGCGCGGGCCGCACGCGCGCGGCAGGCAGGAGCACTGGTCGCGCCGCGCAGGGCGGCGCGCGCCCTCATCCGCTCCAAAAAGGGCGGCGCGGCAGGCAGCGCGCGCCCTCATCCGCTCCAAAAAGGGCGGCGCGGCAGGCAGCGCATGCCCTTATCCGCCCCGCAAGACACGGCGCCAAAAGCGGAGGAGAGCTTCATCCGGTCCGAGATTGGCGGCGCCAAAAGCGGAGGAGAGCTTGGGCGGCGCCAAAAACGGAGGTGAGGCTTCATCCGGTCGAGGTTGGATAAGCCTCATCCGCCCGAAATCCACGGTGCGGATCTCGGGCGCCGATCCGCGCGGCGTGCGGCTTGGCGGGCGGGGCGCTGCGCGCACCCAGGGCAGGGCCCTACGCGCCCAGGCAAGCGCTGCGCGGCCCGCGCCCTGGCTCGGCCAGGCGCGTGAAAATCGGACGGATAAGCTTCCAGCTGCGCATCACACGCGCCCAAGCGTGGATTGAGGCAAAATTCAAGGAGAAGCTAGGGCAGCCGTGTGCCCTATAAAAGGAGGTCACCTGGACCTCAAGGGAAGAGAAGAAACTTGAAGAGTTTTCTTCAGATCTATTCCAAGGAAGGGAAGAGATCGCTTGTCGTAGAGGTGGTTCCTACGTCCAAGCAGCTTGTCGTAGAGGTGCTTCCTAGGTCCAAGCATCGCAAGGCTAGAGAGAGGAGCATCGCAAGGCTAGAGAGAGGACTTTGGGAGGATCTTTCTTGTAAGTGCTTTCGCACATTGGTTTTGTGAATCCTTATAGTAGTTTAATACTATATAAAGGTTGGGGGCTTTCTCCGTATCTACTTGTGTCTTTGTGGTGTGGATTTTTGTATGCGCAAGGCCGTGTGTTTGTGCTTGTCCTTGATTTCTATCGTGCTCAACTTAGGGACGGCCCAGGAGGGAGGCTACTGGTAGTACCTCGAACCCTTTTTCAACGAACGCGTGGTAGGGCATATTAAGATTGATCTGTAGGAAGGCTACTGATAGTACCAAGATCATGCATCCAACTACCTGCGTGTCGAAGAGCGCAATAGGTCATCGAGGGCATTGCGCGTGGTCTACTCTGTGAGGCTGACTTGGGGCGTGCAACGTATCAAGACCGATCGCTCGGTTGGAAATACTTTCGTGTGTTGAAAAAAAAAAAAAAATTCTAAGTACATAGCCTGGCTGACAACAAGGGAGGGTAGGGCCTGCACCAGTTTCGTTGTTCGGGTTCAGCATGACACGTGATGATGCTTCGAAACGATGCGCATCATATCCGTCCATGCTAGCCGTGCAGTATTGTGTCAACGAGTCCCCTCCCCTACGCCAAAACGTACCACGTCCTGGGATCGCGTGGCACGGCGCCCTCGACCTAAATGAAGGGACCCCGTGAACAAATTGAAATGGTTTCCTGATGGGTTTTTTTTTTTTTTTTCTTCTTTGAGAGAGAATTTTTTCACTATGAAAATTAGTTCACGACTTAATCAATTTCTTGTTGGGAGTGACATTAATTAATTTTCTTAGCACTACACAAGTTTATCTTTTGAGGAAAAAATTGCACTACCTAAGTTTAGATGCAGCATGAATAATCCTGATGGCGAGCCCACACCAAGAACTTCAAAATGGCAAAACCTTTAGCTCGAGCAAATCGTTAGGATTGTCATGATGTGCTTTTATTTGGCGCGTGGCTTAGAAAGCGCTTGTCGAAGAAAAAAGGCGACAAACGTCTCTAAACTAATTGAGGTACGTTGCGAGCATACCTGAGTCTCCTGCTCCAAGCATTTAAATTCTAGAAGGCGGATGCGACGGTCTGCATTGCAAGAAGATCAACTGAAAACCAAAACCAAAACCAAAATCAAACGCCTTCTCCATGTATTAGTACCTTAATTTGCAGCCCTTCTGATTCAAACAAGAGAGATGATTTAAAATTAAAAAGCCCCACTAAAGGCAAAAATAAATAAATAAACTAAATAAAATAAACCAACCCTTGGCTTCTCTATTAGTTCAAACTATGGCAATTTGAAAATGTTTAATGAAAATGTCACATCAATTGATTGATTTTTATTAAAATTTTTAAATCAAACCAATAATGTAATGGTGTTCTCTCTCTCTCTCTCTCTCTCTGTTGACTAGATCGAGCCACTAATGTCTATCATGACATTTTTCTTCCCGTTGCTGCCTCAATTGTCGCGTAACAGAAGAAGATATTTGATAACTTAGATAGAAAATTAGCTTGTAAAAGGCTATATATATATATATATATATATATTTAAAAAAAAAAAAATCATGGAGAATATGATTGGTTCTCCATGTTTTGTCATCCATCCACTTTTCTTCTCTTCTTTTTAGTTTCCAGAACCTCTATGGTAATGCATTTGTTTTGCACCTTCCGCTCTACCGTGCATGCTCCTTCTTGGATAGATGTTGCTTTGGTCATCTCAAAAATAAAGGGCTCTTGCATTATCTTTCAACCATGCAACATATAGAAGTCCCCTGTTTCTTAGATAAAAGCAGCTTCAAGGCTGGCTATCGGAGGATCATACACTGAAAGATGCATGGAAGATCCGGACCATAGAAAGCAATGGTGCACGCCTAGCAAGCCTTAAAAAAATTCTATGAAGGGTCAACTGAATGAGAGCGAGGAAACGCGAATAAAGTGTTAGCACGTGTTGCATCTTATTGCCTAAAATATTCAAGAAATAAAGGCCCTAGCTGCCTCTGCGGTGGAAACCTAGGAGTCATGAGCTAAAATTATTTATTCAGGTGCTGATGGTTCTCTGCTGTGGTCCTCACTCTAATATGAGGTGGAATTTTATTGCCGTGACATCACATAAATTGATCTTTGCCGGCCTTTCTCTTTCTAGATCCATCTACTGTTTCTTGACTTTTGCATTATATTTTGTTGATCGGATCATTATAGTATTATTTACTTTAATCTTTCATTGAAATAAATACATATGGATTTTTATTGTTTTCTAAACAAATAAAAAAAATTAAGAGACAAATTGATTTTAGACCCACCAATGGATCGAACTTTAATGCTTTGCCTCTATTCCTTGAACACATAATATCTATGCCAATTTATTTTAATTTCCTATCCTTCTCATTGTATGAAGTTAAGTGTTAAGTATGTGCACATACAAAATTATCTCCTTACAACATATAGTTATTATAATTATCTTTATATTGCATAAAATTATTTTCTTACCACATATATTAAAGATAAGTATGCATAGGATTATCATGTAGTGAGAAAGATTAAAAATAAAAAATAATATTATAAAAAAAAATTAATATAATAAATTAAATATTAAGTGATCAATAAATTAAAATAAATATTAAAATTTGATGCACTGAAGAGCCAACGTTTATTTGCTTAAAAATTAAAGTCCTAACTAACATCATGTTGTTAGCACATACCCACCATGTTGTACTAACCAGTGATAAAAAAGCTTTAATATTTTTTTTCATTCATCAACGTTAGTGTGCAAGATATTATTAGATAAATTTTACCTGGATGCATCCATTAAGGGGTATTTAATGGTCCTATTTAACTAACTTTTTATAGGAAACAAGAATGAGAAGTTGAATCCCCTTTTTTTTTTTTTAAAAAATATATTTAAATAGCATTTAATACTTCAATTTTATATAACAGTAAATTTTCTTTTAAAAAAAATCTGAAATGTGAAGATAGCATGATTACAGATTTTTTTTTTTTTTTTTTGATTTTTTTACATTTTTTTTAAAATTTTTATTATTATATAAAATTAAAATATTGTTTAAGTGATTTATTTTTATTTTTATTTTTTTTTGGTGTAAAACACTGGTTAAACGAAAGCGTTAAATATTCTTAAGGAGTGCCTCGGGGGGAACCCTCGTTACCAAAACCCATTATATATATATATATATAAAAGGATAACAATGGGAAAGTTTTGGCATTCATTCACCTTTGATCAAGCCTCCTCGCTTCCAGCATAATTGAATGAAGATTTGATGCGGAGATCCACCACAACGAAGAGCGAAATCTCTTTTCCTTTTTAATAAACGTCACCACAATCCACAGGACCAACGAATTAAACCCGACCCGACGCATTATCTTCCGATAGCCACCGATATACATAGTTTTATAATAAAAACCACAATGCCGGCTCTAAAGATATCCTGCGACCCTGCGGTACAATACGCCGCTGGTTTTTCTCTGCGTACCATACGGAGCAGACAAATGACAAGGCCAGGGGACACATCATAATTAATTTTATGTCTCCATGGCTGACAACAACTTGTGGGGGGAGTCGGACACACAACTGATATTGCCGATGGGAAGTGGCATTTGTTTAACCACTTGCATTGCCGTAAGCATCCATCAGATTTTTGGTTATCCTACGTACGCGGCCTTCCGAGCTTGTCAAGGGGCAGGAGAACAACGGTGGCGAAGGAATAAAAAGAACGAAAAGGAGCCATCATTGCGGCCTTCTGGGTGATTTGATTTGGATGGTACTGATGACAACAGCTGCAGTGGCAAAGCATAGTCTTCGCTCTCTCCGCATGGGAGGGAACCTACCTCCAAGGGATGTCGATTAAAGGCGACATCTTATAAGCACAAAGCAGTTCGCGCTCTCGGAGACCTAAGGGAGCGCTGGTCGAAATGGGCGCAAACATTGATCAGAATTCTACTTATAGAGGATGAAACATGCACAAATTAGTGATAATTTTTTTAGTATAATCAGATTTGAATGATATGTGACAGCATGATAAAATGATATGATAAAAAAAAAAAAAAAAAATCTAAAAAAATATAGATTTATTCTTGTTATACCATAAATGATTATGCTAACCGTGTGCTACATTTAATTCTTAAGAAAATATATTTAAATATTATTATTAAATTCTAATTGAGGGCCTCATTGCTTATTGGATTGTTGGGCTTATTATCTTCTTATTTCTTTCTTTTCAAATTTAGAGTAGTAGATTTATGAGAACACCGGTAGAGAAAGTATTAGTTAAGCAAAAGAAATTTATACTATGATTCAAGATCAATTGAAATGGACTATGACTATGATTCATGATATATTTTAAATCATTATAAATATATTTTGAATATAATAAATATTAAATTATATATTATATTCACCGCTTAGTTATTGGATAATATCATGATGAATGCCTTGCATACTTACAAGGTCTCACCTCGTAGGTATGCGATGGTTGGCACATCCATCTGCATAGGATCTTGAGTCAGGGCATAACAAGTTTATCCAAACATCAAATCTATATATAAGAGAAATAAGATATGCAATACAAAGATAATTAAAAATATATTTAAATAATTTTATTCTACTTTCATGTGTAATACATATCGCATATACTAGTAATTTGAAAAGAATAATGCTGCAGAACTTGTACCCATAACCAAAAGAAATGTTTTGCATCATTGGCATGCCAAGTGTCATAAATGGATTAGTGCAACACATGATTGATATGGCACACCGTGTTACTATAATATAAAGTACCAATTATCACTTGACATGTATCTTTTCTAGGCACTGGCTTAGTTTTTTTTTTTTTTTACCTTATGCAATGCTTCTGCAAAAATGGAAAGGATGATCGAGCTTTGGTGCTGTGGCAATTAACTAATGGAGGAAATGGCATTTCTTTACCGAGTAGGATGATTTTTATGTTATAGATATATGCAAAAGTAAGGTATAGCATCATTGGAAGTAATGCAATCATAGAACTTTTAAAATGCAAACTTTTTGACAACTAAATAAGAAAAAAAAAAAAAAAAAAGACTTTCACTAAAGTTTAAGTTAAAAAATTGAATAGATAGTTTGATTTTAAACTTATTTTCTTCTGAAGAAAATTCGAATTCACAAGTATCTTGTATGATAAGACAAGGCTGCAAGAGAACTTTAAAATCAACCTTGACTAGCCAATCAAGAATTAAATAGGCTTACGAGCTAGTGCGATAAGCAACCACCCATACAAAGCTTACATAAACTCTTTGGAAAAGGAAAGAAGAGACTTTATTTTGTTATTCCTAAACAATGCCACAATATTTTTATGTTTTCTGGTATTAAATTTATATTAAAAATATTCATAACTTTTGTATTAAAAGAAAAGAAAGGAAGAAAGAAAGAAAGAAAAAAGATATTAATGGGTTACATGGAACGATTATTGTATAGTTGGATATATTCATTACATGTTTACTTTTCGCATTATTGACATTGTATATTTTTTTTTACCGTAAATAGGGTATGCTTTCCTGAATTTATTTCCTGAATTTATTGAGAAAAAAATATTTACAAAGGATGACAAAAATATAGTGCAAGCAATTAAAAAAAAAGTTAATAAAAAATTTTATAAAACGATGGGTTGCATAGGCCCTTGCCCCCAACTTACATTTCCAAGATTCAAATGTGTATAGAATTTTCTTAGAAATAGCTAGAAAGAAGGATGCTTTGGATGAGAAGATCCCAGAGTTCCTCTTCCTCTATAGGTGCCACCAAAATGCAGGGATAAGCTGATCCTAGGCTAATCTCAAAGATGTGAGAATGAATCTTCTCCAAGATGTCAACATGTGATGGAGATTTTTAAGCCTAGAAGAAAGGTGGATGTGATCGAAGTTGAGGGACCAAAGGCTCTTAAAAAAAAAAAAAAAGTAGGATAGGAAGAGATGAGAAACAATTTCAAAAGAGGCATCACACATTGGGCATTTAGAGCTCATAAGCCATCATTTTCTTGTTAGACTTTTTCTCATTTGGATTCGATCATGAAGTGCTAACAAGGCAAAAACTTCGATCTTTTCTAGAACTATCGATTTTCATATAACTTTGTAGTATAGCCATGATACACCATCTTGATTAAGACATTTATAAAGGAGTTTATAGTCTACAACCTATGTCTTGAAGGCATCCAAATTGGATAATCAGCTCCCTTTGAAGGCCTTAAGAATTTAGGATATCCTTCAACTTCCTAAATTGAGAATGCTAAACCCTCAATTAAGGAATTCATAGTATACAATCCATGCCTTTAAGACATTTAAGAACTTTACAATACACAACCTATGCCTTGAAGGCATCCAAACTGAATAATCAGCTTCCTTTGAAAGCCTTATGAAATTTAAGATATCCTTCAAATCTCCAAACTGAGAATGCTAAACCCTCGATAGAGGACCAAATACCTTTATGGACCATCTCCCTCACCATCTATTCCCAAAGAAAGAAACAAGGGTGTTGACTTTAATACTACAGCAAAATAGATCAAGAAAGAGAGAATTGAATGGGATATTCCCAATCCAAGGATTCTTCCAAAATCTGATAGCCAAATCATCTCCTAGAGAAAAAGAAGTGCTTTTCCAAAATCCACTGAGATCCTGAATAATACCTTTCCAGACTAGCGAGAAAGAGATGAAAACTTTTTTGATCCGATGCTGAATCTCTTTCTAGAGTAGTAGACCTGCTTAACAAGATTTCTCTAAGGACCAAATGGGTTAGGAGAGATCACTTTTCATACCCACTTCATCAATAATGCCTTTTTAAGAGTGTAGAGCTCCTTGATACCTATGCTGCTTTTCTTTTAAATTTGCAAGCCAACTTCTAGTTGACTAGATAGTTGAAGTCATGAATACTTTTTTTTCCTTTTCTATAGAAAGATTCTTTTTATCAATTCTTATATAAACCCATATAGAAAGTTTGAACACAGGCATGAAGTAAGATGGAAAAGTAAATAGCATCGCATTTATAAAAGCTAATTTGCCTCCAAAAGATAGAAATTTGTCTTTCTAAGACTATATTCTGGATAGAATTTTTTTAAAAAGGGAGATCCAAATTGTTTAAATAGCTTATGATCACTTAGGAGGAGCCTAAGTTAAGTGAATGGAAGTAGATCTCTTTTACAGTTCAAGATTGAAGCAAATCTTTCTTCCATTGAGTTAGATAGATTAAGATCAACTACCAAAATTTTATGAAAGTTGATCTTTAACCCTATAGCTGCCTCGAATCTCAGAAGAACAGCCTTTAAAAAAATTAGAAAAGAGTCTTTTGTTGTATAAAAATGAGTGTATCATCTATAAAAAGAAGACTGGGTGTGCATTTGAAGCAAGAGTTTTTTTTTTTTTTTTTTTGGTGGCACTTCATCAAACTTCTCTCCTTTGTGCTAGCTTATCTCATTCAAAGAGATTAAGAAAACAATGTTTTCTCTTGGCTGTTCCAGTGCTCCTTATCTTGATGGATTCTCTCTGAACTTCTTTTAAAGGTATTAGGATCATCTCAAAGATGACCTTCAAAAGATATTTACCAGCTTTCATTTAGGGACTTTTGATTTATATAGGGTTAATTATACTTATATTACTCTCCTCCCTAAGAAAGATAGCATGCTCTCTATTAGATATTTCAGATCGATTTGAATAACTTCTTTAAAATCATTTTAAAATCTTTGGCCAACAGATTGACAGCTTTTCTCCTCATATTGATCGAAGGTTTTTAATTAGCGTTTGTCAAGGATTGATCTACCATAGAAAACTTTCCTATAGCTCATGAGATTATTACACATTACAGAAAAGTCAAAGTTTTAGGTTTAGCATGCAAGATTAATTTTGAGAAAGCTTTTGACAACCTTAACTAAGATTTTTTATTTTCTCTTTTCTTAGCAAGAGAATTTTTGACTATATGAATTGGTTGAATTCAAACCGTGTTATCTATCTCCTCTATTGTTGCTCTCATTAATAATAAGTCAGGTCACTGGATTAGATGCAGGAAAAGGGTCTTTGGCAGGGGATCCGCTTTCTTTCTTTCTTTTTTTTATTTTTTGTTTCATTTTAGTGACTGATATTCTTTCAAGAATGCTTATTCGAGCTTCTAATCAGGGCCTTAGAGGGTGAAGATTACGGTTTTAACCGCAAGCAATAAGATAAACAACTCTTTGAGCGAATTCCCTTTCTTGGAGAACTCTGTTAACTCTCCGTCAGCACATGTATCCCTGGGTCGACTCCAGACCATAATACTTGCCCAGGCGACCGTTAAGCTGACAGCCGGATACGTCGACCGCCCTTCCTATGGTCTCATGCCTCGCCTCCTGCGCCCTCGACCCACTTCCCCACGGCCGCGACGCCGGCAGCCCCCTGCGGAGGCGCGTCCTTGTCCCCCGCGACGCCCTCCGCCTCATCGATCAATCCAAATCCCCAAAACAGCTCAAACAGATCCATGCCCAGATCCTCCGCGCCGGCCTCTCTCGCGACCCCGCTGTCCTCGCCGCGCTCCTCCGCCGCTACTCCTCCAACCGCCGCCTCGACTTCGCCTCCCGCCTCTTCTCCGCCTTCCCCAACCCTCCTACAATCGCGTGGAACCTCATGATCCGCGCCTATGCCGCTGCCGGTGCCCCCCTTGATGCCCTCCTCCTCTACAACCGCATGATCGCTAGCGGCGTCCGCCCCGATAAATTCACCTTCCCCTTCGCCGTCAAGGCGTGCTCGAGCCTCTCCGACGTCCGGAAGGGTAAGGAGGTCCACGCCTTTGCCATCAAGGCGGGGATTTTCCTCGACATTTTCCTCCAAAACTCCCTGGTTCATCTCTACCTCACCTGTGGCGATTCGGAGTCCGGGAGGAAGATGTTCGATGGAATGCGTACGAAAAGCGTCGTGTCCTGGACGGCTTTGATCTCGGGCCTCGTGGCGTGCGGGAACATGGAGGCCGCGAGAGACGTCTTTGATGCGGCGCCGGTTCGAAACGTGGTGACCTGGACGGCCATGATTGATGGGTGCGCCAGGAACGGACGCCCGGATGAGGCGTTCAAGCTGTTCCATAGGATGCTGAAGGACGGTGTGAGGCCGAATGAGTTCACGGTGGTGGCACTGTTGATAGCCTGCGCCGAACTAGGAAGCCCGAGCTTAGGACGCTGGGTTCATGAATTCGCTTATAAGAATGGTGGCCTCGAGAGGAGCGTCTACGTGGGCACGGCGCTTGTAGACATGTACAGCAAATGTGGAAGCCTGGAAGATGCGGTGAGGGTGTTTGGTCAAATGCCCGACCGGAGCTTGGCCACCTGGAACTCAATGATCACTAGCTTGGGGGTACACGGGCGTGGAAAGGAGGCAGTTGCACTGTTTCAGGAGATGGAGAGGGCGAATGTGAGGCCAGATGGGATCACCTTTGTCGGTGTCTTGAGTGCTTGCGCGAGGGAGGGAATGGTTGAGGAGGGTTTTAGGCTTTTCGCATGCATGGTTGAGTGCCATGGCATTGATCCGCTTTTTGAGCATTGTAGCTGTCTCGTAGAGCTTCTGGGTTGTGCCAGTAGTAGTATGAGTGGGAGAGTTGAGATGGTTAGGAGGAATCTGATGTCAAAATTTGATGTTAGGGCACGGCAGATGATGTTAAGAGCTTGCAAAATGAATGGTGATGTGAAGTTAGAGCAAGCGTTGGGCAACTGTGTGCGTGACTTGGGAGTTGCCGGAAGGGGAGTGTCAGCTTAGTCTCATGCATTGAACGGGTAGTGGGATAGAAGTGGAACATTGTATGTGAGCGCCAAAGAGTTATCTGTTTTTGCCGTGGCAAATGGATGGTGGATTTGTTGAAGAGTATGCCCATCAAAAGGTTTGCGGATGGATGGATTGGATGATTGGCAACACTATTTGAGGGCAACTTGGAAAGCCAGCCAATGAGAAAAATATGTGGACAATTGTTTACAGCCATTATTCATTCATGCATTTCAGGAGGAGGAGGAGGAGGAGGAGGAGGAGGAGGAGGGGTTGGATATGAAGAGAAAACCTGTTAAGGAAGAGTTTCAAGCTGCTGAAGTGTTGCTAAAGACGTCCGTCCGGAGTAGAGTACACTGCTAAGGCAATGAAACAGAAATTCATCGATTGTACGTAGGCTTTCAATCTTGGCTTGCTAAAAGAATTGAAAAGTAGTACACCATGACATTCACTAGATCAGTTGATATATGTTTTGATCACACGACCCAAAGCATTCTAAAGGGCCATATAGTTTCCTTGGATTATGATTTTTGAAATTATGCTTATAGCTAAATTTACATTTTTATTGCATATCTAAAGACCTAAAAGAAAAAAAAAAAAAAAAAATTTCTATCATACAAGAGGGATGGGCCTTGCCTGGAACTTCCATTTGTTCTGAACCTCTCATTTCCAACGAACACCATGTTTCTGGAAGTAAATGAAAGTAGGCTGTTCCATTATGTCTTTGGCTCCCACCTTTCCTGTCATAGACATTCTGTCGAGATATGAAATAATTGGCAGCTATTTATTCCTCGTCGTTCGTGCTAGCCTGTAATTTTTGATGGGGCTCAAGTAACAGCCCCTCGCACCATCCCTTGCCTAATGGGGCTTACTACTGCTTCCAGTAGTAATCCAGCTCAAGCAGGTAGAAAGGCTGCAAATGGATTAGAGAGCAGAACTGAAGTCCAGTTGGAAAGCGCCTGGAGAGCGTTTTGTCGTGTCCGGCTTCGCACACCAACCAGGGAGGATTTCTCTTTTGGTTTAGCTCGGAAAAAGAGAATGTTTCATTCATTCACAAATCTGTGGAACACGTTAGCTGAAGCATTTACGTGCAAAGGCTAAGCAAACGCCGGGGATAAAAAGAAAAAACGTCGCGCTGGAAGCCCTCCTACCCGATCCGAGCCAATCGGCCTCACGAAAGGCATGCGACATTCATATTCTGAATCTCACACAAGGGACCAAGCATCTCAGAGCAGGGGATTGTGATTATCGGTAGGAGAGCAACTCCGTTACCACAGCGTTTGTGTCGCCTTCCAACCCAAAGAGGGTGGTAGCGTGTGGAGAATGGTAAATGGCTACCCTACATTCATATGCTCTCTGGTGTGTACAAGGGCCCGGCGTTATTCATATGGTCCACGGCGGAATCACCGCTCCATCATGCAGAGAGTCTCCCTTCCCAAAGAGGCCCTGAAGAGAGCACCAAGAAGGAAATAGAACCAAGTTTGTCGTTGACCTATTCGATAGGCTTAGCTTCAAAAAAAAAAAAAAAAAAAAAAAAAAAAAACCACATTCAATGGGCTTTCAAAATGTGTCACTGAAGAAGCCTCAGGTGAAAGGTAGATGTCAACAATCCCTTCAAGGGATGCAAGCTTCACGCCGGTCATCAAGCATGCAAACAATATGTGCGCTACTTCAAGTATCCAAATAGTAAGAAACTCCTTAATTATACCCACCGGGATGAAGACTTTGCTTCAAGATGATTGCCGTTTCCTCGAACACTAGAGGACTTAGTGATGCATCAAGTAGAGGGCCATCAGAGGAGTTGATTGTGGATGCTGAATGCAATGTAGTGATGATTCAAGAGTCCAAGCTAGTAGTATCTTCTGCGGTAATCCTTCGATCAATTGAGGATCCAAAATTTTAAGATTGGATGGATGAGAACGCTCATGAAATATAGATAATTAGATGAAAGCAGTTTCTAGATAAGATTCATCTTCAACTTCTACCACTTCAAATGTCAATTTGTTATACATAGATAGAAAAGATTGTAGAATGTGTTTTTTCACTTTGGTAAAGAAGAAAATGTCAAATTTTAAAAAGGATAGCTGAACTGATCCCATCCCTCTTATTTATTTTTTTTAAACATTTATATGAATGAATCATAAAAAATCACGTAGTAGTAATAGTAATAGTAGTAGTAGTTGTTATTGTTGTATGGAGTAGTAGAATGTAGCGGTAAAAAATTAAACCATATAATCTCTGCACTTCAAATGAATTTATGCAATTGCAGTAATTCCAAAGCCTTCTAGCATATGTTTAACTAATGGCTTCAGCAGATATGTTGGTTTAGAAGCCTTGCAAAAGTTGCAAGTGTAGAATGAGAGGAATTTGAGAATCTTTTACAGTAAGATTTCTTTATATGCTTCAATCATCCATAAAATCATTAACAATGAATGACTACCTACATATTACCTTGGTACAATTTATGTCCAAAATAATAGAATGCATTTGCCATAAAATTGTTCATATATAATCCATTTCAGCACAAAAATTTAACGAGAATAAAAGAAAAGGCAACAACATGTGGGTTGATGAGGTGGGATCCTTTGTATAACTCTCCTGTGAACCAGCCTGAGCAGTGGGTGGATGCTCATGGTACTTCGTGTATCACATTTTTTTTCGACTGAATAAATTAGCGAGGGAAACCTCTTCCTAGCTTTTCCTCAAAAATGAAAAAAAAGAAAAAAGGAAAAAGAAAAAAGAAATCCTATGAACCAGCCCGTACGGCACTTGGAACTAATTCAGTAATGACAAGCTTGATAACCAAGGCTAGGCAGAAGACATGATATCCAATCATGTATTTCTTCTTTCCTTTCAACGAGAGAGACATGTATTTCTACTTTTAATAGTTCGCCCTCAGCAGCGCAGAAAAATAAAAATAAAACTAAAAATAATAATAATAATAATAAATTTCCTGTTTTCTTTGTCGTTCAATACTCAACCACAAACCTCCCATGATTTGAAAGGAAAAAAATAATAATCTCCAAGTTGGCATGACATCAAATAAATATCAGTGCTCCCGCTTGGCAGCAATAATTTGTCAACGAGCATCTGTCCGTAGCGTGCCAGATCGAAGTCTTCAATCTTCTAAAAGGGATCATCGTCTTCGACAAGAATATTACTCAACCCTGCAATCCAATTTATAAAGGAAATTTTTTTTTTTTATTTATTTTTTTGTCTCTAAAGAAGGTGTTCCTGAGGCGCTTCATCCCTCAACACAGGAGCATGCAGGAAGGAAGGAAGGAAAAATATAAACTGGCATCTCCCTCCCTAAATCGTGAGCTAAAAAAAATTTCAAATCTCCCACCATCCAGTGTTGCCATGCGCGATTCATTTCATTTGCTATAGTGTTAATCTGGCACGGCAAACGCAGAGCAAAAGGCGGAGCAATGAAGCATGCGTTTCCGTTCCACCACCAAAAGTAAGCGCAGTTGGTAAAGAAAATAAATGAAATGAAACCCGACACATCAAATATTCAAACTATGGCAAATTATTTGCGTTTTTTTCTTTTTTTTTTTTTTACCAAAATGCAATTACTATATATATATATATATATATATATATATATATATATTTAAAAAAAAAAACAATTAATTTCCTGTGAAGCACGGCAGTCCAATGCAGAGCCATCGACACAAACGTTGTGCTTTTATAGATAGAACGGGACCAATGATCACATTCATCCGGTATTTGCATTCACAGATGTTTTGTTTTATATACATGTTGATCTGTACAAGACCTTCCAACAAATCATCTCCAAACACCACGACAAGCATCTCACTCCACGATCGCATGGCTTAAATTACACCACCGCCCATTCCATACACATCGTGGGCAGAGGTTGGGCAGAGAGTTGGTTGCGTGGGGTGGGGAACAGTGAAGGGAGAGGAGGGGGGGTGAAATTGACACCAAATAAAGATCCTCCGCAGGCGTCTGGGAAGTACAAGTAATTCCCTTCTTCCTTGCCTTGAACTGATTTTTTTTTTTTTTTTTTTTTTTCTTTCTTTCTTTTTGGTTTTGTCCTTTATCTTTTTAAAATAAAAATCATTTTAGCCCCTTGTATTTAATATTTTATTCACTGTGCCTCCACGGTCCGAGTGGGGGAGGAGGAGGAGGAGGAGGAGGAGACGGCAGGCGGCGGAGGCATCGGAGCGGAGGACTGCGAGTGTCCATAGGAGTTGACGCGGTGGAGGCGGCACTTGAAGGACCGGGCATGGGTGGCCGGAGCACATACGCATTTGGGGACTGCAGCGGCCGAGCCGTGGCCGCACGAGGAAGAGTCGGAGGACCATGTCCTCCCGATGGTCCGCGGCGACGGCACCTGGTGATAGTGATGGTGCTGCTGCTCCTCCTCCTTGGATGAAGCCATTCTTTATTTCTTATTTCTTACTAAAAAGCTTCAACAGGAATCAAGATCTGAGGCAAAAGATCAGGATGTCAGGTTTCGATCTGATGGCAGATGGAAAAAAAAAAAAAAAAAAAATGATGGAGAACAAAATAAATAAATAAATAAAAGAATCGCTGGATCTGAAGCAGCTCCTGATCTGATAAAAAGATGGTAGATCTGTGAGAAAGGCTACAGATCTAGCGCAAACAAAAAAAGGTTGCAAGATCAAATTGAAAAAAAAGAAAAAAAAAGTTAAAACATGTATATAAAATTCGAAAGAATAGAAACATGTCCTAAGCTCCAAAGCCACAAAAATATGCTCAATTTAGGTAACTAGAAAATAAATCTGAAATTACAATACCTAAGCCATCTTTTTAAAAAAAAAAAAAAAAATTAAAAAAAGAAGCATAAGAGAGATCCCCTTTGTTAAGTGGATAAGTTTTAAACAAGTGAAACCTCGAAGATTTAGATATATTGTAGATTAAATTATTAATACATTATATGACAAAGGAAAGGGGAAGGAAGGAAGGAAGGGAAGCAAGCTAACAAGTACGCTACCTATAGAACCGGGCGAGGAAAGGCAAAACGGCAAACTAAAGAACCAACCAGCGGCACTTGAATTTATAGGCAGAGCCCCCGCGTTGGGCAGGTCGGGCAGGCCGCTCTACCCGAGATTCCTTCCCACCCGAAACCTGGGGCCCACCGCTCACTATTTACCCATCATCATCATCATCATCATCATCATCCTCCTCTCTCTCGATTCAGGACACCAAAATGTCGGTGAACTGACGTGATTACCCCTTTTCCTGGAGGCTCTCTGAAGCTCTCCACTATCTAGGATAGAATCGTCATTTGGCAGATACTTTTGTAAGAACATTTTTTTTTTTTTTTTACCCTTGCAACCTGGTGATCTGGTTGCAGTGGGAGATCAACATGGAATTTTGTCTCGGGTGACCAGATCTGACACGCCCAAGGCCAAGACACGTAGGCACCCATCGGACGGATTCATCGCGTTGTGTTTTTTTTGGTATCAAGGCTCAAGGGAGCAGCGCACCTAGAATTCCAAAATACCACAGGCCGAAGCCTACGGGATTCGCCAACCGAGCGAGCGAGCGAGCGAGAGAGAGAAAGAGAGAGAGAGATCCGGGTGCTGGCAGCCCGCTCACCAAACCAGCCAATCATGCCCCTTGCCGACCGACACGTACCGTGCCAACTTTAGGAATTATTGCGGGCCCACTTGGACAATTGCCTAGCAGCTAAAAAAATGGAAGAATAAAAGAAGGATGATATTACAAAAAAAATTTATTGACAAGAAGAAGTGCTAGCGATGAAACAGACAAAAATTTCTGGTGCACGCATCGGCAAAGCGCGCCCACGGCGTAATGGGTGGGAAGCGATAAGGGTTGGCTTGGGTGGTTTGTCGGAGTGCGTTGCTCAAGCGGAGACGAGGCCTCCACATGAAGCCAGCCACCCATGAACATAGAATAGAGTCGAGCCTTGTCCGTTCAAATCACCATCAGCAGCGACGGTCGGATGAGGGAGAGGTGGAGGCCCTGCCGAGCATAGGCCTTGGCATTCATGCGGTTATTGTCGAGGAGGAAAAATCGGCCGGACTGGGTCCATCACGCGACTTTACGGCGGCTCCGGACGAGGGAGTCAAGTCAACTGAGGCAATGTTTACGCTCGTCCACATGTTTATTTCGCGGGAACGATCTCTGAAATTAGACTCCCGGTCCAAGCATTTGGATGGAGTTACCATTTGATTTTGATTTCATCTCAAATCTAAATTATATATTGATAAAAATTTAATATCCAAATATAGTTCGAATCTAATTTTAAAATAAGTAAACTTTTTAAATTTTATACTATATTTTCTGTTAATTATATAAAAATTATTCTTCATACCATGATAGATTATTTTTATAGTAATTAGGTGATATTATTTTAAATATTACTTATTTTTATGCAAACATTTAAAAATTAAAAATTGGCTGCATCAACTCAATTTTTGACCCAAATGCATTGTTGCGGTTCAAGCCGATTAGATGCAAGTTAGGCTTGGGCTTAGGTCTAGATTGGGCTCGAGCTTGGTTTTTGATAAAATTGTAGAGCCTAAGCCCAACTTATTTCGATGTGGCCCACTACTAGCCTTATCAACATATATATATATATATATATATATATATATATATATATATGGTGTTGCTTGAAAATATTCTTACGGGTTAACATGCCAAACTTTTGATATTAATTAGATTTGGAGTAAAATGCTTATTCGCATGTATTCGTGTGTTTACGTGAAAACTAGTTATAAGTTTGTGTGATACATGGACATTACTTTACTATCAAAGGTCCAAAATGTCTATTAAAGTTAATAAAATTTAAAAACTATTAAATAAAATTTGATATGTGGCAAGCATAGGTTCTATAAGAGCAAACTCCTTAACTTTACTATGCTAATTTAGATTGATTTAGTGAGGCCAATTAAATAATAGGTGGATAACTTGGGAAATTGGTTGATGGAATGGTATAGATTCAGACTAAAATGGTTGACCTGGTCATGTGTCCAACTAGTTGGAGATCATTCTTTTACTTGAAGTTACCATTAATAGATAGATTTTCATTAAAAAACACTATAAAAAAATATTTTCAGCTATAATCATCATCTCTTTCTCTTATAATAACTTCAATTACTCTTTGCAAACCGCAGCCGCAGAAGTCAATTACTTTTTATTTTACAATCTTACGAAATGGTTAATTTGATAATAAAAAATTATTTTACCATTACATTATGAGAGGTAGAACAATTATCTTTTTCATTTCAATGAGTTTTCTTTTTATGGAATGAGTTTTCAAGTTTTGGAGTAATTGGTCAACTCTTAGAGCAGCTACCAACACTTAGAATGAAAGTTTGAAGCATTTGGCCAACTACTTTAGAAGCTATCAAGTCAAATTTGTGCCACAAGAGAGTTAACATCAAGTTTTACCAAGTTAGCCGACTAATTAGCCAGCTACTATGGCAAAACGGTGAGAAAAATCAAGCTAGCCGACTAACCAACCGGCTACTATGACAAAATAGTGAATAACCAGAAGTTAGCCGACTCTGGAGTTGGCTACTGTAGCCAAGACAGCAAGCTTCCTGAATTTAGCCAACTCTGAAGTTGGCTACTATGGTCATAACAGAAAGCTTAACAAAAGTAGTCGACTCTAGAGTCGACTAAGTTGCTCAGAAATACTGTAACGGTTAGTTCTGCGTCTCTAACGGTCACAAACGGCTAGTTTAACGTTCCAATCCCTCAGTAAACTATAAATACTCGTAAATGGGATTGATTAGCAAGAGATTTGGAGCATTTTTGAGGGATTACAAGTGAGAAAAAGAGAGAAAAACAAAGGAAAAATCAAGAAAAGTTTCAGCCTTCCAGTTTTGAAAAGATAGTGAGTTGCAGAGTTTGAAAGTCCTTTAAGGCTCATTCAAGGCTTCTTCCAACTACCCAAGAGGCTTCTTCAAGTGCTCATAACTCCAACATTTAAAGAGGAGAAGCTCATTTAAAAGGGGAGGTCTTCAAAAAGTGCAAAGTGCTTTTATTGTTGAATTTGCTCATTAAGGAGCTATAATTTCTGAAACTTCTTTTCCTTGTAAGTTGTTTGAGTTTCAATTTGGTTGAAACTTGTGTATGGTGTGCCAAACCCATAATTAGTGATTTGTAAGGCTCCCTTGTGTCCAGAAATAAGAAGTTAGCTGAGAAAGATAAGGAAAGACTCCATTGTTCCTGTGAAATAAGAAGCTAGATGGGTTAGTTAGGTTTGTAATCGTTTGAAGAACGATTAGTGTAGAAAATTTTCAAGAGATTATTGAGGAGTGGACGTAGGTGCAAAGAGTAGCACGAACCACTATAAATTGTTGTGTTTGTATGTTCATCTCTAATTATTGCTATACTTATTCTTGCTATCAACACTTCATACTCACATACAATTTACTGTTTCGCAAAATTGCACATACTTGTTAAAAATTTTCAAAGAACCCAATTCACCTTCCTTTTTGGGTTGCTTAGCTGGGCAACACTGTTAATCAAACAAAGGGCTCAAATTGACTTGCCTTGCCTTGCCTTGTCTCTCGGTCGATATAACCTGTCACATGTTGAGGGGCTCAGGAACAAACATGATTTATTTTTCTAGCTCCTCATACCTCCATCGACCATGGATGGCAAACATCGCCGCGGACAAATATTCATTCAATGCTTGAACAAGCAGTTAAAGGTAAATCATTCAAAATACTTCAACAACAAGCAGTTGAGAAGATATTTTTAAAAAAATATCGGCAACAGGAGAGTGTCTTTCGCTCGCTCGCTCGCTTGCAGAAGAGATATATATATATATATATTATCTTTCAAGGCCAAGGTGATGGATACTTTTCAAAACACCTCTCATAGGGTCTCAATGTCACATATCTTGTTAAAATACCATCCCATCCCATCTAGAATTATCCGGACCGGCCAGAATAGTCTATTATAGATTTGGTAATCTTTTTTATTTAAAAATAAAAATAAAAATAAAAATAAAAATAAAAATAATATACATGTATTTGTCGGGTGATATATTTGCAGGGTATCAAGTGTTATCTTTGAATTTATTAACTTATATGGTGATTCACATTTCAAAGTGCTTAATTCTTTCAGGAGAGAATAATAGGAGCCAGAGCCTAAAATAGCATCAGCATCATCAAAGTCACCTACATCACACGTCAAGCAAGGATGGATGCTTCATGATTAAGAAGAAGAGTAACGTGTTCTCAAGAAGACAAGGACAACTCCTTATCTCGCACGCTGAAGGGGGAGAGAGAGAGAGAAAAAAAAAAAAAAAAAAAAAAAAGAGGAGAGGCGATGGTAACTCCCGAACGGATGATGGATACATTTTAGGTAGGTAGTTAAAGGACGACGTCCATCTAACGGCGACCATCGCGACATTAAGCATGGGAGAGAAAGGAAACGTCGACGTCCATCTACCTCTCTATCTATCTATCCATCCATCTATCCCTCGCCTCCCTCCGTATTGGGTCAGGTTGTCATCCAGCTTCGCCACTCGCCGTGAAGGACCTTCACCTTATCCGCCTGAAACCTGAATGCACCCCAAAATATCCCGCAGGCCATAAATATGTTGATAGCTCCGGTCCAACGGCATCGTCTGGACAAGGCCGCAGATCTAACCCACGTGCTGAGATACGTGCATGTCAAACATCAAGTGGCAGGCAGGCAGGCAGGCAGGCAGGCAGGCGGGCGGGCGGCCTGGCCCTAGACCCGTAAAATGTTTGAATATTTTTTCATTTTCTAGATTTCGCATTACTTAGGTTTAACTTTTTAAAGTTTTTTATTAAAAAAATAAAAAATAAAAAAACAAAAAATAGATATGTTCTGAATAATCTTATATTCGATGATTCAATGCGAGGAGATTTTGTATTTAATAAAGTCCAATAATTCAAGATTCGATCGGACTTTGTAGGTCTTGGATTGATTACTTATTTCTTCTGGTTGATTGGTTGGATGAGTGAGTCCATAGGTTCAAACTTGTATGAAGATGTGTGCCAGATTCGAGACATATGCATTTGTGCTTTCAAGGTCTAAGAGGAGTAACAAGGGGGGAAAACAAATAACCTATATTATTATTATTATTATTAGTTCAAGATGGCGATTTCACGTGATTACGGCCGTTAAAAGAAGCAAGCGCCTCCGGAATTTAAACAAGATATTTAGTTCGCTTTCAGTCTAGTTGGGATCTATATAATCCCATGTCAACGAATATCTCTGTCGCTTGCTTAAGAATTATAGGGACCGGGCTAGCGACTATTCCACCAGCTTCTATGTCTCGCTCTCTTCGAATGAATGGGATGAGAGAAGCTTCAGCCTCTCAATTCATCTGGGCCGGTTTACTAACAAATTTTGCTTCTTAACTCGGAGCAGGCTCAGAATGATTGCAAGCGATCCAGAAATCATCAGGTGTAATGGTATAATTTCACAAATGTTAACATAATATTTAGAACAAAATTAAATCAACATCAAATCAAATCATAGTCAAAACTATATTTTATTAATGCAATATTTGGAACTAAATCAACTCAACTCAGTATAAAATCAAATCATACTTCATTTCCCATGTTCTTGATTTACCAGGCACATCATTATCTCCTTATGTATCGCTTGATATTGGGTATAATTATATACCGCTCGGTATGTACACATAAATTTATACAATGGAGCAAGATTTCTTCCTGCTTTCTTTCATTTTTCTATTGTCATCATGGTATCAGAGCACCGATTAGGCCATTTTTCCTCTACTTTACCATATTTTCTTGATGTTTCGCTACCAAACCCATCGTAGAATGCCATCATAATTCGCTGCTAACTTGTTACTGCTGGCAACTCTCCCAGTTTTGATCGGAATTCTGACAGCATCCATCAGCTCGTCGTCTCCAGATCTTTCCAGCATCATTGTTGTTGGCCCGACTCTGATCTGATGCTCCATGCACCCTCATGAGTTCGAGTTAGGTCCTAACTCAGCTCTTACCATCTTGAGTTTAATAATGAGGGATATTAATGTAATATTTAGAACTAAATCAAATAAGCATCAGATCAAATCAAGCTTGGTTTCTCGTGTTTTTGCTTTATCATGTGCATCATCGTTTTCAATCTGATTGTAACTTCTTCTTCTTTTTTTTTTTTTTTATAATTTATTTTGGTTCATATTTTCTTGTGTACAGCTTGTAAGTGGATGTAAATACCCTTCAATATATAAAGATGAATTCATGCAGTGCAATGCATATTTCTTTCCTCTTCCTTTTATTTTTCTATTATTGTCACCAAACAATGATCCAAAACAAGGTGAGAACAGCTCCTATTATCTTAGATAATTTTTGCTTATAAAAATTTTATAACAACAAAGTTACATTTTATAAGGATTACTGCTTCATGCCACATAAAAAAAGATCAAAGCTTTGGTAGTTGACAGTGAGTCCAATTTAATATGCAGTTGGTAAAAGGCAAAACTGTTAGCAACCACCACATGCTAGGCAAACTACATTCCTTAAAAAAATTGAGCAACTAAAGAACCAAATATGAGCACAACCTAATGGAGCTTGTCCCAAAGTTAACGAAACATTTTTCGCTTGATTTCAATTAAGTAATGTTATAATAAAATCACCAGCTCATGAATGAAGTAGACCAAGCAAAAGAACACGGATTCAACCGATCCAAAATTCATAGAGATCGATCACTGAAAAGTTAAATAATATTACAGAAATCACAAAATTTGGGAACAAATTGCCACCGAAACATATAAAACTGGAGAAGAAGAAAGGGAGAGTCAGTTCGAATCACCACCATCAAAATGGGCCACGGCTCTGTCAGTGCCACAATGAATAATTGGGCCTTCAATTGGGCAGAATACCATTCCGGAATAATATAATATCCAATATATAAATATATCCGCTCTACTTTTAGTGTCCAATATATATATATATATATATATATATAATATGATATGATAAAAATTATTAGAGTTGGAGTTGGGGATGCAAGGTTGAGCCTTCGGGGCGTGGGCGTAGAAAAGATGGCTTGGGAAACGCATGAACGTGCCTCCTGTTCAAAATAACAGTAGTTCAAAGAAGGGGAAACTTAGCCACGAAGCTCTACTACCATGAACAACTTCCAAGCCAGCCACCCAATCTGCTAGTCTGTTTCTTTTACAGAAAGTTTGCTTTGTCTTGAAGCCGGCCTGGAATATATTTCGCTTTTTGCTATCATGCTTCTGCCTCTCTCTCTCTCTCTCTCTCTCTCTCTCTCTCTATATATATATATATATATATATAAAGGTTGAATGATGATGTTAGACGAATCAAATTGAAGTCCAACCTTTTTTTAAAAAACAGAGGATATGAACTAGCTTTTGGAGGATCGCAAATATAGCCCAACCATCACAGATCTCCCAAGCTGGCCAGCAACTATTAAACCAAGCAACTTGCCTACAATAAATAACAATCAGCTACCCAAGTTAGACTACAGGATGATCAGGGAATTAAAAATAAAAAATAAAAAATTCCATCCAGGAATCTTGGAATAATGGCCAAGTTAGACTACAGGATGATCGAGGAATTAAAAAAAAAAAAAAAAAAAAATTCTATCCAGGAATCTTGGAATAATGGCCAGCAAGTCAATGAATCCATCTAAATAAATATCATCCAAAGACATATTATTTTGCCTCAATTGGACCACAATGCTATAGTCCTAAATTTAAAAGTATTTTTCTCAATTTGCATATTAATTAATTAATTAATTAATTTTTTATAACATGATTAGATACGCTTGTGAGCTGGAATCTTTGCGCAACACGTTTCAAGAGGAGCCAAACTATTCTTTAAATCGCTGATGCTCAATATATTTTAAAATATTAGATATGAATCATGGTTTTTTTTCCGATTCTAGGAAGAGGTCATGAAATAAATATGATTAGATATTTATCTTCTAAATTATCGAAAAGAATTCTTTTTTTATTACACCTCTTGGTTTTTCTTATCATTATCATAAATCCTTGATAATAATAACGCTTCCTTCAAAGTCACTTCATTCTCACATATATTTTTTTATTATATAGTATTATATTTTAAACAATACATGATACTTGATATATACAAAATGTTTTTTTATTTAAAATAATATCAGTCTTACACTTATTAAATTTACCATAAACTGGCATGACTTTGATGGTTGAATTAGTTGTTATTTTAAATAATTAATAAACTAGTAGTGTTCTCTTAATCACAATTCAGTCTCTACCACTATCAGTGTTATCGTAAAGAAGAAAGAATGGTAATAAAAGTGATAGTCTTTAATAATATATATATATATATAATATATATAATATCTCTATCCTTATCTTTACCTCATTTTCACTCCTCCCTTAATGATATATATAAATTTTTAATACAAAATATAAAATTAATAATATAGCTAAAAATAAAAATAAAGATAATGAAAAAAAAGAGAGTAGGATTAATATATATATATATATATATATATATATATATATATATATATATATATATGATGATTATTTTGTATTTATGAAAATATATAAAGGTATTATAATATTTAAGTATAAAGCTAATAGAGTGGGGATGAAGCGGGATAAGAATTTACTTAATTTATTTCTACTAATGGGGACAGAAATAATCCTTGTCTCTATCCTCATCCTTACAAAAGTTAAGAAATTCTCTCTTCGAATAAGCTGAAATGGGATGGATTCCTATTTTATGAGTTGAAATTGTCATCTCTACTTATTACTATCATAATCTTTACCCTTCTTGATGTGATACATAGTGTTGCTGGTAAGTATTATGATTAGATAGACTAAATAAAGTTTTATAGGAATTAGTAGATTCGTTGGAGAAGAACAACTATTTGAGAGGTTTTCACCGTATATTCTTCTAATTTTTTCATTAGAAATAGCATCAAATTTTAGTTAACTTTAATATTTCTACTCGAATAGTTCTAACATATTTTTTAATTATCGAATCTTATTTTTAATATAATTCTGCATCAAGTTTAGTGCTGAAATTAGATTTATGGATTATGGCCTGTATATCCTTCAACTATATTGTATGAAGGCAACTTTAGACATATTAATAAAATATTTTTTTAAGAAAACTTTCTTTATTTATTGAAGGATGTTTCAATCTTATTTCTTTTTAATACATGTTTGATAGCTAATCTTAACCATCAGCAAATGAATTACTCTTTATTTTTTATGCCGCGTTATTTAATACCATAACCTAAGTCTCTAATCTAGTATAGATGGCTCTAGATGAGAGATAGATAGTGTAAATGGACAAAATGAGAAGAGCACAAGGAATGGGTTGGTGTTGGATATGGTAAAGATCCAATGCTAAATTGAAGCGCTTATGAGATAGCTTCCTGCAATTGAACCCCTGTATATATGAAAGAGGTCGAGAAGGATGAGAACAAATTTAACTTATGAGAACTAAATGTATATACTACTATTGGTAGATGGTATATGAGTGGTTAAAGCAGATGCGAGATTGAAATGCCCCCATTTGTTGAGGTTGAGGGATTTCGGAGTTTTGGAAAGCATAAGAAAGTTTATCTTTTTAAAGAAAATAATAGGAAGTAATTAGTCTAAAGAGTCTGAATGAGTGAAGCTCAAGCCAGGTAGGATTGGCTTAAATATGGCCAACATTATACTCAAGTTATGCTCAACTCAATTCATTTAATTACTCATTAAACTTGAGTTGTTTATGAGCAACTTGTGTAAGGGATCCAATAAAAACCTAAGGTCTTCTAAAACTTTCATTTATTTACTTTGACATAATTATTTGGCTTAATAATCAAGATATATTTTATTTTATATAAATTATATGAAATTTCACTAAACCAGTATAAAATATTTAAATATAAAAAATAATACAGTTTATGTGTGAGTTGTTTACCTATTAATATTTGAGTTTAATTAAGTTGAGGTTGAGCAAACTGAGCCTAAGCAAGGGTTAAACTGAATTTTTAAGCTGAATACAGGATGGCAGCATGATCGTCTGATGACGAGGTCACGTGGCTGCTCACTAGTGTGACCTCTCCATGCGCCAATGAGTTGCTTTTCCATTTATTTTCCTTGAAATAGGTAGGATCAGAGCCTTACCTCTTTGAGTGGTGAATTGAGAAAAGTACAAAGAGGGAAGCTCCTAGCCAGAAAGAAGAGACATTGTGTTGCATGATGAGAGTGTAGGATTACTATGTATAACATCAAGAGGAAGGAAGCTCCCAGCCAATGTCATGCATGCATTGTTACACACCTTAAAATAAAATAAAATAAAATAATAAAATAAATAAAAAAAAACTCTCATGATGATTGTTTGTGGCATATATGACAGATGTGTTCGTGCAATCACATGGATTGCATCTAATCTATGAGATCACATACGGCGTTCGATGTTCCCCTGGCATGTGGATGTGGTCTTCTCTATACATAATTTTTTCTTTCTTTCTTTTTTTTTTTTTTTTTTTTTTTTTAATGAAACAATTTTGGCAAGACATTCTACCAATTCATTCAAAATAAAAATAATATATATATATATATATATTTTTTTTTATTTTTTTATTTTTTATTTTATTTTTTGGCCCTCAAAGAGTTCGACAAGGTCGAGTTGCCTGGCGGCGATCTCTCGTTCGAAAGCGAACAAAAGGACAGTCACCGCCCGCTCACGCGACTTACAGTAGCCTCGGTAGCAGTAGCAGCTGTCGATAAATACACGACCACCCTCGAAAGGTCGATGTATCTAAGAAGATGCCGCCAGCCAGCTAACTCTGAGCCATCCCCCCCTACCCAAGGTAAGTAAATGACGGCAGCTCAAAATGGCGAGTCAAACTTCTCTTTCCTGCATGCTTCGTTCCGCTCATTCCAATCCATCCATCTTCCTTCCCGTCAACATAATAATAATAATAATTTTTTTTTAAAAAAAAATAGAAGAAAATCCATCCATCTTCCCCCGTGCTCAACAACCCACCTAGATACATTCCTCTCCAACTACCACCATCTCCCCACTTCCTCTCCAGACTTTTCAGTGCTTGCACGGTCAAAACTCTCCCCCATCTTTCTAACATCTTGCGCGGTCTATTTACATAATTTATCTAGCATATTAGTTTTTGAATTATTGACATTCTTTCTGTCCAGCAGAGCAGAATCTGGATCCTGTTCCGATTTGGGTTTATTAGTCAACTGCCCCAGCTCATGCTGGATTAGATTAATCTATTCTCCAAAGAGCATAGAACGTGTTGCGCCTTAGCGTTTACCCGCGCGGCCCTTCCCTCCTGGGCTTCTGGTCTGGATGATTGGAGCGAGAGACCGACAGACAGACAGACAGAGAACGTGATACGGGACCTAATCCTGCGTTGGCGGTAGATTTTTTATTTTTAGTTTGACGATATTACATTTGGTTGCTTATCCTCCAGGATGGCCCAGCCCTCCCGTATAAATTGCCATTGCTCCTGCCCGCCCCCCTGGATCTCAGCGGCCTTTCCGACTCCGACTGCGACCCCTCCCCACCCCTATCGTGCATCCGTCAAGCCCTCGCTTTCTCCTCTCTTTCGGTGCTTTTACTCTTCTCTGCGGTGCGGCTACTCTCTCCTCGGCGGCGGGATGGTGACGGGCGTGGCGGTGGGATCGTCCCCCAAGCGGAGCCTGGTGACGTCCGATCGCCTTCGGCACGTGGAGTCCATGGCGCAGCTGCCGTCCGGCGCCGGCAAGATCTCGCACCTCAACGCAGTCGTCCTCGGGGAGTCACTCGCCTCCGAGAAGAACGACCTTGTGTTCTCCAGCCTCGAGTTCTCCGCCCAGGCCCTCGTCTCCTCACCCAACCAGGTGTGCCGGCCCGCCTCCATACCCGATCTCCATTCTCCTCTTGTTCCCTTCTCTGTTTTTGTCTCTTTCTTTTGTTTTATTGATATCTATTCGATGGGAATTTCTTGATCTGTCCCTAACATGACATGGTTCGATCGTCCCGGGTGATGGATGCCGTCACTCTCCCTGAAACTTTGGAAGAAAGATCCATCTTTCTTTTTTTTTTTTTTTTTTTTTTTTTTTTTTTTTTTTTTTTTTGGGATAATTGAAGTCATTGTGCGCTAAAGCTTCCATCTTTAGGAGGAAAAAAAAAAAAAAGTTAGAATTTTTTTTCTTTAATGATTTAATTCTTCTTAGGTGTTAAAGATGACTTTTACTGAATCGCAGTCTCTTGATGTTTCTTTGATAATAATCTCTATATCCCCTGTATCAGTATCGACAAATGTATAAGAGGTCAATAGAGGACCCTGCGGGCTTCTGGTCGGAGATCGCTTCCCAGTTCTACTGGAAAGAGAAATGGGATCCGGAAGTCTATTCAGAGAATATTGACGTGACGAAGGGAACCGTTAAGATCGAGGTTAGGATTTTGTCACGGTGTGGTCTGGCGTTTCTTTATTTTCTTTTTATAAATATATGAACAACTGATAAAGAGATCAATCTGAATCCCTGTGGGTTGCGATTCACCACAGTGGTTCAAAGGAGCAACCACAAACATATGTTACAATGCTCTGGATCGAAATGTAGAAGAAGGGAATGGTGGGAAAGTTGCCATCTACTGGGAAGGCAATGAGCCGGGTCAGGATGGGCAGCTGACGTATGCTGAGCTGTTGGAGAAGGTTTGCCAGGTACATTCATACTCATCCGTCATCTGATTTTAATCTGAGGTGACAAAAATTCTGGTCATGCTACCGTATCCTAGTTCTTTGATGGCAGCTCTCCAACTACTTGAAGCATGTTGGTGTTGGCAAGGGGGACGCAGTGGTGATCTACTTGCCTATGCTGATGGAGCTGCCAATTGCAATGCTGGCATGTGCTCGCATTGGTGCAGTGCACTCGGTATTGCCCTAAGCTGTCTGTCTTTTCTTTGGATTCTTACAATTTGGATCGATCTTGCTAAGATATGAGACATTGTGAGAACCGTTCAGGTTGTGTTTGCTGGTTTCTCAGCGGAGTCTCTTGCCCAAAGAATTTTAGATTGTAAACCGAAAGTAGTGATAACCTGCAATGCAGTCCGAAGAGGTCCCAAAGTCATCCACCTCAAGGAGATAGTGGACAGTGCTCTAACTGAGTGTGCCAAGAATGGAGTCTCTGTCGGTGAGCCAGTAAATGCCTGCCTTGTTGCAAAATGCACTTAACATGCATATACAATGATACACGCAAATCTGCCTCTGCACTGTCAATCTCCAAAAAATAATAGCTGGCATTTTTTTTAAAAAAAAAAATTATTTCATTATTATAGTGATGGTTTTTAAAGCCTGATATCTTGCTCATCTAAGTGGGTGGTTGATGCTGAAATGAACCAAGTTATTGATTTAACTCAACCAAGGTGGAAAGCTGGAAAAATTTTGAAAGAAAAAAAGAAGAAAAAAGAGAAAACCAAGACATTTCAATCTCTAGGTAAACATAGGACCATCTGCTTGTATAGCTAAGTTGGGATTAGTTAGCATTTGCTGAAATGAACTGAGATCTTGGCTTAACTTGGCCGAGATGGAAAGCTGGAAAAATGGGAAATGACTTGAGACATTTCTAGATGTTGGAGCAGAAATATCAAAGTATCTGCTGATATAGGAAAACCAAGATCAGTTAACATTTTAATGCATTGGTTTCAATATCCAATAAAACTCATTTAAGACAATAAGAGAAAAATTGAACAGTCTGGGCCTACAAATTGGTATTTGTATTAGCCAATATTTCTTAATATGTCAGTGGCCAAGAAACTGAGGGCCTAGTTTTTATATGGCTCTTATGGGAGAATACCCAACACCATTGGAAACAATTGGGTGTTCACTTTTTGTTTGATGGAGATCACTTGCTGATTAGTCAAGTAACTTCCAATGGAGAATTACTGATATCATCAAATATATGTACATCAATAGGAGAATGTTGGAGAAAAACATGCTGAAATATTCTTTTGCATCAGTAGGTTTGGTTATTTATACAAAATTTTATCTAATGCTTAAATCTGCCATGGGATTAGACTAGGTACTCCTTTTTATTCCTCCAACTTTCAATATAAGGAATTATAGGCATTCCTGACATAGTGAAGCTTGTTGTAACTTTTTGTCCATTCATTCATATCCATATATCTTTGTTCACAGTTTTTTGTTCTATATATGTTGAGCTGTTCACTTGATGACAAACAATTCTTTCTCCACAGTCTAGTTTACTTCATTTGCTTTCTCCTTAAACAGGCTTCTGTTTGACTTTCGAAAACCAGTCGGCCATGGAGAGAGATGCTACAAAGTGGCAGGAAGGAAGAGATGTGTGGTGGCAGGTTAGCATGTTGGTTTGCTCCACATTAACACATCAGAAATAACCCTTTCTTATAAATGTGTTGCTGCAAAATTCTTGGCGCTAACATTTGTTCCTAAGTCACAGGAATAGCACCTTGTTTATGAGTCACATGACTGCAAAGAAGTTGTTATAAGCAGATGTGCTGCAGCACTAATCAGTTCATTTTGAACTGTATTTCAGGATGTTGTTCCAAAATTTTCAACAAAATGTGCAGTGGAATGGGTTGATGCAGAAGATCCACTATTTCTCTTGTACACAAGTGGCAGCACTGGAAAGCCTAAGGTGATCACTGTGAACATTTTAAAATTTCTGTCAGCATCTTTTGGATGTGGAGAGTTTCATACTTATTACTTAAGTTTCATATGCAGGGTGTTTTGCACACAAGTGGGGGTTATATGGTATATACTGCAACAACATTTAAGTATGCATTTGACTACAAGCCATCAGATATATACTGGTATGCTGATTTTTTATTTTTTATTTTTCCCCTTGGTTGCTAACTGTTCTAAAGCATGTCTTGGAAGGAGACGCTTTGCAAAAAAATTTTACATAAGGTCCTTTCACATTTTCTCTGCAGGTGTACTGCTGACTGTGGCTGGATCACTGGACACAGCTATGTCACTTATGGTCCTCTTTTAAATGGAGCTACTGTTGTGGTTTTTGAAGGGGTAACTATCTATGAACTTATGTTCTTTACACATACAGGTCATCTTTAGATGATTGTTTTATGGAATGAATGGCACGTTGTTTTCTGATTGCATTAATCCATTGTTTTAGTCCATACAACTTAATGTTCTGTGTACTAATTGATTGAAGAGGGTGATCTTTATCCCAATTTATAGATATTCTAAGAAATCATGATGCATTTCAGTTATATGAGATTTCCTTTTAAGGGTAGCACTTTTAAACTTGATTCAGTCCCCCCCATTTTTTTTCAATTTTTTTCTTTAAACCCTGCCAAGAAATTAGTTTCACACAGACTAGTTTATATCTTCTCTTAATTTTGAGTTATGACTGCAGGCTCCGAGCTATCCGGACTCTGGGCGATGTTGGGACATTGTTGATAAGTACAAGGTGTCAATATTCTATACAGCCCCAACATTGGTGCGTTCCCTCATGCGTGATGGGGATGAGGTAGGCAGTTTCTCCGTTTTACGTCTAACATGTTGTTTGATTTTTCTTCCCTTGACATGTCAAAGTAGCATCTACCATTGATAATGACTCAGAGAGAGCAATTAAATATATGAGCCATATACAATTTGTGCAATCGGGATAGTTTATTAAAATCTCTAGTCCTTTTCCTCTGTTTTCATCACAGATCTTGATACAACTCTCTGTCATCTCCCAGTAAGTTTTATCATGTCAATGGTTATTTCACTCTGGAACATGAGCAAGGTGTCAAAAATTCATTGATCTAGATTTCATCTTAAACCTGGGAGACCTAAAATTTTCTTTCATGCAGTCCCATATGTGTATATATATGTTTGTGAACACCAATTCAGAGTTCTCTACATTTTGGATTGTCCTCAGATTCTGTTGCCTGTGTCACAGTTGTACCAGCCTAATCTGGTTCTATGTTGCTGCCAATGTGAGGCTGCTTCTGACATGCTCATTTCTTGTGCAGTTGTTCCAAATATTGCAATATACCTTCCTTATTATTTTCATTCCTTTAAAGCACTCGCCTTAACAATTTTGTGAGCTATGCTTGTAAAATTTGTTTGTCTCATAAATTTATTCCATGAGCTTCATAAGCAATCATGCATGAGTAATGCCATTCTAGAAGCATCTCTCCTTTTTATTCATCCCTTACAACGTTGGCTTATTTATCTCACCATTTTCTCTATGTTACTTGATTACAAGAACACTCAATTTTTGGGTTGTTTCCATCATTAGTATTATATACTTGGCATAAGAAAATGATATCTTAATATAAGATACCATTCGATCATGTTAGTATCTTATGTTAAGCTCTTGTGATGTTATTATGCAGTATGTTACTCGCTATTCCCGTAAATCTCTACGTGTTTTAGGAAGTGTAGGAGAGCCCATCAATCCTAGTGCATGGAGGTTTGTACTTGTCTTTGCAGATTGCTCTGTAAAAAAATAGTTTTCTTTTTTTTTTTTTCATTGTAAGAAGTTTCTTACATGTTCTTTGTCTATCGTTTAGGTGGTTCTTCAATATTGTTGGGGACTCGAGATGTCCTATATCAGATACCTGGTGGCAAACTGAGACTGGTGGTTTCATGGTATCTTTATGTTCTGCCTGTTCATCCCTGTTTTTGCTATTGGCTAATCTCAATTTTTACTGCACACACATGCTTTTCCTTAGGGATTTGTGTTAGAATGGCTAACTATAAGGGTCCTTTATGTTCTGCCTGTTGAACCATGTTTTTGCTATTGGCTAATCTCAATTTTTACTGCATGCGCATGCTTTTACCTAGGGATTTGTGTTAGAATGGCCAACTATGAGGGTCCTTTGGGTCCTTTGTATTGTGTCAGTGGCATGATACCTGGTCTATGTGATTCTTGCAGATAACGCCTTTACCTGGTGCCTGGGCACAGAAACCTGGTTCGGCCACCTTTCCATTCTTTGGGGTTCAAGTAGGTACTAGTATAACTTATGTGAGGAAATATAAAAATTTTTATTTTCTGTTCTATTTTGACTTCTTGCATAAAATTTGTGAAAATATTGCAGCCTGTCATAGTTGACGAGAAAGGGAATGAAATAGAAGGCGAATGCGGTGGGTACCTTTGCATCAAAAAATCATGGCCTGGGGCATTCCGCACACTTTATGGTGATCATGAAAGATATGAGACTACATACTTTAAACCATTCCCAGGTTATTATTTCACTGGTGATGGCTGCAGCAGGTAATTGTCTTTGTATATCTATTCGGTTAAATTTATGCCTATTTACGGTATGTTAAGTGGGCATATTATCCAAGTGAAATATTAGTGCCTGTGAAAAGGAGATTTTGACACCTTAGCTAATGTATTGGTCATCTAGCTTTTATGTGGTTCAAATAGTTATGTTCTTGTAATTGTCTTGATGCCTCAGGGACAAAAATGGTTACCATTGGCTCACTGGAAGAGTGGATGATGTTATCAATGTCAGGTACCCTAAACTCATGTCTGTCCAGTATCCTATTGATTGTCACAGTCACAGCTTCATAGAGGCAATGCATTTTTTGCTTACTAGTGCATTACAACATCTTATGGGTTTATGATTAATAATATTTTATTTATATGCAGTGGGCACCGCATTGGCACTGCAGAGGTGGAATCTGCCCTGGTCTCGCATCCCCAGTGTGCAGAGGCTGCTGTGGTTGGAGTCGAGCATGAGGTGCGTTGCTCTAGCTTCTTGCCTGCTGACCTGCTCAACAGCTTCTCTTGATATTTGAATGTTTTCTCACAACCTCCATCTGGTCCCAGGTCAAAGGGCAGGGCATTTATGCATTTGTCACATTGGTGGAAGGTGTTCCTTACAGTGAAGAGCTCAGAAAGAGCCTTATATTAACAGTTCGTAACCAGGTCTGTTCTTTACTTGACATACTAATAATATCCACTAAGATAAGGAAAATGGTATCATCAGCTAGAGACCTATGTTTAGATTGCCTTTTTAGTGTGATTTGACATTGCTTGCTCCCTGTCATGGCATGCTGCATAGGTCCTGTTCGATGTGTTCAGAAAGATAGCATTTCAGAAAGATAGCATTAGAAGATAACTCTACAGAAAGCTTGTAGGCTGTCATGTATGTTTGTTCGTGAAAGAAATTATACATCCATGCATGTATGCTGGTTTTAGGTTTTCTTTTCTTGCTTACGTGGATGCTCACAACTTTTTGCCAATCAATATAATGCTTTTTAGCAACATTCTATAGGTAACAAAATAGAAACAAATGAAATGTCTAATAGTGGAATCAGAAATATTCCACAATTCTTGGACCATTGCAGTTTGATTTTCTTATATGGGATTTAGGATTGGAATTTTTGTCACACAAGTTTCTTAAATTTGGGCTGTATTTGTTTTTGATTTATTCAGTCCGTAGTCCCTCCCATCTGTAAGTATGCAAGAAAAATATCAGATGTTTTTTAATAATAGAACTGAAACATACTTTGATCTATTGATCCAATAATTGACTCAAAAATAAAGAGCATGGCTTCTTTTTCCTATGTACCTTCCAGAAAGGTTATAAATCCAATGTTTAGTGTGATATGTGGAGGCTAGTGGATTTATCAGATGTTAATTTGGATCCAGGATCCGAAATGCCAACTTTGCCTTCAGGTAGATTTTGGGGGGATAAAGCGTTTTCGAAAACAAATCGAAGTAATGCCTGATTGAAGATGAAGCCTTCGGTGCCTTCGCATCATGCGGCCTGCTTAAAGACAAATCTTCTTGCCTGAAGAATAGAAGAATGTTATGCACATTCATGCATCCATGTATGATGTATGAATGTTGGTCAATTTAGAGCTTGTTAATCATTCAAACCACGCTTGCATTTATGGATTAATGAGCAAAACCTTTTTTAGCAGGTGGAAAGAATTTTCTGAGATACAATAATTTTAGAAGCATACCCTTTTTGATTTTTTTCAGGGAAAGGGAAAGACCGGAGTATGTTTAGGAAAAACTCCTCAAACAATCCTCTTGTTAAGGTAGATAGACCAATGATTATCTAATAGGATACATTGTTTATTACTTAAGTCTCAGGCATTTGTATTCAGCATCATGGACACTCAATGCTTCGTCTGCTAAGCCATTCCGTGCTTTTGGTAGTTCTGCCAGTGCCATCTGAAGTGCTTAATTTAATATGACCCAGGAATGATTTCCTGCCCCAAAAGTATTTGTATCCCTTCAATTTGTATGCCATCTAGGTGGAAAAGACTATATCCTCCCGTAGAAATTGGCATGGTGACAGTTTTTATTCTGTTGCAATATAAGGGGCCTCAAGAAGGATAATGATGGATTTTTTTTTTTTTTTTTAACCTTGTATAGGAGGGATGACAGGTATGAGGGATTTGAAATTTTTTTTTTTCTTAATAGATGAAATAGCCATTGATGAAGGAATTGCTAAGAATAATTAATAGGGCCAACCCTAACAGAATAATTTCACCTCTTCTCTTTTCTTGGTGGAACGAGATTGAGATATCCCACCCAATTAGGTTCATTGATTATGATTTTGGCACACATGCTAGAAAAAAGCATCGAATTCAATATCTATGGCTCCAAAATGAATCCCTGCCCCCTATAATATTTCATATCCTCTATTTCAATGGCATCTAGATGGAAGATCCATCATACAGTAGTATTTAGCATTGTGAAAAATGGGAATAAAAAATATGGTTTTTCGATTAGATGCCTCATGTTAACCGTCCGTTTGTACATATCAAGCATTTGAACCTCCAGCTTAGAGAATCTCATATTGCTTGAGTAAAGAAGGCATCTGATTTACCAATGAGCTTTTTTTTTTTAAATTTTATTTATATATATTTATATTTTTAATGTGGCATCAGATTGGTGCATTTGCTGCTCCTGACAAAATCCATTGGGCACCTGGACTCCCGAAGACAAGGAGTGGTAAGATCATGAGAAGGATTCTAAGGAAAATTGCTTCCAGGCAGCTGGACGAGCTTGGAGATACAAGTACCCTTGCTGACCCAAGTGTGGTGGACCAGCTGATCGCACTCAGCGATTGCTAGCTGATAATAAAATTTATCTGTTAGTCTGCCTGTGCACTTGATTCAGTTGCAGCCGCACTGCAATTGTGGAAAAATAGAAAAAAAAGTCTAATAATGCTTGCATATTTTTCCTGCTTTGCACCGCTACTCAAATTTTACCTGTGTCTGTTTGTTTAAGTAGCATGTCAGGGCATTGTTCGCCTTTGGTCAAGGTCAAGGCTTTAGATTTGGCATCATTGTCTGACGTGTTCCTGTGATTTTGGTTTCATATAATCTTGTTATTATCAAGAATTTTTGGAGCACGTACGTCGTGACCAAATTTCAAATAATTAATGAGAAAGATTTTGGCTTCTCAGGGGCATGCTATCCTCTGCATTTTAATTTATGTCTTTTCCAAAGATTCATATTGGTTGGTTCCTTTAAAATTGTTTGTCTATGCTTTGTGTCATTCCAAGATTTTGTTGACATGATCATAAAAAAAACCAGAGAGAGAGAGAGAGAGTGAGTGAGAGAGAGAGAGTTTATATTTATATTGCGTACGTAGGCTTTAATTAGTGCGGCCTGTAATGATGAGATACCATAGCAATGAATTGTCTGTTGACGATAATGTTGGACTGGACTGGATTTGCTTGACTTGAATGGAAGCCATCTTTTGGTTCACAAGGGCGATGCGCCCTCCCAGGTCCTTTCCCTTTGCTCTAGGAATACCTCCTCTGCTCCATACTCCTTTCTCCACACCTTCAATTCCAGTAGGTGATGGAGACACCGAACGTAGCCTTGATTGCTCATATCTCCTCCTTTGCATCTTTTATACCGTTCCAGTGGCGTATCAAAGGAGAAGAAATCAAATTGCTGCCATAGGTGGTGTATTCGAAGGCCTACACTATTTATCCTATATGGCTCCAGTCTTCGTTTCTCACCATGGCCTCCGAAGAGAATAACTGGTTGTTTGACATCCGTAGCCAGCTGAAGGACGTGAACCCGTCCGACGGGCTGGAGCTCTCGAGGAAGCAATCCATCATCTACAGGTTGCCTGCATGCATCAAGGATCTCAACAGCAACAGCAAAGCCTAAAAGCCTCAGGTGGTGTCATTGCCCTTGGATGACTTCGTGGCTGCAACGGAGGTGGTGCAGCAACTTGCAGGGTGTCTGTCAGAACCTCAACGAGGGAGTGGAGGAGAGATAACAGAGAGATTAACGCAGCTCATGATCGTTGATGGACGTTTCATGCCCATCTTTAGCAGCCATAGGGTGCTCTACACCGTGCCTTGCACTCGGAGGGACACGCTAATGAATAATTAAGCCCCGTGATCCCTTGTTTTCATAACGTCCCTTCCCTTTTTACCTCCCCTGCTTTGGAAACACCCCACGTCGTGTTCTACCCCGGGCCTCCTGCAGCGGAGGCTTTACGCGACCGGAGAAGGAGCATGGTCGCGGCGAGACGTCGGGGGAGCTGGTTTCAAAGCCCGGCCCCTCTCGCAAGCACGACCACCCAGGAGAACCGGCGATTCTCTCTCTCTCTCTCTCTCTCTCTCTCTCGTGGATCCTCTGCTCCCGGAAATTCTTCACCGGCCACTGGAAGGGTTTAGCTGGACTTGGACAAGCACTGGGCGAGAGTCGCTGCTTGCCGGTGTTTGGAGAAATCAATAAATTTGTGAAATTACACGGAGCATAGGAGAGGAAGGAAGGTTGGGGGATACAAGTGCTTGCCGGGGCAGAGGTTGCCCCACGGGGGAGAAAGGTGCAAAAAAATTTTTGATCAAAGATTGGAACCATGGAGGATCTATTTTTTAAGAAAAATCGTTACATTTCTTTCACACCACACGTTTCGCATATATATATATATATATATATATATATATGCATGCTATAATCAATTGGTATTAGCATTTTCTCTTAGTGACTTGAACGCGTTTCCTTCTTCGGTCGGATCAAAGCCGGTTGTTACGGGAAGAAGGCAGTCACGCCTGCAGCACCCGTCAGACCCTCCAATATCCTCCTTTTTGTAGAGGGGCATAGGGTGAATATGCGATGCACTGGCTCTTGACTGGCTCCTCATAAGATGCACTCATTGCTTACTCTCTATCACCAATAAAAACCTTCTAACTTTTTTCAAGACGTTTTTCATATTGTTAAGTGAAAGGGATAGAGACTTCTTGGTTATTAACTAATTTGTAGCAAGAGTTTAAATCAAACCTATCATCTCGATTGAGCTTTCAAATTGAAACATTGAGTTGAAAATGAATGGATGATGGCTAGAAGATTTTAGAGTTGCTTTAGTTGTAAGAATTGCATGACTTTTGAAAAGTTATACAAGCATACTACTCACTTTTGTATTCTACAATTCAAAATTATGATCACTAAGGAAGGTTTTTTTTGGTGACATGACCATAAAAATTCCCATAAAGATAAGCAAGGGGAATAAGGGCAATCCACCGATCCTTTCAGAATCTAATGTTCTCATCGTTATTAAGTTTATGGGATAAATAGCTTCAAAATGCATTCAGATTCTTATATGTATCTTTTTCAAATTGATGATGCTCTTCTTACCCTTCTTTGCAGCCTCATGGCAAAATGGCCTCTCAAGCAATAAGCTTTTGATATAAGCTTTAATTATATTATTCTCTCTGTATTATGATTGCTGACAAACTTACATGTCCATTTTGCTATCAGTATCGGTTTCATGCTTTTAAGATTTTGAATATCCATTATACCTTCCTTCTTGCCGAATGTTCATTCCATCTTTTTTTTTTCTTTTTTTTTCTCGTCTCATCAGACATTTTTTCAGTTGACTCGGCAGTTAAAGCTATTAACTATTTTTTTTTTTTTTTTTTTTTTTAATCTTGTAGGAAAGCTCGCTTTATTTTTTCTAATTTCTTATTAACCTATCAAAATAGTTTGTACTAGTTAGAAGTATTGTCAATATGGAATTGATAAGATATAATTTTCTTTCAATCAAGAGTAATCTTTTTTTTATTTTTTTATTTTTATAATGAGACAAGCCTCTTTCAATTTTTTTCTATCAGTGGGATTTAGCACTACTTTGTAATCTTCCGGTCACATAGGTAGGCCCGAGTGGAGGTTAACAAGAGGTTTACAAGAATGCTTGGATGCATGGCAAACGAAAGGTTGAGCAAGAGCAAGGAACTTTGAGGGATGGTCGGACTCGTGAGCATGCCCTTCTTGCCATCACTCTTTGGAGCTTGGCAAATAATTTGTTGTTGTAACAAGAAGGATGCCACCGCACCCAAATATTCGAAAGGTACGTATGACAAGATTGTGAAGCAGGTTTCAGCCTTGCCTCAAGAAGGTGATTACAATCCCGAGAAGATTCGCTTCATGTCAATCTTTGGTTTTGAAGGAGATAACAGGATTGAGAGATCTATCATCCTTGACTGGTCCAAGAGCCGCACTCTCTTAGAAGTTCTAGACTTATTCCAAGAGCCCAAGTGTCCATTAGACAAGCCCCTCCGTCTCCCTCTGCAGGATGTTTACAAGATTGAAGGCATTGGCACTTTATTTATTGGTCACAGAGATTGGAGTTCTTGAGCCTATGTAGGTAGGCAGTCACCAAAGCCTTAAAAAAAAAGTTAGCTTAGTTCTGCGACGGACCCACGTAAAAATCCTTTTTTTGCATGTTGTATGTATGCAAATTAATCTTGTTCATATGTCTCTTATTATTCATGATATATTTATTTTATTTTATGTAGTTTTCTATGAAATCCCATTATGATTGAAGCGTATTTAAGGCTTATATGATTTTTGAGATAGATTTTTTGCCATAAAATATTACATTACTTATCATGTATTCTTAAATAAATCAGATTTTATAAATAATTGAATTGGTAGTGAGAGATATTTGATCAATCATATATTCTAGCTATCTTGTTTTGGCTATCCTAAAAGTAAGCTTGGTTATATTCTAATTGTTCCAAAGGCAAGCCTAATTATATTCTAGCCGAGGGCAAACTTGGTTGTTTTGGCTATCCTAATATAGACCTAATTATACTCTAGCTATTTTGAGGGTTAGCTTGGTTATATTTTGGCTGTAGACCTAGTTATTTTGGCTATCTCAAGGATAAGTATGATTATTTTGGTAGTCGTAGGAGTAGACTTAATTTGGTAGCCGTAGGAGTAGACTTAGATTATTTTAGTTACTTCAAGTTAGGTCTAGTTATTCTTATTGTCTCACTGTATCAAAAGTAGGCTTCATTTTTTTAGTTGTTTTAGAGGTGGTTTGGTTATTTTAATTTTCTCAAGGGTAGGCCTGGTTGTCCTAAGGATAAAATTAGTTATTCTAGCTATCCTATAAGCAGGCCTAGTTGCTTACTATGGGCTAATGCATGACTATGTCTAGTTCGATGTCTTTTTAAATATAAATTATAAAAATGTTGTTGTTAATCTAATGAAATGAGGATATTATTGTAAAATGGTAATTATGATGGCATGTTTATTATGGATCATCCATATTGTAGTTTACTTATAGCAATTACATAACTGATGAAATTGGTTATTCTTGATTTAGATATATTTGGACTTAGTTGACTTATTATACTAAGACATGCTTAAATATATTTTTCATCTATGCTCATGCTATATGTTATAATAGACATGACTTTGGATTAGTTAATCTTAAATAAATTATTTTTGAAAAATAATGCTGATCATGTTGAGATATGCTTTTATTAAACTATTGCATGTTATTACTTGATGCATTTATTTATGTATACATAAGGATGTGTGGGTGGAGATTCTTACTGGGCTTAAGCTCATCATATTTTTTTTGCATTTTTTTATGGAGCTTCAAGATGCTTAGAATCAGGGATGGACTATGGTTGAAGTGAGGAACAAGTAGATTAAATATATTAGATTTTTGATACCAACATTTGTAAATAATTTAACTTGACTTTATTGGTAATATTATAACATCTGAACTTAATTTGAATTCATGTTATATATTCATCAGTAAATCTTAGCCCTTACATAATTCTTGGGGTTACACCCAAAGGGTATACATCCGTGTCATGTATCCAACCCAAATGATAGGTTAGGATGTAAAACTTATATTTTTTTTAAATTGTAGAGCAATAATTGATGCCATGAAGCTTGAGGTAGTGCAATTGTGCCATCTAGCCTCTACCAAGATGTGTGTAAAATTGTGCTTTAATATTAGTCATTGTGAAGCTAGACTATGACCATAAGTAATCAAGTCTAGTCCAAGCCGAGCCATGCTTAATACAGATGAGACCATTATGAAAAGAGCCAAATAAGCTCAAAAAAGATCAACCTCAAGCAAATTTAGTTGCTTTTATAATTTGAATACGAATTTAAGCTCAACTCTTGAAATAGAAGGTAAGTGATATGGTATGATTTGGCTGACTCATGGTGGATCCAAAGGTGGTACGATATGATTGATCAAATCAACATACATATTTAGTAAAGAAGAAAGTCTCAATTAGGCAAGACTTTCATAAGAATTTACCAACCATTGGGATATCTTCCATTTCTTTCATCCAAGGCACATAGCAATCTAAGTAGAAGTCTATCAACTTATTTGAGATAGATTTCACCATGCCCCATCCAGGATTAAGCTCATTGGAGTTCTGCTAATTCTAGAAGTACTTTTTTAGATGTCTAGAAAAGCAATCTCAAGTCGTATAAGTAAATAAGTTGAGCATTAGAGTATTTTCTTTGAAGACACTCTGTATCCTTTACGCTCTTTTTTTTTTTTTTTTCCTTCTCTCTCCCAAGTCTATGCATAGGTGCTCTAGCATAGTAATGAAGATTTATCTTGTCCATTGATGTGCAAAGACCGAATGGTTAGTATTTAACTTCATCTTAAAAAAAATATATGGAAGCTCCTCAAGCTTTTAATATCTCAATTTAATTTCATATTTAAATATTATTCAAAAGCATATCAAAAGATCTATAAATAAAAATTAATACATATTTTTTATATTTTAAAATTTTTATTATTAAAATTTAATTTCATCTTGAAAAAATTTACCTCTGGTTCTTCACATCTTAATTTACATTCGCATTATTATTGACACAAACTGTTTAGGCAAGTATAACAGGCTTCTGGAACTCGAATCAACATAATTATTGACACAAACTATTAAGGTAGATCACAATCCACTTAATTCATGTTGGATTCGAAATCATATGTGCGTGTGCATGTTATACTTAATTTCAGGATGCGGACGATCATTGTCAGCCTAATCTTTGTGCAGAATAATAAACTCGGCTGCCCATGCTATAACATAAATTCTAGATGCCATGAAAGGGGATACATTACTATCTATTAAGAGTACTAGCTTTTAAACCAAAGCTTTACAGGCTCACAAGAGCCATGCCTCGGGTAAACAAGGCCCTGCAGCGGAACAGCAAACCCTACAACATACGATTTCCATTGCCCCTACCATAAACAAAACTGAGGCCCAGCCTCCATTCATAACTTTAGAGGCGATGAAATGGGCTCAAGTTTTGCCAAACTCTGTTTTCGGGGTGAGCAAGGAGTCTCGCATGCATGCAGCCTCCATGGAACTAGTAATGCAAAATGCCGCTACCAGACTGACTGATACTCCCACCAAGGCTTTGCAGGATGGTGATCAAATTCCAAATACCGTCGTCAACTGTTCAGAGTCAAAGAAGAAAGGGGATGCGCTGGTAAGACCAAAATTCCTGTTCGCTGTGATCAAGGATTGGAGAGGGGGAGTGCCCAATTTATACAAAAGGTCAAGAGAACTCACAAGATTGTTGCGAGGTTCCCCCCAGTAGAACCCCTGGATCAGAATCGGCAAAATGTTGCAGGCTATCAGGCTATATATCATCAATGCGTGCTTTCCCATCCATTCCACGGCATAGGTTGCTCGCCTAAAGCCATAGACATCAACCTGTACATGTCAATAAAATATAAGCCATGACATAATTTCCCTCAAAAAAAAAAAAAAAAAAAACAAAAAACAAAAAACAAAAAACAAAAAACAAAAAACAAAAAACAAAAAACAAAAAAGACGTGACATCATACAAGATTTGGCGAGCTAAACCAGAATACTTTTTACCAATAGCAGAAAATAGACAAAAACAGAGTCCATCTTCCTCCTCGGAATGGATATGGTAATTAGTAAACACAATCTTAATTTGAAAAAAAATAGAGAGATCCATTTTATGTATCTAACCAGCACATAGATTCCAGCAAGGAGAGTCCCAGCCGCACCAGCAGTGATGCAAGTGTAACTTAATGAGTATAGAGCCTTGTTCATATGCAGTCCTATGAAAATACAAGGATTTAAGAAATTTAAAAATGAAGCCGTAATAATCAAAAAATGACCCCAACATGTGTGACATGGACGAGAAATCACAAGCTGCTTCATACCAAAAAAGTCCAGTGAAAATCCCAACGCTAAAAGAGAGAAGGAAGGAATCATCCACTGGAAGATTCTATCCTTGTGATCCTGCAATTTGATCCAAGAGTGTTAAGCTTTCATTATAAAAAGGTTTTTGTTGATGTGAAAGAAAACCTAGAGAAATACTGATACCTCAAAGTGTACAATAACATGCCCAAATTGCAAGCCAATCAAGCAGGTAACAATTGCCATTACCGAACTGCAGTATCAAAACATTACATGTTGCTTCAGTTACCAGAAACTAAAAAAGCAAGTAGGAGAGTAATATCAAGAAAGAAAGAAAACGATAGCTGACCTAAGTAGCCCTTCAGGATCAAAGGGTGCCTGACACCATGAAGGAGCATCGGGTGGAAGTGGGCCATTATCTGGTGAATTTATGCTGCATTGCTGCGGAGTGAGTAAGAAAATGAATGATGACGTCAATTCAAAGAATAAAGATGGTAATGGAATATCAAGTCTATTTGTTCATCTACAAACCTTTGACCTTTCATAGACTGGGCGTTTGTATAGATGTTGGATGCCCAGGATTTTGCGGTCAATCATGCCAACAGCATTGCAAGCAGGTCCAGTGTCACCCCTGACTCCACACCTCACCTGACGAAGATTATGAAATCTTAACACAAACGCATACACCAATAGTGAACGTGACATTAATAATATATATATATATATATATAGAGAGAGAGAGAGAGAGAGAGTAAAACAAAATTCAATCTGGCTATTGCTGATCTACATTAACAGGAGTGCCAACTAGTACTCTATCAGGCTTTAGTTGGCCTCTCACTACCAAGAAAAGAACGAAATGGATGCCTTGATAACTGGCAATCTTCTGGTTCTTGCCAAGATCAAATACAGGAAATATTTATCTGATATTGAAAGAACCAGCCAACATGACACAAAGCAGAATTTGGGACCTACTGAGAAAGTCTTGAAAGTGGAGTCCGCCCCTGTTATCTCATACTGCCAGTCAGAAACGTACAATCCATATAAGAGGGCCATGTAAATGGTTGTAAGAATCATGCCCAACAACCTAATTAGAAAGGAAAAGAGCAATTAGCAACTAAGAGCAATTAGCAACTAACTTTCCCATAAGACTGCAAGCATCATAAGCGAAAAAATAATTCATATTACTAAATAAATACATGTAAAAGGTTGATAAATAATATCAGCATCATAAATGAGTTATTCAATCCAATTTGTCTAGTTCCTCTCTCTCTCTCTCTCTCTCACACACACACACACACACAATTTGTAAACTCTATATTTTCCCAAATTTTAGCATTATTTACCCACATTAGAGAATTCCAACTTTGCCAGATCCTCCTCAAAGCCAAGAGACCGTACACATGCAAATGTAATCTTAAAGCAAATTATATGCGTGCATGCATATTCCATCTCTGAGTGAGTCATCAAGTGACAGGAAGAAACTTCCCATAAAGAATTATGACATATATTGACATTTTATGACTGATTAGCCAAACGTATGCAATCATACTTACAATTGGAATCGGTATCTCCTCAGCAGGGAATATCCAGAATCCACATCATTATCACTTCGAAGCCAAATTTCACATATTGCTGCTAACAGATAGGCTATTGCAATTCTCTGCAGGAAAAGAGTACTTCGAGTGATTGCGTATTACCAAGCAAGAACAATATGCTACAAAAACTAAAATCTACTTAAGATCTCCTTTTCCAATCACTAGGCCACATGCATGATTGATGTAGATTTTGTACAATTTACGCCAGATATAAAGATATTAAATTCGGCAATTATTTACTACATGGTCTCCATGGATATGGTTCCCACATCATAATTCCCAAAATCAAGATATGGTGACATCATCACAACGGGGCATGAATACTGTTTTATTATGCATGTCAGGCACTGCAAGGCATGCAGCCACCTTACGACTCATCAGAATCTTTAAGAAAATTAATAAGAAGAAGCTTTAATCCTAAAATAGTTAGAATCAATTACATAAATTCTTATTTTTCTGTTTTATTTGATTCAGAATCTTACTTCTAGCGAGATATAAAGATATTAAATTTCTTTTTAGTATTTAAAAAAAAAAAAAAACGATACAGTAAATAATGTAAGCTTGAATTATAAGTTAAAATCAGTTAATAAAAAGACCTGTAGTACACCCATCCATCGTATACTCATAATATCAACTCCAAATGTTAGTTTGTGAATGCCATGAAAATAGCCACCTAGGAAGAGAAAAGCTGTGTAAGAGAACTCGGAAAGGACCTAAACATTTCTTCAGAAAAACAACAGAGGTCACAGTCATCGAAGCAGGAGAAAAGGTAAAACTTAAATACCTTGGAGAACAAGACCTAAAATGAATAGCTTCAGTGCACGGAGAATAGCCTTGTTGGTTGCTGCGACCCTATTCGAGACTCTCTACATGGTACAAATTACAATTAGCCTCTCTCATAATTTCAAGGATCATTCCGTCATTATAATCCTTGCCATATCATTCTTTCTGATGATGAAAGTAAATCCACCGTAAATGCATGTCACTACCATGCCCAATGAAGCAATTTTTGGAAGGCTTACCTTATATGCGAGTCCCAGGGCAACTCCAACGATAAATAAGAAAAATGGCATGACAAAATCAGCGAGGGTCACATCATCCCACGGAGAGTGATTGAGCTCGGGAACAAATGCTCCAGCATCATCTACCAGGATCATGAGCTGCAGTGAAGAAATTTAGAACGTAATTACGAGCACTTCGTTGGAAAGAAATGCACCGACCCACCGTTGGTGACTGCGAAACACAAATAGCTATTACATCATTCTCCGCTTTCCCGATGCAAATCCAATTCAAGTAGAATCAAAGTACTACTGCACCTTTTCCCTGAAAGCCTATTCAATCTCTGTTTTATCTTGTTTTTTTTATTGAAACTTTCTCAAAAAATTGCCCGCTTTAACTGAATCCGGATTGTTCTCTTATTTGTTCAGTACACACCATGACTGTATAAACTAGGCATTCAACAAGGGAACACGCTATGCATGTGTAAACTAGGCATTCAACAAGGGAACACGCTATGCATCTGGAAGCTAGACATTATAACAAGCACGCGAGAGCAGAAGCGTTTGTTTAGACTTAGATGAGCACAAGGAGTGCACACTGTGTATGAACCTGTAGTCAACAAGAGAAAGCAAGCGGTGGCAATATTAAATAACTAAATAAAGTCATATGGCATTGTGCAATGCCACAACGCTTTTGACCAAAGAATTAGCTTTTCTTCTACGATGCTTTTATTACTATTAGTAATTATTGTGCGCGTACCGTCCCAAGGTCGTTCATGGCAGCTTCATTCGTCAAAAAAGAGAAATGGTGTATTTTGGTTCGATACGGCGAGAGTCCAGGTTAGGCGTCCTTGGCCTGTTGAGTTGAATACCGCCACCGCTATCCGGAGATTCGATACGGAGAGGCGGTCCCTTTTTTTTTTATTTTTTTTTATAATAATTATTATTAAGGTGAGGTCGACCGACCGCACCACGTACCCTACCCGCCTGAGGTGGGGTGGATGCCTTTGTGTGATTGGCCTCCTCTGTCCCTATCTCGTGCGACTTGCCTCTACTTTCCGGCTCTCTTTTTTTATTTTTTTTTTAATTTGTAATTTTTATTTTTTTGAAAATTCGAGCATCAATACCTCCTACTTGAAGCGTTCGTTTCAAGGCTTCAATCCTTTATACTATTAATCTTTTATTTATTTGCGGCATCAGCCACATGAAGCCAAAAAGAATAGTAGAAATGGCCTTAACAACAACCTTAGGGAAGAAGCCAGCCGCGCATCGCAGCGGCGAAGAGGTCATGGATGTCCCGGGCCCACTGCGAGAATAGGGTGCTCGCTGGCTCATGACCTGACGCGGCAGACCTGAGGGGGCGCACAGGCGGAGCACGCGGCACGCAAGGTGATTGATTGATTGATTGATTAGTCGGTCCCAGCAACGGCCGTTCAGGCTCGACGGGAAATCAAGGCGTAAGGGATTGGCCATGACGGGATGGCCCCTCGTGTCAGGTCCAGCATGGGCCAGGGAGTTCTAAAGTAGAAGAACCTGTAGGGCCATCCGAGGGGAATGAATGGTTAGCGGCCATGATACCTCTCTTCTACGGCGAGGCAGCTGGACTTGCCGCACGTTGTGACCATTATTACTATCACAGACACCATCAATAGGCGCGAGGTAATAAGCCTTCCTTTTATTTGTTTGTATTTATTGTTTTGCGCATAATGAGAATTAAAGGATAAAAGATAGAAGAGAGATGAAATACTAGAATAAAAAATGAAAAAAAAGGGAGAGAAAAAAAAAAAAAAAGAAAAAAGAAAAAATTTTCTGAAGCAGGACCACCCGAGGACCACATATCACGGATGCCAACTTTCCCCTCCCCATCCACTTCATGGTGAGTTGACAAATGGCACGTAAACGGCATCCTGGGTGAGCAAATACCCACCGTCGAACGAGTGGACCCACCAACAAATTCTTCGGATGGCGGGTAGGGGACGGTAACCGGCCGGTACCATCAAATGGGGCAAGCAAAATTAGTTAAATGATAATAATAATAGTAATAAGGAACTACTCAGCATCCATGGTTGCATTTAACCATTCACCAACCAACCAAACGCGAGCGTAGGATGCCCGTGAATAAGGTACTTAACGCTAACGAACCTTTGAGGGAGAAAAAGCTTAAAAGCCGAAGGGAACCGACGCGTTGCTTCTATAAATTACATTTAGCCAGGATATGAAAAACAGGCGGACCTCTAAATGGAACTTCTCACTAATCGGAAAACGGAAATAGAAATAAAAACAACGCAGGAAGGAAGAATTACCAGTGGCATTTATGAGATTATAATACTAAAGGCATATGGATGTTCTATGATGACTCGATGTTTTAGCTTTCGTCGATGTGCAAAATCTATATCGGAATTTTGGATGACGGCGGGGCACCAATAAATAAGAGACCGCTGACTGCAGCTAAAGAGCGGGGGGGACCGCGAACAGTTTTGCAAATTGGTCGACAGGTAGAATTCGATGCCATAAAGAATATAAAGAGAGGGAAAAAAAAACAAAAAACAAAAAAAAAGATTGGTTTAAAAATACCATCCGAATCGCGTGCCCTTTTTTTTAGGCGGTAGTGTATTCGTTCGAAAGAATGTTCTCTAAGTATAATAATTCATGAAGCATAATATATATATATATATATATATATTTCTCCTTAAATGATTAATTTGAGCGGAACAGGAAAGAGAAATTTGAAAAGGAAGAGAGAATATTATCAAATTGAAAGAAAATGCACCGTCCATCTGTCGAGAACGCATGATCCAAACAAAGTAAACAAATATTCGAATGCTTATGATGTCACCGATACATATATATATAGCCACCTATCTGATCAATTAAAAAATTATTTAAAAAAATGGGCAACCGGGGCAAAACAATTATGAAAATAATAGTAATAATAATATTATTATTAACAAGGAGGAGGAGGAGGAGGAGGAGGAGGCGGAGGAGGAGAACAGCAGCAGCAATAAACGAAAAAATTACGGTAAAGGCAGGCGAAAGTAATGCAGACGAAAATGGAACAGACTGGAGAGTTTGAGGAAATGTTACCGCAACGGTGATTCCCCGGAAGACGTCGAGCGAGACGAGGCGTTGCAACTTACTGGCGGAGGAGGTGGTGGAGGCAGGGAGAACGGCGGTGGCGACCGTCGAGGATCTGGAGACCTTTTTGCCGGACTCGATGTCGCTGTTGTGGGGACAGCCATCGTCGCCGTCGATGGCGAGGAGGTTCTTGTTGGGATCGGCGATCCCGCTACTGTCGTCCCCCTTGACGAGTTCGTACACCCCCATTAGATACTGCAATAAGCGAGGCCGGCAGTCCGATGGAGGATCCACGGGCGGGGTTGATCGGTGAAGGGGTTATGGAGATCAGGGAAGAGCGCGCCCGGGTTAAAAAAAGGGCTAAAGCACAGAGACGGGCGCGGATCTCCACCGCATTGCAGCGGAGTACGGAGAGAGAAGAAGGAATTGAGGGAAGGGGGGGAGTAGGAGGACGGTGGGGGTTTAAATGGTGATAGATGTGGAATCAATCAGTCAATCAGTTTAATCCAATTCAATCCAAACGACGGGAGGAGGAGGGGGTTCGGGCGGCCCCTTCCCTTCCCTTCCCTCCGTTCGGTAACTGCTCGTTTCTTCTGTTCGTGATGCTGTTGTTGCGCCTGTGGCCTGGCTTTTGCCCTTCCCCGCCCTTCGATTTATAGAGAACGGACGCGCCCCGTCCGCCTCCGTTCCATATCGCTGGGTTCGTATTTTATTTAATTTTATTCTTTTATTTATTTATTTATTTATTTTTGGAGTATAATTTTATTTTTATTCTTTTATTTACGAGAGTGAAAGTGGGCGGGACGAATGGTGGGACCCATCTCTTAATTGGTGGGATTTTTTTAAAATTTTTTTGTTTGTACGAAGAATAATGTGTGAGATCGTAGGTGCTATCGTATTTTTTATTTTTACTTTATTTTTTTTGTACGAAGAATAATGTGTAAGATCGTAGGTGCCATCGTATTTTACGCAACTGGTGGTGGGTCCGGAGTGACTCGATCTGTATCTGACTCGGGTTTGAAATTGACCTGACTCGACTTCCGTATCCAACTCCACGTGGGCTAGCACTGAACTCCAACAACAAAACCGGTTCCCTTTGTCATTAGAAAACCTAGGGCCCGGTGAAACATATTTATGTAACGACGTTGGATTACTACTATGTTTGGAGGAGCCTTATAAAAGATAAAGGAGAGAAGGCCGAATCAAAAAAAAAAATAAAAAAAAAAATAAAAAAAATAATAATAATAATAAAAAAATAATAATAATAATTGAAAGAGAGTCTGAACTTTTACGGATGATCATTTGATGTTACTAGGTCAAAAAGTGATGAATCTTTTTAAGATAAGCTCAGTGCTAAGAAAAGTGATGATCATTTTCATGTTACTAAATTGAAAAGTGTTATATCTTGCATCTATTTAAATTTAATATAATATAATAAAATTAAAAATCTTTTAGTAATACTGAACTTATGTGCGCTTGATGTGGTGATATTTAGTATTGTTCATGAGATTGATTAGAATTTAATTTTCTAAATATAAAAAAAAGCTTTTGATATTTTTTTTAATGCAGTAGTAGATGTTGAAATCAATTTTAAAAGCTATTAATTTTTTTATTAAATGGTAGAATCTTTAAAATCAATTTTCTTTTGACTTTTCATTTTTAAGTAGAACGGAAGAGGCTATTAATTTTTCTATGCTATGATAAATCTTTGAAATTAATTTTAAACTCTATTAATTTTTTTATACAATGACAGGACTTTGAAATCATTTTTTTATGAATTTTCTTTTTTAGTAGAAAGGAAGAAGCTATTAATTTTTTTATATATCTTAGAAATCAATTTTAGAAAGCTATTAATTTTCTTATGCAATGGTATATCCTTGAAATCAATTTTTTTCTTTGATTTATGATTAATGCTTAAAATCAATTTTTTCCTAATTTACAAATAACCTATTAATTTTTTTTAATCCCAATTCATGTCATCTCTTTTCATTTTTTTAATCATTTTTTTTTCTAATTTATGAATAAGCTATTAATTTTTTTATCCTTGAAATCAATATTATCAATATTTTCTCTGATTTATGATTAAGCTATTATTATTATTTTTAAATCTTAGCTCAACTTAGATCTTCTTAATTTTTTTTAGCTTGATTGATGAATAAGCTATTGATATTTTTATGCAATATAGATTCCTAAAATCAACTTTTTTCCCTAATTTTTTTTTTTAAATTTTAGCCATGTTCATTCTTTTCAGTTCTTTACAAAAATCTATTTGTAAGAAATATCTTTTATTTGTCCCATATTTAATTTCAGTTTAAAAATAATAATTTTAATTTTAATTTTAATAATATAAAACTAAAAATTTATATAAATCTATATATTTTTTTATTTATCTTTAAAGATAACAAGCGCTCGTTCATTGCACTAATGTATGCTTAGTTAAATAGATGAACTCAAAATAACCCCTATAAGATATGATAGATTATCATCTATCCGAATTCATGTTAACATCTCACTTAATTTTGAATGCATCAAACTTATCATTTCTAACACTTAACCTTGAATGTGTCAAACTTATCATTTCTAACGGTCTCAAACTTAGAAGTTGATTTTTTGATATGTAATAATGAGTTCAATGGCTTTCTTATTGACTCTTCCAACATGTAGATAAATCACAAAATATGATAATTCACTGCATACATGCAAAATTAAATCCCACATATGCAAGGCATCATATTCAAAATAAACTCAATAAATATTATAATTTATCTACTAATAATCCAATCACTAGTTTGATTTAATAATTCATTTCACAATCAAAAAATAATGTCAACATCCAAAATTATAAATTAATCCTCAAAAGAGAATAGTGACACACTTAAATAGTTTATGAAGTAGAATTAAATTAGCTCTTTATCTAGTAATATCTCTAACTAAAACTCATAGGTCAGCTTTGATCCAAAATCCCTTCGATGACTCTATCTCTAAAATAGAGAAAGATTTAAAAATATTTATAAACTATCATTATGTAAGTAACTATAATCATAATTAGAAGGGTCAAGTAAGTATAATGAATTAATATAATATATCATTTGAAATTTCATACATAATATAGTAATATTTCAAAAAATTTCATAAATAAATTCAAAATATTTAGTATATACATATAATTTTATATAATTCAAATATTTTTCAAAAATCAATATTTTATAGGTTTGCAGAGAAAAACCTCTTTTTTTCTTAAGCATTGACAAAACTATGCATGAAATCTCAAAACATTTCATAGTAAGTCAACAGTCAATAAACCATAGTTACATATAATCTCTATGGTAAAGCTTAATAAATAGATTGTTGCATATAATTCTATGGAGTGGGTCAAAAAATGGATCACTATACATAACCTTATGGGATGGGTTAGTAAATAGATCACTACATATATCTCCTATAGAGTGGGTCTTGGTCTCCATTTGGCTAAGCTTTGGGAGGATCCAAAAGCATTTTTAGAAGCCTAAAGGTACTTTGGAATGATTTTGAGATATTTGGTGAAAATTTCAAGAGTGCCTTTTGGCTACATAAAAAACTGTTAAAAGTTCTATTTGGAAAAAATGTACTTACCAAATATCAAAAAGTTATTTTCATAAAATTTGAAGGTCACGAGTTTGAACAAGAATAATAATATAATATGACTATAGTAATATAATATAATTTTTTAAATATTATAAATAAAATATAATTATTTTAATTACATAAATTGTTATTAAATTGTAATATATTATATAAAGTGAAAATAAGATAATATTGTAATATTATAAAATACTATAATATAATATGACCATAATAATATAATATATTTAAATATTAAAACTATTTTATAAATAAAAATAATTACTATAATTATTTAAAATTATTTATTATAATTATAATATATTATATAGTATAAAATAAGATAATATTAAGGTATTATAAAATATTATAATATAATATACAAATATAATATTATTATACTATATGACGCTATAATTTTATAATATTGCTATAATACTATATCACAATATTATGATATTATATTATAAGACAATAATGATCATAATTTGGATAATATATTGTAATATAATTATTAAATAATAGTAAAATAATATATTATAATAATTTTATATTATAATCATAATTATATTAAACTATTATTATATTTTCTTATACTATATTATAATTCTATAATATGATATATTTTAATATTAAAATAAGGCATTATTATATTATAATATTATTAAAATAATTTATAATAATAATTTTAATTGGTTAGATAGTTAAAAATTATATAATATTTTTTAATATTTTTATTTTAGAAATACTTTTGCAATTTAATTAGCAAACATATATTAAAGTCTTACAAAATGTTAAAAATATAGTTGCCAAATAGGAAATAACTTTTTTCAAAAATTATACTTTTCAAAGCTCTACTGATAAAAGTTCTACTTTCAAAAGCTCTACTTCTAACGGTTTTATCAAACAGTGCTTAGTAACAAATAGAAGTCTTCATATAAACCTCAAAAGATAGGGTCCACAAAATAGAGATCATAGACTGATTAAGAGTTCATAGCATACACACACACATCATATCTTTTCTTTCATATACAATTAACTTCCAGTTTAATTGTTCAAATATTTCTAAATCATAAACTCAAAATAATTCATAGTATAATTCAATAATTATATCAAAAATCTTTATACATATAAATTTTTAAAATTAAACAGACCAACATATTGTAGCATAACATAATCTTTAATTTCAATTATATATGTAAAAGTCTAGGATCTCATTTAAAAAAGCTAGCCAAAAAGATACAATTTGGACTTCTTGATCCTGTATTAGTATTCAGAATTTTTTCAAAATTAATTGATATAAGACTAAACGCTTATCAGTATGGATTCTCACATACTCGTCATATGGTATTCTCGCTAGACTAAAAGTTCATATCCAAATCCATATTCAAATTTAATTGAATTCAATCACAAATACATAGAGCCCATCTGTAGTGTCCTTTAGTCTACATGAGCTATAGAGTAAGCCCACTTTAATACCACTTATCATAATTTTGGATTTCACCCAAAAGGACTAAGTAGAAATTTTTATATGGACTTCTTGATCATATATAAATAACCAGATTCATTTCTGTCGATCCACTAAATATTGATGCAACTTTGCCTGATAGGAGTGTTAGCACAAATTTAACAACCATCCCTGAAATATACTCCAAGCAAGAAGTGGATGTTTATTAATGCTGCTGTTATTTGTGACGAGAAGTGATACAAATAATTGTCAAACACAAGCTTAGTTGTGTGGTGTCATTGTGATGACTAATAAGTATCCAACTGTGGGACTGATGCTGTAATTCATGGTTTGATGTCCATCTCAATAATATAGCATAGATTATTATTATTTTGGTGTTCTTTTAGTACCAATTCTCTTATGAGGTTTCATAAATGACAAGCTAAATTTTTAATTATGGCTTTGATCAAGAGTTATTGCAAAGCAATCTCTTTAAAACTCTGGTAATGAAATAAATCTGCCATGATGCTTTTTACGTGAGAGTTCATAATTCCATGTTCAACAGCTCGTATTATTGGAAACAAAGTTGCTCGACCTTATGAATAAGTGCGCAGGTGACTTTTGAAAACAAAGTTGTCCAATCTTATGGATAAGCATGTAGGTGACTTTTGAACATGAAGTTTATCCAACCTTATGGATAAGCACATGACTTTTGAAGACGAAGTTTGCCCGACCTTATGGGTAAGCACATAAGTGATTTTTGAAGATGAAGTTTGCCCGACCTAATGGGTAAATACGTAAATGACTTTTAAAGATGAAATTTGCTCGATCTTATGGGTAAGCACGTAAGCGACTTTTGAAGACGAAATTTGCTCGATCTTATAAGTAAGCATGTAAGTGACTTTTGAAGATGAAGTTTGCCCGACCTTATGGGTAAGCGCATAGGCGACTTTCTTTTAGAAAAATTATCCAAAGATGTCTCTTCGTTTGAAAACATTTACTAGTAAATGAACTTATTTTCAATTATACATGTAAAAGTCTAGGATCTCATTTAAAAAAGCTAGCCAAAAAGATACAATTTGGACTTCTTGATCTTGTATTAATATTTGGAATCTTCTCAATATTAACTGATGTAAGACTAAACATTCGCTAATATGGACTCTAACATACTTGTCACATAACATTCTCGCCAGACTAAAAGTCCATTTCCAAATGCATATTCAAATCTAATTGAATTCAATCACAAATACATAGAGCTCATCTGTAGTGCCCCTTAGTCCATATGAACTATAAAGTAAGCCCACTCTGATATCACTTATTATAGTTTTGGATCTTACCCAAAAAGACTAAGTAAAAAGTTTTATTTAGACTTCTTAATCCTATATAAATAATCAGATTCACTTCTATCGTTCCACTAAATACTGATGCAGCTTTGCCTGATAGGCGTGTTAGTACAAATTTGACAACCATCTCTGAAATATACTTCGAGCAAGAAGTGGATGTTTGTTAATGTTGTTGTTATTTGTGATAAGAAGTGGTACAAATAATTATCAAACACACGCTCAGTTATGTGGTGTCATTGTGATGACCAATAAGTATCCAATTGTGGGACTGATGCTATAATTCATGGTTTGAGGTCTGTCTCAATAATATAAGTATAGATTATTATTATTTTGGTGTTCCTTTAGTACCAATTCTCTTATGAGGTTTCATGACTGACATGCTAAATTTTTAATTATGGCTTTGATCAAGAGTGATTGCAAAGCAATATCTCTAAAACTCTGATAATGAAAATAAATTTGCCATGATGCTTTTTATGTAAGAGTTCATAATTCCATGTTCAATAGCTCCTATTATTGGAAACAAAGTTGCCCGGCCTTATGGATAAGTCCGTAGATGACTTTTGGAAACAAAGTTTGTTAGATCTTATGGGTAAGCATGTAGGTGACTTTTGAACACAAAATTTACCCAACTTTATGGATAAGCACATGACTTTTGAAAATGAAGTTTGCCTGACTTTATGGGTAAGCACATAAGTGACTTTTGAAGATGAAGTTTGCCCAACCTTATGGGTAAGCACATATGTAACTTTTGAAGATGAAATTTGCTTGATCTTATGGGTAAGCATGTAAGCGACTTTTGAAGATGAAATTTACTCGATCTTATGGGTAAGTACATAAGTGACTTTTGAAGATGAAGTTTGCCCGACCTTATGGGTAAGCGCATTGGCGACTTTCTTTTAGGAAAATTATCCGAAGATGTCTCTTCCTTTGGAATCACTTACTAGCAAATGGACTTATTTTTAATTATTTATGTAAAAGTCCAGAATCTCATTAAAAAAAGCTAGCCAAAAAGATACAATTTGAACTTTTTGATCCTGTATTAGTATTCAGGATCTTTTTAATATTAACGGATGTAACACTAAACACTCGCTAGTATGAATTCTCACGTACTCGTCACATGATATTCTCGCCAGACTAAAAGTCTATATCTAAATCTATATTCAAATCTAATTGAATTCAATCATAAACATATAAAACCCATCTATAGTGTCCCTTAATCCACATGAGTTATAGAGAGACCACTCTGATACCACTTATCATAATTTTGGATCTTATCCAAAAGGACTAAGTAGAAAGTTTTATTTGGATTTCTTGATCCTATATAAATAACTAGATTCACTTCTGTCATTCCACCAAATACTAATGTAGCGTGTATTAGCACAAATTTGGCAACCATCCCTGAAATATACTCCGAGCAAGAAGTGGATGTTTGTTAGTGTTGTTGTTATTTTTGATAAGAAGTGATGCAAATAATTGTCAAACACACGCTTGGTTGTATGGTGTCATTGTGATGATTAATAAGTATTTGATTGTCAAATTGATGCTGTAGTTCATGGTTTGAGGTTTGTCTTAGTAATATAAGCATAGATTATTATTATTCTGGTATTCCTTTAATACCAATTATCTTATGAGGTTTCATGATTGACATGCTAAATTTTTAATTATGGCTTTGACCATGAGTCATTGCAAAGCAATCTCTCTAAAACTTGATAATGAAAATAAATCTGCCATGATGCTTTTTATGGGAGAGTTCATAATTCTATGTTTCAATAGGTCCTATTATTGGAAACAAAGTTGCTCGACTTTATGGGTAAGTGCACAGGTGACTTTTGGAAATAAAGTTTGCCCGATCATATGGACAAGCGTGTAGGTGACTTTTGAAGATGAAGTTTCTCTAACCTTATAGATAGGCATATGACTTTTATAAACGAAGTTTGCGCGACCTTATGTGTAAACACATAAGTGACTTTTGAAGACGAAGTTTGCCTGACCTTATGGATAAGCACGTAAGTAACTTTTGCAAACAAAGTTTACTCGACCTTATAGATAAGCACATGACTTTTGAAGACGAAATATGCCTGATCTTATAGGTAAGCACGTAAGTGATTTTTAAAGTTGAAATTTGCTCGATCTTATGGGTAAGCATGTAAGTGACTTTTGAAAATAAAGTTTGCCTGACCTTATGGGTAAACACATAAGTGACTTTTAAAGACGAAGTTTGCCTGGCCTTATGGGTCAGCGTGTAAGCGACTTTCTTTTAGGAAAATTATCTGAAGATGTCTCTTCGTTTGGAAATACTTATTGGTAAATAAAATTATTTTCAATTATATAAGTACAAGTCCAGGATCTCATTTAAAAATGCTAGCCAAAAAGATACAATTTGGATTCTTGATCCTGTATTAGTATTTAAGATCTTCCCAATATTAACCAATATAAAATTAAACACTTGCCAGTATGAACTCTCACATACTCGTTACATAGCATGCTCGCTAGAGTAAAAGTCTATATCCAAATCTACATTCAAATCTAATTGAATTCAATTACAAACACATAGAGCCCATCTATAGTATCCCTTAGTCCACATGAGCTATAGAGTAAGCCCACTTTGATACCACTTATCATAATTTTGAATTTCACCCAAAAGGACTAAGTAGAAATTTTTATATGGACTTCTTGATCCTATATAAATAATCAGATTCACTTCTGTCAATCTACCAAATATTGATGCAGCTTTGCTTGATAGGCGTGTTAGCACAAATTTGACAACCATCCTTGAAATATACTCCAAGCAAAAAGTGGATGTTTGTTAGTGCTGCTGTTATTTTTGACAAGAAGTGATATAAATAATTATCAAACACACGCTTAGTTGTGTGGTGCCATTGTTATGACTAATAAGTATCCAATTATGGGACTGATGCTATAATTCATGGTTTGAGGTCTATCTCAGTAATATAAGCATAGATTATTATTATTCTGGTGTTCCTTTAGTACCAATTCTCTTATGAGGTTTCATGACAGACATGCTAAATTTTTAGTTATAGCTTTGATCAAGAGTCATTGCAAAGCAATCTCTCTAAAACTTTGATAATGAAAATAAATTAGCCATGATGCTTTTTATGTGAGAGTTCATAATTCCATGTTCAACAGCTCTTATTATTGGAAACAAAGTTACCTAACCTTATGGGTAAGTACGCAGGTAACTTTTGGAAACAAAGTTTGCCCGATCTTATGCATAAGCGTGTAGGTAACTTTTGAAGATGAAGTTTATCCAACCTTATGGATAAGCACATGACTTTTGAAAATAAAGTTTGCTTGACCTTATAGGTAAAAACATAAGTAACTTTTGAAAACAAAGTTTGCCTGACCTTATGGGTAAGCATGTGACTTTTGAAGATAAAATTTGTCCGATCTTATGGGTAAGCACATAAGTGACTTTTGAAGACGAAATTTATCCGATCTTATGGGTAAGCACATAAGTAACTTTTGAAAACGAAGTTTGCTCGACCATATGGGTAAGCATATAAGTAACTTTTGAAGACGAAGTTTGTCCAACCTTATGGGTAAGTGCGTAGGTGACTTTCTTTTAATAACATTATTCGGAGATGTCTCTTCGTTTGGAACACTTACTGGTAAATGAACTTATTTTCAATTATATATGTAAAAGTTTAGGATCTCATTTAAAAAAGCTGTCCAAAAATACAATTTGGACTTCTTGATTCTGTATTAGTATTCCGAATCTTCGTAATATTAATAGATGTAAGACTAAATACTTGCCAGTATAGACTTTCATATACTCGTCACATGACATTCTCGCTAGACTAAAAGTCAATATCCAAATCCACATTCAAATCTAATTGAATTCAATTCAATCACAAACACATAGAGTCCATCTATAGTGTCCCTTAGTCTACATGAGCTATAGAGTAAGCCTACTCTGATACCACTTATCACAATTTTGGATCTTATCCAAAAGAACTAAGTAGAAAGTTTTATTTGAACTTCTTGATCCTATATAAATAACCAGATTCACTTCTGCCATTCCACTAAATACTGATGCAGCTTTGCCTGATAGGCGTGTTAGCACAAATTTGACAACTATCCTTAAAATATACTCTGAGCAAGAAGTGGATGTTTGTTAGTGCTACTATTATTTTTGACAAGAAGTGATACAAATAATTGTCAAAATCATGCTTAGTTGTGTGGTGTCATTGTGATGACTAATAAGTATCCAATTGTGGGACGGATGCTATAATTCATGGTTTAAGGTCTATCTTAGTAATATAAGCATAGATTATTATTATTCTGGTGTTCCTTTAGTACCAATTCTCCTATGAGGTTTCATGACTGACATGCTAAACTTCTAATCATGGCTTTGATTAAGAGTTATTGCAAAGCAATCTTTCTTAAACTCTCATAATGAAAATAAATCTGCCATGATGCTTTTTATATGGGAGTCCATAATTTCATGTTTGACAACCCTTATTATTGGAAACAAAGTTGTAGGACCTTATGGGTAAGAGCGCAGGTAACTTTTGGAAACAAAGTTTTCCTGATCTTATGGATAAACGTGTAGGTGACTTTTAAAGTTGAAGTTTTTTGAAGACGAAGTTTGCCCGACCTTATGGGTAAAAATATAAGTGACTTGTGAAAACAAAGTTTGCCTGACCTTATGGGTAAGCATGTAACTTTTGAAGATGAAATTTGTCCGATTTTATAGGTAAGCACGTAAATGACTTTTGAAGATGAAATTTATCTGATTTTATGGGTAAGCACGTAAGTAACTTTTGAAAATAAAGTTTGCTCGGCCTTATGAGTAAGCACATAAGTGACTTTTGAAGACAAAGTTTGCCTAACCTTATGGGTAAGCGCGTAGGTGACTTTCTTTTAAGAAAATTATTCAGAGATGTCTCTTCGTTTGGAAACACTTACTGGCAAATGAACTTATTTTCAATTATATATGTAAAAGTTCAAGATCTCATTTAAAAAAGCTATCCAAAAAGATACAATTTGGACTTCTTGATTCTGTATTAGTATTCGAAATCTTCGTAATATTAACCAATGTAAGACTAAACACTTGCCAGTATAGACTTTCACATACTCGTCGCATGATATTTTCGCGAGACTAAAAGTTCATATCCAAATCCATATTAAAATCTAATTGAATTCAATCACAAACACATAGAGTCCATCTGTAGTGTCCTTTAGTCCACATGAGCTATAAAGTAAGCCTACTCTGATACCACTTATCACAATTTTGGATCTCACTCAAAAAGACTATTCTGTCGTTTCACCAAATACTAATGCAGCTTTGCTTGATAGGCGTGTTAGCATAAATTTGACAACCATCCCTAAAATATACTCCGAGCAAGAAGTGGACGTTTGTTAGTATTGCTATTATTTTTGACAAGAAGTGATACAAATAATTGTCAAACGCATGCTTAGTTGTGTGGTGTCATTGTGATGACTAATAAGTATCCAATTATGAAACTGATGCTATAATTCAATGGTTTGAGGTCTATCTCAGTAACATAATCTTAGATTATTATTATTTTGGTGTTTCTTTAGTACCAATTCTCCTATGAGGTTTTATGACTGACATTTTAGATTTTTAATTATGGCTTTGATCAAGAGTCATTGCAAAGCAATCTATCTAAAACTCTGATAATGAAAATAAATCTGTCACGACGCTTTTTATGTGGGAGTTCATAATTTCATCTTCAACGAGAGGTCAAGGTATATTTTCTTTCATTGGTTTTTTTTTTTTTTTTTTCCTGTTATCTTTTTCCATAGTTTTACGGCTTCCATTAAGTGCACGGGATCTAGGATTGACGGCTTCCATTGGGCGGGTTTCTACATCTGGGATTAAACGCGCGTGGCCACCAGCTGGCCAGAGAAGAGGGAGACTAGCTAATCGGTGGTGTTGGCATCGGCGGTCCCGTCGCAGGCCACCAGCGCGATGTGTTGTTGTCCGCTCGGCGCCGCTGACCACCAGAGAGGTGGGCCCCAGGGTGGCTAGGAATCGGCCGATAGAGAGGGGTCGGGCTCGATCGCGAGGAGGTGCGGTCGAGGGGGCGCGTCAACCGCCCGTGCTGTCCCCAAGGCAGCTGGGAATCGGCCGATAGAGAGGGGCCGGTGGAGGGTGCGTGGTGGAGGGGGTTGCATCGACCGCCCGTCACTAGCCATCGGAGCGGCGGGGCCCGACCGGGCGGCATGGCAAGGCTGTCGGGTTCAGAGGGGGGGCTCGCGAAGAAGATAGCTGGAGGGGGCGGCTTGAGGACTTGGCTTTAAAACCCGTTTTTCATATATAACGGCACGTTATATATAACGACGTCCTATCGTTAAAAAAAAAGTCATTAAATTTTTTCAGGGGTTATTAAAAAAGGTCAAAATCATTATAAATTAACTATAAAAACATATTCATCTATAAAAGGATATTCATGTAGACTTGGGGTTTAACTAATTATAAATTAGGTTTGAGATGTTACATAGATTAGGTTAGAGGTGTCCCTTGTGTTGCTCATAAACGGACTTGGGCCCTTTTATTTCTAGCAAAAAAAAGGGCAAAGAGTATATATCACTTCTGAATTATGAATCATTTTTATTTATACAGATATATATTATTCATATATCATATTAAATATGATGGTAAAGTCATTATGAGTGGATATAGATATTAGATTTTAAGTATTGACGAGCAAAGGTCTCCTCTTCTTATATTTTCTTAGTTTTAATTATAACTTGATTACAATTTTTAATAAACTTACAGGGAGCTTTAAGAAAGCTAAATTCTGGGAATCAAGAGATTATTCTTTTTGGTACCTTACTAATGGTTCACATTCTTGTAATTCAATCCTATGTAATGCATTCATGGCTTTAAATTCTCTTAAACATAAAATGCATGGTAGAATCTCTTTCTTTTGTTGACTATATATAGTGTTTACTAGAATCTCATATGAGTATTGGTAAAATTTTGGAACTATACTCATGGAATAAGCATTAATATTGAGTAGGTATGTCTAGAGATATGAACTCATATGCAATATACGATGTTTGAAGCACGAATAGTAAAAGAACATATAGCTTCCTTTCTTGGCTCCACATCCCTGTAACAATCAGGAGGGAATCCAGCAACTCTTATTTTAACTCCTCCATCTCAATACGAATAAAGTAAACACTTCTTTTTAATTTCAATTATGACTTAGTCATTATTTTCTTTTTAATATTTTATCGTTACTTAGCAAATTATGACTAGTATTAATGTAAAGTTTTTTTTTTGGTTTTACAGGATAAATTTTCTTCAAATGTGAATGTTACGAACATATATCTTCATTGATTATCCGAAGATCTGAAATTTTGGAGTTATATTTTTATTTTCTTAGAGTTTTAATGAACTATAAATTTTGTGAAACATTGGTGTAATGATTGTTTAATATTTTCTATTTAGTTGTAATGTACCTTGAATTTAAAGTATTATAAAAGTTCTTAATTGTAAGAATGTTATGAAATTTCTGCATTCTTGGATGTTTTGAGATAGCATAGCTTGTTCTTGTGATAATAGGGATTCAGCTACAGGTGTTCTTAAAGTATTATTTCATAAAAATAAATTTATTTTTTTGCAAAATGTAATTTTAATAATAACAAAACTATCACATGATAGGGTACAGGAGATGATTTTTATATCATTAATGGCGATAATATTTGTTACTAAACTAATCTTTATGGTAACAAATTTAGTTACTACCATAATTAAATTTCTGTGACAATAAGACTAGTTAAGGATAGATAATAATTTTTATGACATTAGTGACTATAAAAGTTATGACTAAATTACTTTTTCATGACAACAAATAAAATTGTCATATAAAACATGATTTCTTTGATAATAAAAGTAGTTATAAATTATGCTATAAATGATGGTTCCCATGACTTTGGTAACAATATGTTTTTGTTACTATTTTATTTTTTTATGATAATAAATAAAATTGTTATAAATAAATAATGTTTTAGTGACAATAAATGTGTCACAAATTATTGTATACATAATTAATTTTAAATTTTCTGTGACAAGATTTTTTGTCACTAAATTATATGTTTATGGTGATAATTATTGCCATAGAAAATTAACTATATATATATATGTGGCGGTGAATATTGTTATGGAAGAAATAGATTTTTAGTGATGTTGCCCTAATATATTTTTAATTTACGGCATCATTTACGTACAGTCATTCATCGGTTCGGTACCTTCTGATTCTTGAGGTATGATGCTGTACACGTACGTATAGAGCATCTTCTGATTTTTGAGGTATGATGCTGTACACGTACTACGTATAGAGCATCTTCTGATTTTTGAGATATCACAGAGCATCTTCTTCCAAAAATATCATCCAATCCTGACCTGAGAATTAAAGCCCTCTGGCACGCATCGTTAAAGAAGGATTTCTCAAGACCAGAATAAAAAGCTCGGAACGTGGGGCGCGGAGGGGGGGGGGGGGGGCTTTAAGGCCGCACAGAGATGAGATGCACGCACCGTGAAAATGTTCTCTCGATCGAGGCGAGCGCGAGGCTGGGATGAAAAAGGAAAAATTAAAGCCTGCGAATCCATTAGCTAGGATTGCTCATGGGGGCTGTGCGAGGCGCCACCGCTAATTTGCATCCACGAGAAAAGTTCTCGATCGAGTCGGATACACCGGCAGCGCAAGCTCTCTCCATCTAGACGGCTCCTTCTTCGATCCACGTATGCAAGACGACGTATTATTTACCCTAGTTTTTAGGTGGTGTCCCCCTGGGTGGGAAACAGAGCGCCCCGGCCGGGCCCATGCCTGCCGGTTAGCTCGGAAGTAGGGGCCGGAGTGCGTCATGGCAAGGCTTGGATGCTGCCTGCCACAGGAGAAGGTAGGGGACAAATGAAGCCTTGCTGTTTGGAGGTTAGTGGTGCTACGGTACTTACTCGTCCTTCCTTCCTTCCTTCCTTCCTTCCTTCCTTCCTTCATTCATTAAAGAACCATCCAGCTTTTTCTTTTCTTTCGATGGGCATGCTGATAAGATCTACATGGCCCGATGTAGGTAGGTTCGTGGTTCTTGCCGTCCCTCTCTCTCTCTCTCTCTCTCTCTCTCTCTCTCTCTCTCTCTAGCCCCTCCGGATTACCGTGATCGTCCTCTTAACTTTTTGACCGTGGGATGGATGACTCTGGATTTGCCACCCTACGTTGCTGCTTGACACTGGCCGGCTGGCTCTTCGTACATGGAAAAGGATGCGTCCAGAGGCAGGTTGATGGTTGCTTAAGCAGCCTCGTCATTAAACTTGGGAGCTTGCTAGGTTTCTCTGCAAGTGGAAGAAGGTATTTTATTTGTCACTCCATGTATATAGGTCAGGTCTCGTTGCTTCCCTCCTGGAAAACATTGTTTATAACCAACCCTTTTGAACTTCAATTGTGAGCTTGTTATTGCTCTGAGCACCATCCTTACGTAACTTTCCCTGGCTTCACAATGAGCATGCATCCCGTCGTGTCCATCATCACCATCCTAATTAATTATACATGCGAGTCCCCTGGTTTCTCGATGAGAATTTAAAAAAAATGTGCTCGTCAATATTTCTTAAGGAACAGTTGTTGGCCTTCAGCAGTGTGATTATGGTCACACGAGATGATGTGCATTTCCAACATCCTATATATTTGGGAGATTTTTATTAAAAATAAGGTAAGGTCTACCACAGTCTGTGTGAAGGAAAAGAGGGCCACAGAACCCAAAAAAAAAAAAAAAAATGCAACCCCTAATCCTATATATATATATACACACACATCAATGATACATAAATACATAGAATATGCTAGCTGATCCATGGCATAAATATACATAGATATATAGAATATGCTAGCTGATCCATGGCATTGTGTTTTGTGACCAAACTTGTTTCCATGAACAAGAAAAATTAGAAGGTTTCTAAAGAACAAATGTTGTCGTCATGGGTGGCAAGAAGCCTCTTGACATGCTTTGTTTGTGTCTCCCTGGGAGTGAGGTCACACACATCTGTGACGATAGTGATATAATTAGGTATAGATGAAGCCACGAGAGATTGAAGAGGCGTGCAATGCCATCTTTTGTTACATAGTGGCACAAGATCTACGTAGCTATTCTAATGCACTAGTTTCCATAACACACACACACACACACACACACACACACACACACCCTTTTTAGTTTTCATTCTTGTGCCTTGACGAAAATCTTTAAGATAGCAATTAATTGTCAAGGATGGACAAAAATTTTACTTGCCATAATTTACAATGATGATTTGTTGGTAAAAAATTATGAAAAAGTGCAATTAGCATGCATGAAATATGATCTAAAACTAATACTTGGTAAAGGCCTAATGTTAACACCTTAACTCACCTAAGAATTAGGTCAAACTGTATTACTTGTTTTATATTGCATAATTCAATCAAGTGAATCGAGTTGCTATGCTATTATGTATAACGTTTGTCTTATCGGATTCACTAAACAACATGTAGCCAAAAACAAGATGAGTTAGCAAGTGACGACACATGGAACTAAATAAATATTCAATGCAGCCCATTAGTACAAAAGTACTTCATTAGGTACTGAGTTGACTCAATTTCATTATTTATTTTTAAATTCCAACTTCTTCTCGTGGTGACAGATGTCTCATTTTAATTCATAATATGTTAAGAGACTATCTGTTTCATCTCCTCGTGTCCCAAAACAAGACAAGTTGCTAAGTGGTGGCGCATGGAACTAAACAAATGTTCAATGTAGCCCATTAGTACAAAAGTATTTCATCAGGTATTGAGTTGACTAAATTTCAATTTTTATTTATAAATTCCAAATTCTTCTCATAGTGACACATGTCTCATTTTTCAAAAATTCATAATGTGTTAAGAGACCATCTGTTTTATCTCTCCATGTCCCTAATCTTTTCCTTGCAATATGCATGCAGTGATGTTCCCTACCTTTTTTTTGAGACCATCGGAATTGGCATCATGATCAACATGCATAAGATAAATAATTTATTTATAATATAAATATTTTAATATTGTTATCATACACAAAGGTCCAATAATTATTTTTTCTGAAGATATTTGTACTATTTCAGCGTGCCTTAACTAACCTTTTGTTATTGTCCTTTTGTATGTTCTTTCCGTATGAGATAAAAGGGAATTTGTCAGGACATGAGCAGCCTGTTGCTGCTTTAAGTTGCAAATCTAGCCCATCACGAAATTCTTTACCATAGGAGTTGTAATGTAAGATGTATAAGAAGTTTCAATTTGCTTCACACTCCATCCTCAATCAAACCTAACTCCTTTGGTTGCAAAAATGATATAGTTTTAGCATGCCTAACTAATTTGTTTGGCATAAAGAGGAAAAATCCGCAAAGAGTGGGTGACCCACCTTCCTCCTTGCAGTCCAAAACCGTTTCACGTTATAATTGTGCAAGTTGGATAGGCCAAGATAAACTACTTGGAAGGACGTGCAAAATGTTTGAAAGCTTACATGAGGCAGGCCTTGAGCACATCAAATATTTTATAGGACTTTCATGTCACTTACCAAAATGTACATATGCGTTTGTATTCAGGGAGAGGGCCCACTCGATCCTCTTGGCAACGTTCCACTTGTTTATCCGGGGACGGCATCCGATGGTGGCGTTAAGTTTTATCACGTATAAACAAATAAGAGGTGGGCGGGGTGGGGAGGTTTATATTCTATATTCTATTTTCTGTTTAAAAAGTAGAAAGTGTTTGTACTTCAATACAATTCTTTTCTCCTCCTGATAAATTGTGCACGTTAGTGAGGGCTTGGACACGCACTGTGTTCATCTCTTTGTTGGAATACAAAAATAAGTTGTGTTCCTGCTAGAAGTTAACGTCGAAACTCTGAAAATGAGTCCGTTGGTAGTTTAGTTTGTTCTAATAGATGGAGGAGAAGCACGATGGTCCGGATGGAACAAGTTGACCTACAGGAGGATACATGCACGTCGTACTTCTTGGACAAACGATGGACGATGGATCGAGGCCATAGTTTTTGTCTCCTATCTATTAGATTAGAGATCTAATTGGTCTCAATTTGGGTATACAGTACCAGTGAATTACCGTAGAGCCATTATTATATTGTCTCTTGGTTGATAGCGCTGCCACTAAGCTACTAGCCCAATGATTTGACCCAATTAGAAACCAGACTGGGCTCGCTCTTATACGGGCCCTAACCTGTTGAACAACCGTGCAATGGCCTCGCAAAAAGCCTACTGGAGTTCGCCTCCCTCACCCGAACCCATCTCTCCATTTCCATTTCTTCTCTCCATCTCTCGCTTTCTCTCTCTCCCTTCTCCCTCGGTTTTGTACTTTGGTGGCAAAGCCCTATCAGAACTCTGCTGAAACTTTGATCCTCTCTCTCTGACATCCATGGTAGTAGGATCATTATTACATGAGGTGATTTGAGCCATCACTTTAAAATATTAATAAGCCATAGTAACGAAGAGTACATCACTTGCATCATAAGTTAACTTAAACTAAAATCTAAAACTTTCTATATTTGACTTATAATTTAAAAAAAAAAAAATAGGACCTATAATTCAGACTTCGGATGCTTTATCTCTGAAGAAACTTTCAAATGGATTGGCTTAAGCAACAACTCAAAGCTTTTCATATTTGAAATTGGACAAAAAGGCAGGTAGGGTCCATGGTTGGGCTCTAGATGCATTGTCTTTTTAAAAAACTATAAAATGGATTGAATAGATGCTAATCCAAAAGTTTTCAAATTTAAATTTGGGCAAAATAAGTAGGTAGAGCTTATGATCTGGACATTGGATGCATCATCTTCGAGAAAAGTATAGCATTGGTTGATTGGAGCATTAGCTTAAAAGTTTTCATATTTGAAATACGACATATCGGCAAGAAAAACCTATAGTTCGAACACTATATGCATCATTTTCATAGAAACTATGAAATACATTAATTTGGGCACCAATCCAAAAATTTTCTTATTTGAATCATGACAAAGGTATTAATTAAGGCTTGCTGTCTAAACATTGAGTTTAATCTAACACTCTGGGCTATGACACTTTCAATATCAATTGGAACAAGTTCACTAATTGAATTCAAATGAGACCCAGATATAGCATTTTAAATCAATAAGCTAGTCTGATTATCAATACTAAGCTACTAATTGGGTTTAAATTCTTTACAATTGGATCAAATCTAATGTTTGAACTTAGCCAACAAGTTCGATTATTAATGATTGGATCAAATGTAATATTTTGGCTCGCTCATATGGCTCAATTCTCAATCTTCTTCAATTGATAGAATTCAATTCAGTTGGGCTCAAGTTACACCCGATCTATGGTTTATGTATCTTGAACCAGACCTAATTGCTAAGTAAGTCAAATATGATATGGATAGATTTAAGCTATATCTAAACTGAGATATTAAGTAGCTAATTGATGGCATGATATGTGATCAAAGGGAAATAAAAAGATAGCCATGACATCAAATTCAGGTGGGTTTGAATTCCACTCCGAACAAATTATTTTTTATTAAAATTTAGTTTTTAATCAAAAATTTAAAATTCAAAATGTGGAGAGAGTCCAGCAGCTTAAGGTAATAGTCCTAGCCCACAGTCCACACAAGTTGCGCCTCACTCCCTCTTTCGTTCATTTCCCATGAACCACGTTCTCTCTCACGTCTTCTCCATTGTTAGAGAACCCATCCATATAAACTCTGTGGCCTTTTCTCCACGTCTTCACCAAAGAGACCAAGAGAGAAACTTCTCCACGTCTTCACCGAGAGACACGCTGTATTCAGCAAGAGAGAGAGAGAGAGAGAGAGAGAGAGAGAGAGAGAGAGAGAGAGGCCAGGCAGGCAATGCCCATCACAAACTCCTCCTCCTCCTCCTCCTCCTCCTCCTCCTCCGGACCGCGAAATGACTGCGCCTTCTTCTAGGCCACACCCTCTCCAATAAGATACCAACCAACATTTTGCATGCCGTCTCTAACGCCCTCTCAATCCCATGCTTTCACCCAACCCAAGCCAGACCTCCGTGCCCCTGCTTCTCATGACACCCACCCCCACCCCCACGATCACGACGGAGATTCACGCCTTGAGTTTGCCATTGCACCTCCTCCAAATCCTCCGCGTAATGTCCCTGCCGTCAAGTCGTGCCTTCTCTGAAACACATGCCCCTCTTCTTCTTCTTCTTCTTCTTCTGCTTCTTCTTCCATTCTTTTCTTCTAATGCTCGCAAATCTCCCTCCCTTGCTTAGCGAGTCCCCCCAAACACCGCTAACTCAAAAAATTACTTGATTCAAAAAAAAAATAAAAAAAAAATAAAAAAAAATAAAAAAAATCACATTAATAGAGATGGGGAAATCACACTGTGGATGGAAGTTCTTCGACCTAGGTTCTATAAAAAGGGAGCTTTTGATGCATCTTTTGGGAGAACATGTGTCTTCCCTAGCTCTCAACCTCTTTCTACCCCTATTCTTCTTTTCATCCTTCCCTCCATTGACTTTCATATATATATATATATATATATATATAAAAGGAGCGATGAAAAGAAGAGGGCTTTAGCGGTCCAGGAAAAAGGCTGTAGATGCGTCCTCTTCATTGCTCCACTCCTTCCCCTCATCTCTCTATCCCTCCATTCCTTCACTCGATGAACATGAACATGAATGCTGTCAAAACAACAGTGGAGATCTCCTACCCCAATGGTGGCCCAATGGCGTAACCTAGCGGGGCCACCATAGTATTCGAAAGGAAGAAGGTTCGGGAGGGCGAGCAGCACCGGTGATGGAAAAAGCATAAGAAGAACGAGGCCTCATCCTTCTCCGTTCATGTCGGCCTTGACAAGAGCAAGGATGGTGGTGATGAAGCCCAAGAAGAAGCAAAGGGGAACACTGACCTCAACCCTGAGATTGATGCGTCAGTTGAAGTAGAGTATGCTCTTGACAAGGCTGATTTAGAAGAAAGATTTCTCAAAAACTTCAAGAATACTCTTTTTTTAGAAGTTCAGCTTCCAATATTCTACTGCCAGTGCAGAGGACAACATTAAGGACATTAAGAAGGATGAGGTTACTGCAAATGCAACATCTAAGAAAAGAAAAGGAAAATAAAAAACAAAAAAAGGAGACTCTCATTCAGAGGAGCAGTCCTTGCATCTGGTGAAGTGGTTGTGGCTATCACATCTTGCCAACAAAAAAAGGAAAAAGAAAGAAAGAAGGAAAGAAAAAAAAAAAAAGTTAAAAAAAAAAAGAGGAAGGATTTGAGAGTAGTTAAGTGATAAAGCTATTGTTGATGCCATCTTTAAGAACCCTAGATTAGCCCTATGAAAGGCCTTGATGCTTTGGTTTCGAACTAAGTTAGCCTCAAAGAAAAATCCTAGAGTTTAGCCTTAAAGAAAATTTTACTCTTAGGATAGCCTCAGAAGAAAGTCCTACTCTCAAATTAGCTTTAAAGGAAACCATATTATAGGATAACCTTAGAAGGGAGTCCTACTCGCAGGCTGAGCTAGCTTGTAGAGAAGCCTTGCTTTTAAATTAAGGCAAAGGTGAGTCCTATTTCCAAATGGAGCTCAAACCATTTCAAAGAAGAGGCTTGCTCCCAAATCAAGTCAAAATAAAGAATCTTAGTTTCAAGTCGAGCCATAAAAAATTGGAGCTTTGTTGATTGAAAACCCTAGAGTCCTGATCCATCGAAATTCTAGACCATGCTATATCAAAAGTTGGAGCCTTGCTCTATTGGAGACTGAAATCTTGCTTCATAAAAAATCTAGAGCCTTGCTTCATTAAAATTCTGAAGCTCTATTCAATTAAAAGTTGAAGCCTTGCTCCATTAAAGATTGAAGCCTTACTCCATCAATGTTTTAAAGCCTTGTTTCATCAAAGTTGGAGCCCTACTTCGTTGAAAACCTTGAAGTCCTACTCCATTTAAATTTTGGAGCCCTACTTTATCAAAAATTGAAGCCTTGCTCCATTAACACTTTGGAGCTCTATTCCATTAAAATCATGAAGCTCTGCTTTTAAACATTGGAGCCTCACTCCATTAAAGTTTTGGAGTCTTGCTTCATAAAAAATGAAAGCCTTATTTCATTGAAAACTTTAGAGCCCTACTTAATCAAAATCTTGAAGCCCTATTTTATTGAAAATCGAAGCTTTGCTGCATTGAAATTTTAGAGCCTTACTCCATTAAAAACTTAAAGCCTTTCTCTTTTACCTAGTTGAGGCTGAAACTTAAAAAGAGAGACAAACATTAAGGCAAAATGAAGGATATAAAGGATAACAAACATATGATATTAAGTTGTAATAATGTCACTTCATTCTTTGGAACCCAAAATAAATAACAACAATAATAAAATTCTTTAAATATAAGGATAATAAGGAATGATCTCTTAATCAGAAGTTTTCTAGCTTCTAAGATAGAAGTAATTAATAGTGAAGATCTGCGCCCACTAAAAATCTAAATCTCATATCATTTAAAATAAAGTCATCATTAAGAAAGTGTAAAATATCAAAGCAAATATACTCCTGCACCCTCTATCATCTACGCCAAAGCAGTCCCCCAGAGGTGAAGGATGATACGGAGGTCGACACTGCATAAGGCTACGATTTCTTCCTCTATTTCTATATATTGATTACCATATGGTTTTATGGTATGTATTATGTCATAATTTATTTTTATTGGATACATTGTTTTAGTACCTTATTATATAAATATTTATATATTCATTTTGACTGTATATCTATAACTATATGTACAAGTATTTTTATTATAATGTAAGTTCATAATAATTTACCATAGTTTTTAGATACTAAGGATGTGAATGCTGAGCAGGATTTTGGATTGGGTGAAGAGTGAGTTATAGAGTAGTTAGTATGTCTTTATTCTGAGGTTGTGTAGAGGCATATGCATATTGATAATGATGGATTACAAAATTTTTAGTTTGTGATATTTTTAATTATTTGATGATGATGGATGGCTATTTTATTTGATACTATAATTATGGATATTCAGAATAAATAAACTTAGCATGCTCTTATGACTTTAAAGTGTGTGGTTATATCATGATCATTCAAACCATCCGAATGAGACGTCAGTTTGGAAATGTGACATATCTTTAGTGTGTGTGTGTATATATATATATTGAATTGTACAGTGCATCAAGAGTGTTGTGATAGTTTTATAGACCAAACTGGCAGACTGATTAGCTGACAATGACTGCAGCCTTCGAGCAGACCTCAACCGCTTGGAGCATATGTGGCACTTTCTAGGCTTCATGAGGAACTCACCGAGGATGGTGGAGAACCAATGGCGTCAACTCACAAAATTCGGGAAAAAACTCCTGCTGGAAAGGCTGCAGTATTAAGGTACAAGATGAAAGGTTTGGCTGTCCGGTTCAGGTGCTTCAGATTTATTGTCTTATGATACCTTAGCATCTTGCTATAAACTGATTTATTCCAACAAATTTCGAGCTTCAGAGCAAAGTGTATTAGCTCAATTCTGTGTGGATCTAACTGCTCATGCTTGCGAAGGGCTCATTGATCCTATAGTTGGACGAGATACAGAGGTTCAGAGAATTATTCAAATCCTACGCTGACGAACAAAGAACAACCCAATTCTTTTGGGTGAACCTGGCATGGGGAAAACAGCAATTGCTGAAGGGTTGGCCCTTTACATTGCCAAAGGAGATATCCCCATATGTCTTATGGTACATTTTTCATGCTTTATTAGTGATATATATATATATATATATATATATTACCTCTTTGCTTACGGTATCCATATGGACCTTTCTGTGATTGTTTTTATTGTAGGAAAAACGGGTAATGTCAGCTGATGTTGGTCTACTAATGGCAGGTGCAAAGGAGGGATGAATTGGAAGCTTGGGTTGCTAGTTTAACGAGTGAAGTACAAAAAGCAGGCTGATGAGCAAAGCTAATTTGAAGTTCGAGTCTGTTCGTACCTTTTTTTTTATTTTTTATTTTTTGAGTTATTCTAGTTCATACATATTACCTGACCTGTCATTTTAGTGCCAGGTCATGCATTCACGACAGCACCCTCACATGGGTCGCCACCTCTTGATAAGGTGGTGGCCGTGATGCAGTAGCCGTCTTGCGAGAACGAGGTTAAAAATAAAAAATTTTCTTTATTACAAAAGAGGATAGAAAGAGCAATTTTCTCCTTCCATCTTCTCACTATTCGACCTCCTTTCCTTCTCCGACACTACTCCCTGAGGTGTAATTTTATGGAGACTCTCCTTCTTCCCAGGATTCTACTATCGCTGTTGCCATAAACAGAGATGCATCCCCTGTTTTCACGATTCTTTAATTGGTATCAGAGCCAGGCTAGTCGGATCCTTCAATCGGTTCATCGCTCGCCGAACCCCCTCAGAATAGATGGAGGAGTTGGGTGCGGCCACAGACGGCCGATGGCCTTCCCCTCGTGAAGGCTGATGAGCTTCGACCATAGATGGAGATGGCCTGGTTGCCCGCCGCCAGCCTCCGCTTCAAGCGGAGAGGCCGGCGACCCGTCCCTATTGGGCGGAGTCGCGAGGTGCAGCGACCGACGGTCGCCACCGGCTTGCTCTCCCGAGTGGCAGCGGGAGCCACTCGAAGGTGCCCCTCCTGTTGCAGAAAGGGGTCAATGGACCCCAAACGGCGGCTGACACCGCCCTCGCCGGCCTCTTCCCGGCCGCTGGGACTGATCCCCTCGCGCCGCACAAGCAACACGCATGGGGAGGGGCTATTTAATTTACGGATGTGCTGATGTGGCAGCCATGTTAGTTAAGTACTGACAAAACACCACATCACACTGTCCTGAGCCGCGTGGCTGCCAAGTCACATGTCGCATTTACATGTTACAATGCGCCATGCAGGTTGATGCATGTTGACGTGGCTGCTTACATGGCAATTCATATTATACGGCCTTTCCTATTAACGTGGCATGCCATATAAATTTTTTTTTTTTTAAGTATGTTAGTTTTAAAAATTATTAAAAAATCTAAAAAATTTAAAAAAAAAATTAAAAAATTAAAAAAAAGAAAAATCACAAAAAATTACAAAAAAAATCAAAAAAATTTATAAAAAATATAAAAAATTTGTGCTTAATGCATGGGCGGTATTGATGCCACACTGTATACTTTTTTTCTATAAATTTTTTTTGTTAGCATAATTATTTATGCTTGTTGTGTAAATATAATTTATGCATGTTTATGCATGTTGTTTAACATAATTATTTATACCTAGCGCATAAAGGATAGTTATGTTATTTGTTTGATTTTTTTCTGCGGACATGTTTATTTATGCTTAGCATATAGGTAATATGTATGTTAAATTTTTATGTCTTTTGTTAACATGAAATTTATGCTTAGGATTAGTTTCAGCCTGTATTAACTATAGAGATCCATTTGAATTTGTGTTAGTTTTGTGGATATTAGAGATGAGTTCTCTAGAAAATTATTGGATTACATGTTCTATTTATCTTATTAAATGGGCGATGATTATGAGCTTAGCAAAATTTTTGACTCTATTTATAAGTAGAAATATTTAAAATCTGATTATTTATTCTTGATATCAAAATACAATGATTTATGTGCCTAATTTCTAAAATTTAGTATGTACTAAATAAGTTAGAAGTTTTAGAGTCTCTAACATCTATCATGACACCGCTAAAGCCTAGCACTTCTGTACAGCATCGCGGCGATCAAAAGGTTTATAAAAACTAGGTGAAAAAGGATTGTTATGCGCGCTTTACTATGCTGAGTAGCATGTACAATGATTTAATCAAAGATTTTAATAATTTTTCAATAGCTCAGGCTATGTGGAGTCAACTCAAGCTCAAGTATGAACAGAGCTCAGCGATAAGGCTGCGTGCCTTGAACCTAAGATTTATGTAGTATATCAAAAATTCAAATCATTCAATGTTCAACTGCCTTCATGTGATGGAGAACATGATTAGGGATCTAAGAAATGCTGAAGTCGACCTTAGTAACAAGTAATAGGTCCTTGCAATGATTTGTTCATTGTTAAATCCTCAGTGAAGCCAAATAAAGCTCTTGATGATTCATAATAAGAACATCAAGATTTTTGAGAACATATCTTATCATCTTGAGTTGGAGGTATAGTGTATTGAGACTTCTCGATCGTCAGCCTATATGGCTCAAGCCGATACTTCAAGACCTAAGAGCAAAAAGAGGGGCTAAGGGAGTGACAGGAGTGTATAGAGACTCAGAGAAAAGAAGTAACAAAACCGGAGAAAGGCCATTGAGGTGGCAAGAGAGATGTAGCGAAGATTAAGTGCTACAACTATGGAGTAAAAAGTCATTTTGCTTGTGATTGTACTGAGTCAAAGAAGATATACTCCATAATGAGCTCTGTCAATATTTGTTCTTGTTCGTATGCATTAGTTGCTGGCACTCTCTCTAATTGGATTGTAAATAGGGGAGCAAACAAACACATAATGTAAGATAGAGCCGGATATATGGATTTTCATTAGATTTCAATAGACACCTAATATATTATTGTTGAGAATGGCTCATGTGAGCAGATGTTGGAATAGAAGCTTATCACATTAGATTGCGTGATGGACATATATTGCTCCTATATGATGTTTTATACATCCCAAGCATCCAATATAATCGGTGTTATGTTCTTACTCTATTAGCTTTTGGCTATACTTTTTTTTTCTCTGGGAATTAGATATTTATGTATATGAATGATGTTTTATCTTTTATGGGCATTTATCATAGGAGTTTTTTAAACTTGATGTTGATTTCAGTAATCATTATTCCTTATTTGCATCATGGTTTTCTTATTTATTTATTTTTTTATATTTGTTTTGAGAAAAAAAGACTTCTTTTTAATAGTCTGATTTGAAATGAGCTATTGGTTTCTAAATTCATGTATTCCATCCGTAAGGCTTCATTGCTTGGCAAGAAAACTTTGCCCGTACAACTATTAAGAGAGAGAGAGATTAGAATTGTTTTCCTTGCACTATTTTTTGGGTGTACCAGAATCTAACATGTTGGCTAAAGTTACTGATGCAAATCTAACATGACAAAATATTGTGAAGTTCTGTTTTACTGTTTTGAAACTTTTCATGCACATTTGTTCAGGTGCCTCTCTGCCTGTGTATGAGAGAAACCGTAAAGATAGCCCTGTCCTCAAGTACTTGGGATCAGTTTCATGAATCCTCACATTTGTGTTTATGTCTACTATGCGAGAGGAACCATAACATGGCTGTGATTCCATGACCAACGAGACTGGCTCTGCACAAGTAAGTATTTCGATCATTCCTAATCAGGGCTATATTGTTGTTAGTAATCTTATATTTGCGTAGAGAAACAAATGCTAAGTTTGAGATCTTGCTGGCCAATAAATTGGGTATGCTATTATCTTTGATTGCTATTGCCAAATCAAAACAAAAAAGAAAAAAGAAAAAAGAAAAAAAAAAAAAGAAACGGTAATTTATACACAGCAACAGTGTCTTTCTGTGAATGGTACGAAGAAAATTAGGTAAGGATCATGACAAACCTCGGTTCTTTATTTTCATCAGTGCTTTTTTTTTTTTTTTAATTAAAAAAAAAAGAGTTTGAATCTCAAACAACTGTGATATGGTGGACAGGGGCGGAGGATTTCATTTACGTTGATTGCCATGACTCCTATTGTGGGGGTGTGCATCAATATCCGAAGGTAGGCGGGCCATTAGTTTTTTTCGATTGCAGAAGACTAGGAGTCGAGCTCATATGCTGCAATGAAAGCACCAGAAATGGAAGAGTTAAAAGGCATATTTCGGCCTGAGTTACTCAATAGAATAGAAGAGGTGGTTGTATTCCGACCCCTCAAGCAAACTCTAGGCTTGTTCTGTCCTTTGTTTTTTCATGATTCCCCCATTTCTTGTTTTTCCTTGCTGTTCCTGAAACAACTTGCACACAAAGTTCTCAAGCGATGTTAGAGGATCACGCTTTTCAAATATCTGCAACCTTCCCAGCAGTGTTACAGGCATTAAGCAGACCAACCATATGGTCTTCATTATCTACCTTGCTTTCGCAAATGCTGAAGATTCTAATGCCATATTTAGTTGGGTGGAATTAACACTAGAATGGAACGATGATTCCAATCTTGATTCCGTTCCATTACCTAAAACAAAATTGGAATTCTCATTTCTTTGAAATATGAATTCCTTTGCTCGAAGGAATGGACATTCTATCGCCTTTACTTAGGAATCATAATTCTATCCCATGGCCTTACTACTCATGTTTTTATTATTTCAGCTTTGCTCTTATGTTATGCCTAGAGAAGTATATTACTCTTAATATTATAACTTGTATCTCATCATTCAAAAAATTAATATAATACCTTTTTATTATAATATAATATTAAACTATAATATAATATTATATTATAACTTCATTTATGTATGAGTTTTTTATATATAGCCTATTTTAAGTCCAGATAAATGAGAAGGGTTGTGAAAGGTCTACAGTCATTGTAAAATTATAGTTACACCCTATAAACATGAATCCTATTATCATGGTTGCATGAAATATTGGGCAGTTAAAAAAATATATGTACATAAGGTGAATGTGGCAAAAATGATAATGTTAAGATGAATGTATGGTAATATAAGAAAAGATAAAATAAAAAATAAAATTATTTGTAAAAAGGTAAAGGTAGCTTCAATCAAGGATAAATTAAGGGAATGTTGACTTAAATAGCTTGGACATGTGTAATGTAAACTTACAGATGCACCTGTATAGAGAATGACTTGATATATATAAAGAAAAAAAAAGGTAGAAAAAAATAAAAAATTATATGAAGGGAAGTGATAAAGAAATACTTAGAATTTTTGTATCTTACAAAAAAAATATGATTTAAAATAGAGCTGGATGGAAAAAAAGGATTCATGTAACCAACCCAACTAGTTTGAAATTAAGGCTTTATTATTATATATAATATTATATTATAATTAATATTGTATTAAATTTAATATTAGAATATTATAAAGAATTATATAACAACTTTCATTATAACAACTTTAATGTATAATGTTGCATTAAATTTAATATTATGTAATATTATAAAATTATGTAATAACTTTCATTATAAAATTATAATAGCCATATTAAATTATAATATTATAATATTATAATAAAAAAATAATTTTTTTTGTTCTCATCATTGTCCTTGGATCCTTAGAACGAAGGAGCAACTTTCAATCTAATATTATTATTATATTATATTCAATATAATAACTTTCATTACAATATTATATAATAATTAATCTAATATAATAATATGATGATTAAATATAATATAGTAATATTATATTATAATTAATATATTATTTTAAAAAATTAATATTATAATATAAGTTGTTATTTTAATATAATTGTTGTTGCGCAAGTTATATTAATATGATATGCGTTATATTAAAGTTATAAATCATTAATACCAGGATTTTATTTTTTTTTCATAAAATTAAATAAAAGAGTTAATTAACCTTTTAAATTGTACGAGTAGAACTGTAAATTTACAATAAATTTGATTCCATCCTAAGAATGAATTTACATTCCATTTCTTGCTCAATTTTTTTGTTTTGTTTTGTTTCAAACAGACAATGGACTCGCTGGTATAAATGCAATGTTGAGGGAAGTAAAAGGCAGGCTTGACGCGTCCCACTGGTATGACGAGCTGCGGAGGGCGATTCTGGTTGTCGATTACAGGCCCTTTCCGCATAATCGACAACCTGATGCAACATCGACGCTTTGATATTGATAATCGTGCATCCACCTTTTGTGGTTCTATTCTTTCATCTTAATACGATGCCTCTAAAATAGTATATATATATATATATATATATATATATTATATTCAATTCTATAGTAAGCCTCTTCCAATCGGAGGTCCTTAGTTAAAAATTTTAGGTTGCGCAAAGAGAGGTTCTAGGTTCTGTGCGTCTTTTAAGTTCAGTGGTCCATCCATCATATGAGCCCAGCAGCAGCAGCAGCAGCAGCACCACCACCACCACCACCACAAGATTCGCCTTGCTGCCCCTCTAGGTTAAATAACCGCGAGGATAAATTTTGGTTTTGGTTGGGGTTGAGCTTTATAGAGCATCTGGGAGAACAGAATTATTTTTGGAAAGATAATTTATTGAATTAAAAATCTATGATAAAAATTTAAGGCCATCAGACAGACGTGTTTCAGCTCCAGAGGTGAAACTGCTTGGGCATCATCGTCAGCATAACATAACATGCGGCACTGCCCAACTAAATTGCCAATATATTTATGAAACTAAAATATTTCTGCCATGGTATTCGAAACCAAACCAACTGGGGGGGCAAAAGATGGCCTGAACAGGTGAAGCATGAAAGGTGGAACAAGTGAAAATTAAACGCACGAGATAAAAAACCAGCAGTAATTTACCTGTTGTCATCATTGGCATGTATTCTGAATTGCAGCTGACATCATGTGGGAGTGATTCCAGGAGAAATTTACCTGTTGCCTGGCTAAATTAGAAACTAATGATAAAAACCTGGTAGAGTAATTCATTTTTATTAGGGGTTTATCTAACCATTCAACTCGCTCAATAAATGATGTATAAAATACTTCCCAAGTACACTAGAACGACATGAGATACATTGTGGCTACATGAAGCAAAATTCTGGGCCAAGTCTTTTTAAATGCTACAAGGATGCACACAATGCACATCCATAAAACTCAATCTTAAAATTGATCCCCATTTGGTATTTCATGAAAAATATAAACAAACCTTAACAGTGGCAACATTAACAGCTGTTTTGCAGGAAAATAAATCACTAACCATGGTAACCATTATTCTCCTCTCAGAACCATACAACAGAAACAACGATCATCATCTAGAACTTTTGTGCAGCTTGAATCCAAACACCCTAGGTACATAATGCTGGCCTGGCCTTGCTGGTTTAGCGGATGGATAAGTCATCAGATACAGATGAGGGAATGTAGTGCCAATGTAAGCACCATCCATATCTAAACAAGATGTTAAAGAACAAAAATGTATGAACTGCTTTTCTTAGTGCAAAATAAAAATAAGGGATTCTACATCTGTGAGAAGCGTAAAATATTCAATTTCTAAATGCCAAAATGAAATTGAAAAATGCCAGGAATGAATTATCACATAATTATGAAAGAAGAACATTTTAACGAGTCTGATATTCTGTCCACCCCGTGCCTTAATTTTCCGTGAAAACTAGCAGCTCTCTATATAACAAAGGAGAATGTAAATAGAACATGAGGTTGCAACACTTGGTACCTTAATATAGAAATCATACAGGCAGGACGCAGAAGCTGCCATCTTTCCATATCCTAGTATGCAAGTTCATACTTTTGAGGATCATATATCAAATTGTACTTTAATATGAACAATTCACTGATAATGAAAACCTAATCTACCAAACAACTGATTCATGCGCAGATCGAGACATCAAATAAAAAAAAATTAATCATCACTAGAAATATTGAAAAACAAAAAATTTTAACACCCATGGGTGGCATAAAAGTAGTGCCCCCAATAAAGTACAAGGTTGCACAGAGCGCAAGCGCCCTCAAAAAGAATGGAAAAGAACTCCTTTGACTTTGCCCAACCATTTCCAACAAAGATTGTCCACTCAATCAGTTAGTCAGATTGACTTTCTTTCTAATCCTTCTCTTGAAATTTTTACACAAGTTCAGATGATAGCAAAGAGGGACCAAGCATATTAAATGAATGCAAACTTAAGAATGCTGAGGATGAGGCAAAATCAGGCTAGATAAAATAGAAATGAGTAAATTATGTAGGACATGCAGGTAATGCAATGATTTAAGATAAAAGTAATGAAGGATGGTTTAACCTGGTAATAGCAACAAATAGCAAAGAATGAAATAGGCCTTGATATGTGGCAGATCAAATTTGTGGCTAGAGATAAGAAATGTGAGAATAGCAGCAGGGATGGAAGAACAAATAGGATCTCAGCTACCATACAGCAGGGACGAGCACAAGAACAAGGTAGTGGTTGTCATAAAAAGAACAGAAAAGAGATGGGAAAAAAAAAACTTAGGAATCAGGTGCAAGGATGAGCATCCAAGGAGAAGTTGAAGCTGACGAAGAGTCCTACCATTGAGGATAGGATTGAAACATTAAGAATATGAAATGATGCGATTTATGATAATAATGACTTAAAAATAAGGAAAACAAAGCCAAATCTTGATAGTCCAGAAAAGGTTTGTTGCTTGTGGACATAGTTACTGCCTATTTATGACATGCTTTTGCCCACTGAGCAGCAGGTTGGAAGCAGGTCAGTTGGAACCTAATCCAATATCTTAAGTTGGAAGGGTAAGGGAATTTAAGCTAAGGGTTATTAATAGCAGTCTGAAAGATTTTTTAAACTGCCCTATGTAAAGGGGTGAGTAAGAAGGGACATCTCCTAATTATCACCACAATAGACACACAATTTAGTTTGCTAACACCTTATCCAAATTCAACAGAGGAGATGGACTCAAATTTCTTATGCCCATGGTTTCTTCCAAAAGACTAAACAAATCTTTGTTGCTTGCTTCAAGGAAATCCTGAATTGCAGCATTGCACCCTATAGCAATAAAGTAATATCAAGAATATGATCTTCAGAGATGTGGGACCCCAACAGATAGGTCTAATCACTCCACTGCCTTACAGACTTTGCATCAACATCCCACAGCCACAGTATATTACAAATTGCGAGCTCTCTTCAGAATGAAATCCAGTGGATGGTGAGTCACTTGCAAATCATATATGTGAAACACACACATACAGGCATAAACATGATCTTAGCTCAATGGCCAATAAAGGTTAAAAAATTTTATCTAAACTGATATTGGTAAGTACTTGAAATTGATACGATGACCAGGACTTCATCGAACATAAGCATTTCAGAGAAAAAAAATAAAGCACCAACTTTATTTTTCATTTGGCATGGTCTCTAAGATGTGATGTCAAGAATGTAAGAATAAAAGATTAATAATAAGCACATAGCTAATTTCAATCAAATGCATGAATGTCTGCAACAGAAACTAAATGTCATTAGAAGTTGGTATTATGCACACCTTTATCTTAAAATTAATTAATTGTCTTCCCATGTAATAGAACCTAGATAAATCATAGTCAGTGAAAGAATGCATGAGGTTCCCCAAATTTTATATGACACAAAAGAATCACCCAACACAATATAAGCAGAAGCCAAATGCAGTCACAGATAAAAGGATACTGCTCTGGTATTTACATCTTGGAAGGTAAAGATCTTCACATCTTGGACAGTAGATCTTTACAGAGCCATTTCGGGGGATATCTGATGTACCCACTGGCAAGCATGGTTGTCCCCCGCAAAAAACTCGGGGGCAGCGCCCAAAATCTGCTCTCTTATACTTCTCATGCTGCAACAATAAACAAAAGGAATGTCAATGTGCAACCCAAAGGTCATTTAATAAGATGATAAGAATCATAAATTTTACCATTGCATTAAGTCCTTTGCTGGTTAAAATATAACGGGCATGTATAAGACCATACAATAGCTCTGCAGCAGATTCAATCTCACTGTGTTCTTCACCATCAACTTCACCTAAGATAATTAGCATTAAAGTAGGGCAGAAAATAGTGCAGCATCACAATGTAATGGTAATCGTTGAGTTTATACAAATTTAAATGGAAAGATAGAAGACAGTTCAGTGAATAACAAGTTGAGAATGCTTTTTGTTTGCATCAGAATATTTAAAGTGGAAAATGGATGAGATATGAAAACTGAGGCCATATTGAATTTCAAGATCATGAATGAAAACCTGCGCAATATACAAAGATGATGCAAATTTTTCAATTTAAAATAGACAAATGATGAAAAATTTTATAAATTAAGAAATATACCACTTAATGAGTCATTGTCCAAAATCATGTCCAATGCATAATCATAATAGGGAACCTGCACTTGAAGTCCACATAAATTGAAGTCATCTTGTATGTAATCCTCATCAACTTCACATAGGAGCTCATTCCCTCGTAACCCACAAAACCAAGAAATCCATGATGAATCATCTCCTTCTGAAGTGCTAAGATCAGTTTCCTCACTCCCAGTTTCAGATAGTTCTGTATAGACGCAAAAGCAAGATCATATCCCATATCAAAACCAAGGAAGAATGAGCAAACAATCATTAATGAAAACTCAGCAATGTAAAAAATTTCAAGTTAAAAAACACAGAAAAAAAGAAAGGGCAAGAATTGATATTCCTAGATCAGCACATATTAGAAGCTAGCATATGTGAAAAACAATATGCTAACATAGATCATTGTAGAATTATCATCACATAAAGAAGAACAAGTCATATAGGTGAATAACAATGTGATGCAAAAAAATTTTTGGTTTACAAGGCTGTGATAATTTAACTACACCTAAAGAAACGACAGGAGAATTGAATGCCAAAGAACATAATAAGAATTGCATCAACCAAACAAAGACAAAAGGACTCATTATAAATTGACCAAAAATATTCTAAAATCTGTAAATCAATTTACCTGATAATACAATCACATGAATATCAGCTTATGAATATTCCATGATACATTTAGATTTTTAAAAGAGAGGCCCAATGCAAAAGCTCCTACCATTGCAGGATCTGGAGAGAGTCAGATCAACATAGCCTTACCCTTGTATGTCGAGAGGCTTTTTTTTTTTTTTTTTTTTTTTTTTTGTAATGGTCGGGTTACAATGAAGCAACCTTATCGTTGCACCAAATCTTACCCTCATAAATTTAGAGTTTTATTTATTCATTATTTTATCTAGTGTACAAATAGTCACCTAGGCTCTTCATGAAACTCAACTTCTCAAAGAAAAAAAATCAATCACTGGGGGACTGTCAAGTACTGTACTCAATCAGCTTGATTCAAAGCCCAACTAGATTATCCCATAGCTAATTGTTGCAAACCATTTGTCACATACCTGTGTCAATTTTGGTCCAATCCAGATCTTCAGTGCCAGTTAAATATGTTGCTGATACAGCTAGAGTAATTTGAAGTTACAAAGGCTACACTTCCACTCTGGCTCAGTTTCGTAACCAGCTAAGGTTGAAATATGCATTGGTTGCCAATGGGCCATTTCGGGCACCTTGATAAGCAATCTGAGACAATCCCCTCGGTCAATGCAGGTTATCTTTTGGATGAGGGTTTGGCCAATATGGTGCAACTTGGTTATCTCGGCTATACATCACTTATACCAACTTTACTTTCAAAAGGAGAAAAAACTACTCCAATTCATGCTTTAATGAAGGAAAAGGTAGAGTATTTTTGTCGTAATAACAAAGGTAATCACAATATCAGCAGATTGAGCATTAGTATGACATAACCATTATATGGATAACAACATGGTATCACAGGGACCACTATGCTACTTCATGAATAATCGGGTATAAAAATTGTTACCCCAGTTTCTCCTACCTAGTTACTAAATTAAGACTGATGGTTAGGCATATTCCTTTCTTTATTTCCCTTTCCCCCTTTTTGTCAAGTGGTTCAGATTTATTTTGTGAAGTGAGTGGTGAGTGGTTTTGATTTATTTTATAGAAACTCATCAGCTAGGCCAACATATATGGAGACCTTGCTGAAGAAAAAGGTGAGATCTGATAGCAAATGAAGTAAGGATGTACCTAATAACATGCATTTGTGCCAGAAAATCATTTTAAATGTCTTTTTGGCACTTGGAGATCATTTCAATTTTCTTATGGCATAATTCTGGAAGAGAGAGAGAGGAAAAAAAAAAAAAAGAGGAAGACCAAAGGAAAAGCAACACAGACAAAAAAAAGAACAAAAAAGATTGTGTTTCATTTGATTTCTTAAATGTTCAGAAAATATTTGTTGTGTAACCTTCAAGATTTATTCCAAAAGCGCTGGTGTTCCATACATTGCATGTAGCTCTCACCAGCATTAAGACTTCTTGGAATCAATAATGGAAAGTTATCCTCCTTTCCTGATTGGATAGATTTTAATTAGTCTGATGCCCTAATAGTCTCAACTTATACAGCTGTAACAGATGACCTCATTGAAAACATGTTAACAGAATCCAATGCACCGAACATGAGAAATCTTCATCTCAAAGACTGCTACTAGATTAGCATTAGAAACAAATTTGGGATTTCCATGCATTTTGTCTGATATTTTGTAATGATACGCACAATTGAACCTTCATCGATACACCTAGCATGCGACATGTCATTGGTATAAATGTGCGGCCGTGGTTAAACGCGGAACCTTTCCAGACTACAGCCTACCGTAATTGGAAGTACCATGTGGAACTTCAACCTTGAACTCTCTCTCTCTCTCTCTATATATATATATATATACATGCCGGGTGATAAGCTTACCTCGACATCATCCAACTACTCACGCTTTTTCAAGCGTCCAAATCAATACTATCAGCCACATGAAAAGTAAGGGCCGAAGGTAGAATTTTTTTTCTTTTGGCTCCATATCTCAACAAATTTGCCATAAAAAAGAAAGAAAGAAAGTAGGAAAAGGAACCGCAGTAGCAAAAGGAAACGGCAACTGGAGAAGAGGAGGCGGCGGAGCAGTCACCTGGCGGAGGCTTGGCGTCCGGCTGCTTGGCCTCCTTGCTCTTCTGCGGCGGCGCCGAGGTCGAGGCGCTCTCCGGTCGCCTCTTGCCGCTAGCGTTCGAGGACAAAACCCTCGAGGAGACCTTCGGATCGGGCTCCGCTACGGCGGCGCTAGGGTTAGGGTTGGATCTGGTGGCACCGCCGCCGCGAGGGGCGGAACCAGTCTTTAGCATCCTTTTTACAAAACTCGGGCTAGGTTCGGGGTTGCCGTCACTTCCACCCCGCCTCCACTGGATGACGACGATGTTGTTAGGGCAACAAAGGCGAAGGGAGGGGAAGCAACCTCGTCGAAGGAGCCATGCAGCCCGCCGTCTCCACCGATAGCCCTAACCCTAACCCTAAAAGCCCTGGAAGAACAAGCGGCGCAGGGTGCTGCATGAGGAGGGGGTGGGCGGAAGGGGACGACGATCTGAAAATGGACGGCGGATGTTACGAAGCGCTCCCCCCTCGTCATCGCGTCCGTATGCATCCATATATATCCATCCGTCCGTCCGTCCGTCTAACCACTGTCTATCGTTGGATGCTGAGGCCCCACATTCTGAAAACCAATCCTAGAGAAGAAGGAAGAGTGTGATATTTAATAATATGATGATACGACATGCTGAGTTGTTTAAGGTAGAGAAGAGGGGTATGGACAAGTTTTTCAAATTGAAAAAAAAAAAAAAAAAAAAAAAAAAAAAAACTTTCAATGTCCTCACAAATTTCTCCAAAATAATAATTTTTAAATCTTAAATCAGAGAACTTATAAAAATTTATTTTATTTTTTTATTAAACATATAAAATTCTCAATTTTTTTAAATATATTTTATAAAATTTTTAAATAAGAGAATAGTGATAATCCCATCTTTATTTTTTTTACTTAAAAAATAAATCCTTCCTTTCGTTTCCCACTAAGGAGAAAGAGAGATGATGAAGCACAAATATACATTGCTCTCTTTTTCTATTTTTTTTTCTTTTTTTATAAAAGCCAATTAATGGATAAAAATAATGATAGTCCATTACCTACCTTCTTAAAAGAAATAAAAATAGAAACGAGGACGATTTCTCTCTACATTTAGCCGCAAATTTGGGAAATTTCCTACAGCTTGCAGATGAATGGGATTAAATAGGCTGCAAGGTCAATAACATCTTTAGTTTTTTTTTTGACTTTTTTTTTTGATTATTGCTGATTGGAAGTAACATCTGTAATTAAATCACTTATATTTTTATAGTATAAAAAAAATTAGTCAGATGAGAAAGAAAAGTTTGAAGTACCTATAAATCAAATTTATTTACTACCAATTAACTTTCACTCAAATTTTTTTAGCCATATGATTTTGATTTACTAACAGGTTAAGTGGATCAACAAATTGGCTTGGAATGTTATAAATGGTATTAGAATCAATCTGAGCGGATAGAAGGAAAGGGCTACCCAAATCGACTTGAGGCATTACATATGGTATCTAAGGAAAGGATTGTTTAGATGGGCTTGAGGCGTTACAAATAATATGAAAGTCATGCATAGGTTGATGGTGGATAGAAAAAAAGGGGTACTCATAGGATGGTGCACGGTGATAAAGTTCTGCAGGCTTGGTGTCTGGGGTGTATTAGATACCATGAGCTATGCGAAAGTTAGTGATAAAGAAAAGGAATAAAAAAGGGCTACTTATAGAACGGTGCACGGTGGTAGAGTTCTGTCAACTCGTGGGGCTCGGGGTATCCGAGGTGTATCAGACACTCCAAGCCATACAAAAGTTGATGGTGGATAGAAGAAATCGACAAAAGAAAGGGCTACTTATAGTTCACTTCACGATGGTAGTCCTCTTAGCTCGAGGGCTTGTGATAGAAATTTGGTGGCATGCTATAAAGACTCATCCTTACAGCACTAATGATCCAGTTCGGTGGCTAACTTATAATGTGTCAAAATGAGAACTCGCTTATAATGTGAGATTGTAATACCTAAAATAAATAGTTGCACATCAAATGAAAAAGAAAAGTTTGAAGTGCTTATAACTCAAGTTTGCCTACTATCAATTAATTTTCACTCGAGTTTTTAAGGTCATATGTTTTTGGCCTACTAAATGAATAATTGGATGAGCAGATGGGTTTAAGGTTTTTGGAATTCCATTCGATGAAGATGAAATGTGATTAACACGCATCCCATAGTGTAAATCATCAAAATTTTCTAAAAAAGCTAGTATTTTTGGGCTGAATTTTATATGAGTTTCAAAGATATTACGTAAAAAGAGGGCAGAAACATATTATAGTTTTATTCTAGTGGGGATATATATATTTGTTGATTGACTAATTATAGAGCTTACTTTTCTCGTAACGACACGTGAATCCTCAAATCCTTTCAGAAATCTTTCGATTCCCTTTTCTTTGGAGAATTCCTAGCTAAATTTTCTTTTCCCCTTTTCTTTTAGTAGAGGTTCTACTTCCCATTATATTAGACTATGTAATCTAGAAACCAAAGTTTTGAATCATGCAAGGAAAAATATCTTTACCATAACTTCCAACTGTTACTGTGCTACTTTGTTCTTCATCAGCACATTCCTATATTTCTATCATAATATGTATAAAAAATTTTTAATCTTGATGATCTTTTCTTTGTTCATCAACTTAGATTGTGTTGGCATTGTTATCAAATTTTTTCAAAATTTTAGAAACAGAAGCTTTATTTTTCTTTTTTCCCCTATATTTTTGATTAAAAAAATATGTTTAGTAGATAGGCATTTTAGAAAAGTTACTTTCCTAAAAGTTATTTTTTTAAAAGTATTTTTTAAAAATAATTGATTTGAAAACTGTAAATTAAAAAAATAGATGAAATATTTTTCTAAAAATAATTTTTTTAAAAAAATATAAACATAATCGAAAATGAAAAATATAGATTTATATAATTTATATAATTTTTTATTTAATTTAAATTATAAAATTATTATTTTTAAATTTGAATAAAAAAAGATAAATAAAATGTGCATATTAGATTATATCATTTTTTAAATTTTAAAATAAAATTAATTGATTTGAAGTTGTTAATCAAAAATGAAAAGGTTAAAATAATAATAATAATAAATATTAGTTCATACCATGAATAAATACTACAGTACTACTGCACTAAATGTAAATGAGAAAAAACATTTAAAAAGAAGATAATTTAAGATAAAAAAACTCACTATATCAAAAATTATTTAATGCAGCCGTAAAAAAAGAGCAAGATGGCATCTAAATATATAATTCTCATTAACTCATAAAAACAGGGGATATGCAAGGATATTTATAGGCTTTGGGACCTGTCCGGTGGATGAGTGTGACAGTCTATTCTTAAAATCCTTGCATATCATTGCATTCCTAGAAAGAAATATCATTCTTCCGGTGAACTAACTGCTGGAAGTTTAAAATAGTGATTATTTCCCCTTCCACTAATATTGATGGTGGCTTGTCCCACCGATAGATGCCTTCTAGACCGATCTTCCACCCAGACTCGACTCCATGGTCTCTGAAAACCGAGCAGGCATTGTCAGATTCTCGAGTTCGCATTGAACTCGACTATTTTGAGGGCACACCTTTTAGAAGCTTCTTTCTAACGATGACCCGATCGCCATTAACTGGCTTTTAATCGCACACGAAACACCATCAGATGAATCTTACCCATTTGGTTTAGTTGAGTATCGGCCAAAGCCTAGCTTCTTACGTCAAGCTTTCGTCTCAATTTGTATTTTCGCGGCGCGCCACCGGCACTAGCCAAGGTATTTGCAAAAATGATATACATTTATATTAATTTTATATTTTCGAAATAGAAACAAAAGATTTTACAAAAATAATATTAAAGTAAAAAAATAATATTTTAAATATTATTTTTGAGACCGCAGCATTTTAAAAATGCTGACGTGTTACCTTTAAAAATGACGCTTCAAGTGCCGTTTTTAAAAATGACGCTTAAGTGTTGTTTTTATCGTGATCCTATAACCCGGCCTTCCTTTTTTTTCTCTTCCCAATTCTTCTCTCTCAACGCCGCCTCCTTTTCCTCCAACGCTTTTCTTCTCCTCTTGAAAGGGTTTTGTATTGAGAGAAATGAGAGGTACGGTTCTCTTTCTTAATCATTTTGTTCTCTTTCGTCCATAAGACTTATTATGCCATATTTCTTGCAATCTATCAAAGTATACCTAGTTTTTGGAGATAGAATTCTTTTAATTTATTTTTATTATTGCTTAGAGTTTTTTTTTTGTTTGTTTGATGATTTGCGCTTGTAGATGTAAGAAAGGTTAACTTTAAGTAAAATTTTTTAGATACACATAAGGTTTTTTTAAGTTTAACTTTATGTGCAGAAGAGAAATAATTTTTTTTTTAAAGTTTTTTCGAAGAATTTACTCTATTGTTCATATGTTCATAGCTTTCATTAGTTTTTTATTTTAAATATTATAATAGGAACGATGATGAGATTAGAAATGATATATATTTGAGTATTGCTTTGTTGACGTCAGATTGAATTTTTTTTGTTCAACTCATCTTGGCTGATAGCAATCTAGGAGGCTTTGGTTGACTTGCCAGGATATAAAGTTTTTATTTGCCAAGGTACGTATCTATTATTTAAATGCTAAATATTTCTAAAATACATGCATATTCCATTATTAGTTTGTTTGTAGCTGATGAGTAAAAATTTTTTATTATACAATATTATGCATTGATGCATAGTATGTAGATTTATTTTAAACGCCATTTTTCATATGAGCACCGAAATTGTTCGATTGCTGCTTTATTATGATGGATCAATTGAACATGGCCTAAATGGGAGACAATATAATCAATCTTTACGTAAAAGTTTTAGATTGAGCACGAGAACACGTTATGTTGAGTTGGTCAAGCAGGTTTATAGTGTGCTTAAAATTTCAGTGCAACAATATATTTTGAAATTAATATCGAGATCTCTGACATTGCATCAAAAATATATGTTTCATCCAATCGAGGAGAACGATAATGTGAAGGAAATGTTGACATTTTTTTCTAAATTTTCAGATTATCGCTATGTTGAATTATATGTTTTCAAGGAAGATGCTCCGGATCCATACAATGTTGGTCATACAGAGGATGTTCAGGACAGTTCTCCTATAGCCTAGCAGCAGGTCAGGACTCCAGTGGGTTTCTCGATGATTGAAGGAGTTATGCCAGTAGTGCAGAGTGTTAATATGGCAAACAATCAGTTCAGTACTAATAGTCGGGGAATTGAGTCAGATGAGAGTGCAGATGATGACTGACGAAGAGTGAGGTGAAGATGAAGACTCACATGGAGATTATATAGTTCATGAAACTGGTTGTAGTTCTATTCTTGCATCTAGTTATCCAGAAACTGTTCCTAGTTAGGTGCATGATCATCAAGTCTTTGCACATGGCCAAATACCAAAATTTTATCATGACTTGAATTTGCAGGATGGTGGTTGTGTTAGTACTCAAAGACAATTACCTTTAATTCTCAATTTTGAGATTCGTCAATGATTGAGTTTGCTACAAGATTATTGTTTACTAGCAAAGATGAATTGAAGAAAGCATATGAAATTTATCACATTAAGAAGCATCGCATATATAATGTAGTGGAGTTGAAGAAAGCATTCTGATTCGTCAAATGTGCCTCTTCAAGTAATGCACAGAGTTGTCATTAGAAGTTGCATGCTACAAAGTTGAAGAAGCATAGATTTATTGAGATCATAAGATACGAGGGACCATACTCTTATTTATTTAATCATGTAACTCGGGATCACAAATACATAAATTCACGAGTTATTAGTCATGTAGTTTGACATATTGTGGAAAAAGATTCAAGTGTGAATATTAAAGCTATCATTGCAACTTTGACAGAACAATTTCATTATAATGTGTCATACTCTAAAGCATGGCGTGGGAAGCAGAAGGCATTAATTGATATATTTGATGAATGGGAACCGTTATATGCTAAGTTACCTAAATACATGCTTGCACTTCAGAATGCAAACTCCGGAACAGTAGTTGTTGGGATTTCTATAATGCAGGGTCTTCTAATGTACATGTCCTGAATTATGCTTTCTAGGCATTTCAACCATCCATCAAGGGGTTTCATATTGTCGCCTAATGATTTCGATTGATGGAATACATCTTTATGGAAAGTATAAGGGGAAGATACTCATTGCGAAGCACTGATGCCGACAACAGGATATTTTCACTAGCCTATACAATTGTGGATGAAGAGTCTATTGTTAGCTGGAGTTGGCTTTTGTTAAGGCTCAGGAGGCATGTTGTGAAAGATAGAAATGATATTTATCTTATTTCTGACCAACATCCATGTATACTAAGTGCTATACCAGATAACGATAATGAATGGGCTCCACCATGAGCGTATCATCACTACTACTTAAGACATATATGCAGTAATTTCAACTCAAGATTCTCAAATGTTCAATTGAAAAAAGCTATATGAAAAGCAAAGAGCAAATATCAGCTTCGAAAGTTTAACTTTCTCATAGAATGGATTAAGAGAATGAATGTAAAAGCTTGGACTTGGCTATCAGAGTTGGAACTGGAAAAGTAGACATTGGCACATGATGGAGCTTCCACTATGGTATTCTAACAACAAATCTCTTAGAAGTTTTTAATAGTGTACTAAGGGGAGCTAGAAATGTACCGATAATGGCCTGCGTTCAGATGACATTTTATCGTCTTGTTAAGTATTTCAATATGAGACGCACGGAAGCCATCAGATATGTGCAGGATAATTGAAATAAATTTTTCACTACTCATGTGACAATTAAGCTTGTTGAAGGTTAAGCGAAAGCTAATGAGCATAGAGTGTTTAGATACAACATGCAAAAAGCCACTTATGAAGTCGTTACAAAAAGGTCAAGTGAAGCTCTTAGGAGTGGAGGGAACGTCCAGAATGTGTCACTCATTAACAAAAATTGTTCCTATGGAAAGTGGATAATTTATAAATATCCATGTTCATACGTCTTAATCGTGTGCCACCAAATTGCCATGGACACAATCCCTCTTGTTGATGAAGTATACACAATTGGCTCTTATATAAATGCATGGGGAGGTGAGTTTAACCCGTTACCCTACGAAGACTACTGGCTGGATACATTTACATGCATTCCTAATCACAACCATTTCAGACCAAAGCAAAAAGGAAAGCCTAAGTCAACACTTATTAATAATGAAATAGATGAGGTGCAATCAAGAAATAAAAGTCATCGTAATATTTATAAGCAAATGGGTCATTCTCGATGCCATTGTCCTAATCTAAATGTTGAACCTTTAGGGTCCTAAATTCATGTATTTTGAAATTAATGTATGTTTTATGGATGACATTAGTTTATCAAGTGATTCATAAATGTAACTATTGCATGTAAAAATTTGGATGACTAGTTTATTTACATTTTATGTGCTTTTACTTCATTTCGATATAAAATTTTGGATGACTAATGATTCGTACTATGTGTTCTTTCTTCAATTTGTATTTTGGGTGATGTCTCAGATGTTATTAGAAGCTGTTTATTTTTTCTTTAAATTGTATCACTCTGATGTGTTTGGAACTTATGGTACCAGACTCCTTTACTTGACACTTGTAAAAGTCATTATAGAGCTTCTGATACTCTTTTGAAATACTTTTGATACAGTTCTGAAACTCTTTTGAAATGCTTCTAAAACACTTTTGAAACTCATACTGAAACTCTTTTGAAACACTTTTGAAGGCATTTTGAAAAACTGTTGAAACTCTGTTGAAATGCTTCAGATACACTTCTGAAACTCTTTTGAAATACTTTTGAAACTCTTTTGAAATTCCTTTGAAATGCTTCTGAAACATTTTTGAAACACTTTTGAAACACTTTTGAAACTTTTTTGATACACTTTTAAAACTCTTCTGATACTCTTTTGAAACACTTCTGAAACTCTTTTAAAATTCTTCTGATACTCTTTTGAAACACTTTTGAAACACTTTTGAAACTCATTTGAAATGCGTCTGAAATACTTTTGAAACTATTTTGATACACTTCTAAAATTCTTTTGAAACACTTTTGAAACGCTTTTGATACTCTTGAAACTCTTTTTAGGTACTTCTGATACACTTTTGAAACTGCTTCAAAATGCTTTTGGAAGTAACATTCCAAATGTCTCTTTTGAAACACTATTCGATCATGTTTGAAAAACTTTTGAAACTCTGTTGAAACTCTATTATAAAGCTTCTGATACACTTTTAAAATACTTTAGAAACTCTTTTGATACACTTTCAAAACTTTTTTGAAATTCTTCTGATACTCTTTTGAAACACTTTTGAAACTTATTTGAAATGCTTCTGAAATACTTTTGAAACTCTTTTGATATACTTTTGATACAATTTTGAAAAAACTTTTGAAACGCTTTTGAAACGCTTCTAATATACTTTTGAAACTTTTTTGAAACTTTTTTGATACACTTCTGAAACTCTTTTGAAACACTTTTGATATAATTTTGAAAAACTTTTAAAATGCTTTTGAAATGCTTTTGATATACTTTTGAAACTCTTTTGAAACTCTTCTGATACACTTTTGAAATATTTTTGTAACTCTTTTGAAACTCTTTTAAAACGTTTTTGAAAGTGACATTCCACATGTCGTTTTTATTTTACTGTTATAAAAAAATTAAATTTTTATCAGCAAACTCAAAATCAAAAACAATACCTCAATCCGTGCAAACCAACAATTCAATAATGCAAGTCAGAAACCATCACAACATCTCAGCAACATAACAAAAACTCAACAAATTAAAACATATCTCATATATTAAACAAAATAGTCTTTACAATAATTAATTTATTTACAATAACCTAGTATCACAACCCCGTCTAGGAGGTCGTCAAACTCGTCTAGTGCGTCATGCATAAGTCGGAATTGGTTGAGAGCCCTCATCAACTACTTGAGACACCCCTTCATGCGTGGGGATCGTACTATCAGGAATGATATCTGTCATATCAACGTCATCAAGAAAGTGGGTAGCATCCTTGTTAACCTCGGTGATATCCATATCAACAATGTCAGCAATCAGTAACGTATCAACAATGTCAGCAATGCTGTGTGATCGCGACTACCAGATGTACCCTCACCTACATGACTCATATGTAAAAACTCTGTGCATATGGCGACCACATGTAAGAAGGCGATGGTGTATAATAAAATTTATCCGTCGCAGGATCCTCATCTGCATGTGCCATCGCCGATTCCTCGTGAGCTCATGCCACTGCAGGTGTACTCCGAACATACTGATGGCCGATTATAGACATTGTGTTATCAATCATCGCCCTCATGTCCTTCAAAATCTCTAGCCGCTCGGTCTTTAATGTCGTATATATAGCTCGATCTATATCTAAGGCCAATTGTTGAAACCTCTCATGCTGTATGAAAATGACAATATAAAATCAAAAACAAAAGACATTAACTCAAAAATAAATGATATTAAATAATTTTTTTAGAACAATACTATAAATTCAAATGAAGCTCCTTCCCCTTTGTAGCCCGTAATAGGATACTCAGAACGGCTTATGCATATATATGTTATACTCCTAAACCATTCCATATACTCAGGAGGAAATAGGACTCCCTTAGCTATAGGCTCCCAATAATAATGTTTTCACGCCGCACATTCCATATAATAATATGTGTGGCACATTCCATATAGTAATATGTGTGGCGTGTATGACATCCCACGCAGCAGTTACCCTCCCTCGTCGATCAATCTGATGAAGCTGAAGTGACGTATCGTATGAAAATGGTATCGACTGATGGCAACCAAATTGCCGAAGCACTCGGTCTAGCAAATGCCACTCCACTATATCAAAACAAATAAGCGGGGTCTGTGCCATCCAAAGATTTGAACTAAACAAGCAGCTTGGAGGCAAAATAGAGATAATCTCTAGCGTATAAGGACATCATATGAACTGCATGTAAAAAAATCATCAATCCAGAACCTATCTACATTAAATAAAAAAACAACCTAGGAAATAAATTTGAAATTGAATAATGACATACCCGTTAGGGACTATCATCCAATACGTCCAACTGGTCCCTATAAGCACACAGTATATGGGTTGGGACATTTCTTAAGTTCAATTTCATATTCCATCTATGCCCCCATGGTGCACCTAAAGTGCCAAGCATCATCTGCATCAAGAGGTCTAGCCTCCAGAGTCTCAAGTCTGATGGGACGAAAAATGGATAATCATTCCCATGCCCATATCTGAATGTTCGGATAATTCTCAATATTAGTAAATAATAACAAAAAAATTTCAAACTAATTCATAAAAATAAAGTGTTTACCTATAACAAGGGCAAGTATCCTCCTATTTCTGTCTAGGTAGGGTTCGTTTCATGACAGAGTGTCCGATACAAACCAGCGAGTGTAGTCGAACCCCAGCTATAAACAGCAAATGCCCTCAAAGTCTTCTAAAAGAGGCATATACATCAACTTTACTAAAAATCCGAAGGTATCTGGTAGGATTACTCCACCTATGATTCGGAGAAGTTGCCCCCTCACAAACTGCTGGACAACCTCATCATCTGCATCTTCATATAAGTGGAAGTCTCCGTAGAACTGATCAAAAAATTTTAAAACAAAACAGCCTTTAGAAAAGGCCTCGGTAGGGGGTTCAATCCCAAACAACCTCACGAATATATCCAGCCACTGCTGTAATATATAATGCAGATCTAGCCCAGTAATCGCGATCCGATTAATCCGTAAACTACTTAGAATACTAACATCCTGTAGTGTGATTGTCGCCTTGCCAAACGGGAGATGAAATGTGTGGGTCTCCTGCCGCCACCTCTCAACAAGTGCAAAAATAAGGCTGGCATCGAGTCAAATCTGACCTATCTAATATACGCCATATAGACCAACCTGCTCTAAATAATATTGCACTTGTGGGTGTGCCATGTCCGATGTCTCCTTCCATATCTGTGTATCATATCGACGACATCTAAACATCGGTAACTCCTAAAACAAATTCATTACAATAATACATATCAATAATATAAGCATAACATTGTGGCAAATTGTTGGATTCTTATGAACATCAAGCACTTGAAACTCACACTATATATCTATTTAACATTCATGTGGTTTGATCTATTTAAACAAAAAAGCATAATTACATTAATAATGAGATGAAAACTAGGATGATATACACTGAAATTTTTAATTAAATAATTTTTAATAAAATAATTTCAATGAATGTTAATCCAGTAGCAGTAAACAACTAAGGCAATAGCTTAAATATGATTCAATTTCAAAATAAATTATATTTGTCTAAAACTAAGCATGCATTTGCATAAGTAATCTATGATTCAAGTAATTTTGCAAAAATGCCATAAATTTGTTAGTCTAACTAATGTTTCTAAATCATTTTCAGCTAGCATCATTAAGACCCTCAGGGACCTCCTCTATATGTTGAATTGCTTGAATGCCATGTTCAAGAATCCCTAGCTTCTAATTGATATTGCGAACACTTTCTTTATTCCATTACTTGAGAACAGCATTCGTATGTTTTAGTTGTTGGGGCTAAAGAAAAAATGACTTGTTTTAAGAGTATGGTGTCGTGGTCTAGGAAATCTTAATTTTTTTTAAAAAAATTTAGCCTAATTATTTTTGAAGAAAATGCCATGAAATTGTAACAAACCATATTTAAATCATTTTCAGCTAGTAACAAACCACATTGAAATTTTCACAGTTGATTTGACTTAAGAAGAAGAAAAGACTTATTTAGTTCGAATTCGTAGTTGCCGTAGAGAAGGAAAGAGGAGGGAAAACGTTGGGAAAGAAGAAAAGAGGAGGGAAGAGTGCCGAATGAGAAGAAACGAGTGAGGAATGCTGGGAAAGAAGAAATGAAAAAGGAGGGAAGGCCGCGGGAGAAAAGTGAGGAGGGGGACGAGGGGCGCAGGAGAGAGGTGAGCACGAGAGAGTGGTATATAAGTGAAAAAAATGACACTTGGAGTGTCGTTTTTAAAAGCGACAATCCAAGTGTCGTTTTTAAAAATGATACTCAAAGTACCATTTTAAAAGGCAATACGTCAGCATTTTTTAAATACTAATGCGACCTCAAAAGCAACATTTAGAATACCATTTTTACCTCCAAAAATAACATTTCAAATATTTTTTCATTTTAATACCATTTTTGTAAAATCTTTCATTTTTACCCCAAAAGCATAAAATCAATTTAAATTTATAACATTTTTGCAAATACCTCCGCACCTGCCTCTCTCCGCCTCTTTTTTCGTTGTTAAATCTCTTTTCATAAAATTTTACTAAAACACTTCTTTAAAAAAATGGATAGAAAAATCATAAAAATAACATTTTTTATTAATAATGCGTTCTAAAATTCATTGGAGACGATTGAATTTATCTCTCTAATACTTAGATTTGTTATAATGATGGTACATTATAATTTGTAGATTATGAACTCCAAACACAAAATAACTTCTGCGTGGGAGTAACGTTACGGGAGCCTCTACAATACACACCAACATCCAAGAAAGCTACACATAAATGGCACCCCAACATCCAAGAAAGCTGCACATAAATGGTAAAAGATTTTGGCAAGTTTTACGCCAATGGTGTAACATCTTAGTATAACACTCATGCAACCAAGATGTGGACTTTATTTGGACACGAATTGAAGGAAAATTATGTTACCATTTTGTTCTCAACCAACATAAATAAAAATAAAATTTTTTTACAAAATCTAATAACATCCTCTTTCACTTTCTTCTTACAACCAAACAACGAAGAATTCTTGACTTCCCATTTCTTTCACTAGCAAAATTTATTATTATTATTATTTTTCTCATCAACCAAACAAAATCTTACCTGGTTAAAAGACAAATGAGCTCCTTTATCAATACAAACCTGTTTCAGAATGCTCCAATTTAGAACTGCAATTATGGAAGCCAACCCATTAACCATCAGCATACCCGTATAAAGAACCAAAGAAGAGCAAGAACATAGATCCAATAAGACGCATCAACTTAACTCATAATACATAGCAAAAATCAATGACATTTATGTTGTTATCAATTCCAAACATTTTTCCAAGAATACAGTGCCGACTTTCTTGAAATCTCCATCAATCCTTAATTCTCAGACTCTGTAGCCGACTGTTAATGATAATGCCACCTTTGTAACCTGCGCTCTGCGCAGAGCACAGCAGATTATATACAAGTATGATTTACCACTGAACCACAGTCGCACCCGAATTACAGTAGATGTGACTTGCCTTTGCCATACAAGGGGCTGCAACAAAACTGGGAAACTTTGAGACTACTGTATACAATTTGATTGCAAAAAGCCTCATGGAAATCAGTGGCTGAATTCCAAATAAAGCTGTAAAGTTGGCCTCCAATGTACAATTCACGTTACACTTGTCAGCAACTGAGGAGCTTCGGTGAATTTGAAAGTCAGAATAAAAGGTAATTTTGGTGGTGAATCATGTGGGATTTGGAACGTTGCGATGAGTGTCAGCAAAATCTCTGATAATACGCTTAAGTGTCCGTCCCCCTTTTCCCTGCATGTGGACATGGTTACTTCTACTTGCATCAGAGGTCTTGCCCTCAAGGTAATCTGAGGCTGCACTTGCAAGTGCCTTCAACCATAATGGTACTATAGTTTCTGCTTCACCTTGCATCAGATACTCTGATGGCAAAGATTGCACCTGGCATCATACATAAATTAATTGTCAACCTGAAGATACTTCTAGCCAAAAAATTATCTACCTCAATGCAACATCACAACTTAAACCGCACATACAGTACAACAAGCACATGTTGATCATTAATAAGCATATCTATATAGCTTGACACCAAAACACATCTTAAAACACTAGAGCTCATGCTATCAATCTCAACTTGATAACATCCCTCTCACACACCAGCGTCATGATTACCCCAAAATCTGGTAACTCAGGTCCTAAAGAATGCTTTCTGAAAGAGTAAAATTGATCCTCAAGCGAATTTTTGTTCCCTTAACTCAAAAATGTTTATATTGATGATAGAGCCTTTCAATAAAGGAATATTAGCTTTTGCTGCATGATTTTACTCACTGCCCAAGATGAAGATAGCAAGAGAAGCTTAATACAACATATCTTTGATGCATATCTTTGTTCAGCATTTGTCATGCTATTGACAAAAATATATGCCCAAACTGCCAATGTGATGCACAACACCTACATTACTAACGATGACCACCAACACTGGCAGAACCACTGCTATGACTGCTTTCTCAATTATTCAGATCCCACATGCTTGTTTATACTGGAAAAGTACAGTATGCGTGAAGATTTCCAACCCCCAATCCCCCTCCTCTCAGGCTGATCAGGTTTGATGCCCATTTAATATAACTTGTAGCGGCCTTTAGGGTTTACAATCTACTTATGCCATGTGCAACAAGTGCTTGGAATGTAAGACCTTGACAGGACTACAAGGGATCAAATATCACAGTAGGTGAGACATTCTCACCAAAGAAGAAAAGGCGTAACTCATTCAAGTAATTAAATAGAAACAGGAAATGAAAATTTTTGAATGTTCACTCTCTTATTGAAATATTGGTCTCTCTATGAAAAGAAAAATTTGACTAAATATGAAACCAGATCAAGCTACTTTTTATAAGTTAAAGAATAAATTGGGCTGATTTCATACTTGGCAGCATTTTCATAAAATTTGTATGCTTAGCATGATTTAGTATATTTATCTATCATTATGCGTGCATGTGGGTTGACGTAAATCTGTGCCTATAAAAGTCCTGAGTAGCTTATGGATCTTTGCAAGAGTGTTTAGCCCGGTAGGGAGGTCTTGGACACTTACAAGGCCAAAGATCCTAAAAATACAATTTCTGGCTAGCATTTTTGGTGGTCCTATGTTGTTAGAAATGATATTGGACCCATGGCATGTCTGATTAGGTGATATTGTAGCACGGATATTTTTGAAGCTGCCATAGATTAATCACGGTGTTAGTGATTATATTTTATTGGATTTGGGCCTCTAGACTGGCAAGGATGTCATAAATAGATGGAGTATGTCAACACTTGTACAGGCATGTGTTTAGTCTCATACTGAGATGGCAATTTGCAGTTGCCTATCGATTGCCTAACCCTACTCAACCCATCTAAAATTAGAGGTGAGGATGGATATTAAAGATCAAATTTAAAGCAGGTTGAAGGCGGAAGCGTGTAACAACACATCCACCACAAACCCAACCTGGAATAATTAGCAAAAGTCTAAAATACCTTCGTTATATAAGTTTAAAGCCCTCACTATCTCTTCTTTTCCTAAACCTTAGCCACTTCATTCCAATCCCTTCTCTATGCTGCAATACATGGCCTCTCCATCCTTTGTAATAGTGGCCTGTCTTTCCTCTATGGCTTCCCTTTGTTCTCCTCTACTTCATTCTAAGAGCTCCTTCCCTCATTTTCTTTGTTTAATATTATGTGAGGTGACAACAACAACAACAAAGCCTTAATCTCAATCTATTTGGAGTTAGCTATGTAAATCCTTTTTCTTCATTATGCTCAATTTAGAGTTATATTTTTATAATATGCAAAGATATTAACTCTTTATTCCCTCTTTCCATGTAATTTTTGATCTATCTTTATCTTTTTCTTCTTCTATATGTATCAAATCACTTTTTCATATCGTTGCATTCTTAGGTCTACATTGCAAATATCTAAACCATCTAATTCATTCTTCTCGTAATTTATCCATCATTGTGCTACTTCCATCCTCTTACAAATGACTATTTCTTATTCTTGTATTTCTACATAGTTATCTCAATATTTCGTTTCATCCATATTCATCTTGTGCATACGTAATTTTTTAATTGCCCAACATTCCGTATCATAAAGCATAGTCAGTTTTATAACTATTTTATTAAATTTTTTCTCTAACTTGGTAGTATTTTACGATTACATAATATTTTAGTTATACTTTTTTTATTTTATTCAACCTGCTTTAATCTTATGGACAACATCACCATTAACCTCTTCTTTATGAATAATCGATTCTAAAATAAAAAATGATTATTTTAAAAAACTTTATTATCCTTAATTTTTGCTCTATCTTTATGTCTATTTCTAATTGTACTAAAACTACATTCCATTTATTATATCTTTATCCAACTTAACCTAAAATTTATTAAACAAATTTATCAACTAAGTTACTTCTGCATCACCTAACATTTTTAAATCTCGATAAAAATTTTCTCATGCCACCTTACTCTTCCTATTTTCATTTTTTTTTAAGCATCTTTTACCTTGGATATCCTAATTGTATGAGTATACATGAAATATTTAGCTTCAATAAAACTAGTAAGGTATCCTAAATTATTGACATGATTTTCATTTAATGATTTATCTTTCTTAATCAAAACTTTTTAATCATCTTTAATACATTTAACCTGAATCATACCTCTAATTTCCTTTCTCTTAATCTTATCCTATATATTTTTCTCTCTATTTTTAGTTTTTTGCTTGTGACATAACTCTTTAAAATGAATGCCTTTTCCTTTTGATTCTTTCAGCACCTATATAGCTATTTTTCTTGTATTATTAGCTATCTCTTCTCATATGATATTGATTTTTCTATTTAAACTCCATTTTCCTTTATCATCCACTACCTGATCTTCGGATTCTTATATTCTTTACTCTTTCTTCATTTCCAAGTTCATGCATCCATAACCATTAATCTATGTTGTGGATGCATAAATTAAATGAAAGTCTTTTTTAAAACATCTGTTGGCTAATACTAAATCATAGGATATTGAAAACTCTAAAATAGCATCTTCTTCTTCATTTATATCTTCAAAATCATAATCTTCATGTACTCTTTTAAACTCTATATTATATTTTTTCCACACGTCCAAATCTCCTTCGATTTTTTTTTTTTACTAGGAATCTTTTAAATTACTTCATTTATGTCCTTCCAAAAGCATTGCTTTGTAACATTATCTAAATTTACTTGAGGAGCATAAGCATTGTAATATTAATGGACTCCTCTCCTCACATCAATTTAATCAAATTATTGTATCTTTTAAAATCTTATTTAAAATGATTCCTATTTCATTTTTATTCCCATCTTTACTTGTATACCAAAGTTTATAACCATCAACCTATTTTTGCCTTTTCTCCTATTCACTTAGTCTCTTGAAGGCAAATTACATTAATTCTTCTTCTAATTATTGTATTTATTAGTTTTATTAATTTTTTTCTTAATGACCCTATATTTCAAATTACTAAATACATTCTACTTTTCTGAACTTCTTTACCCATGTCTATCTATAAAAGTGTGAGAATCTTTGTTTACTTTCCTTCAAACTCGGACGCCAATCTAACGCATCGCTTCTGGATAATGTCCTAACCCTTGCAAACTTTTCGCTATATATTATGTGAGGCATTGAGAATTAATATTGCATTTTTTTTGTTAGTTTGCTTTGTATGATGAAAAAGAGAAGACAAAATGGGGTGGATTGCTTCGGGTTCCAAGATTTAAGTATATCCATGAAGTGGGTTTAGGGAAACTCTAATCCAACCTCGAGATAGATACAGGTTGGAAGTGGGTATGGGGTTCCCCATCATAGGATGAGTACGGGTAATAGCATACTTGCCCCAAATTCGCCTTGTTGTCATCGCCTCATATTGGTTGTGCATAAGGGGTATCTTGGGTTCTTATAGAAAGCCACGGAACTTAGAAATGTAACTTCTAACAAGTCTTTTTGGGTATGCAGTTGAAAGAGGCAGCAATGCTTCCATGTTTTGAATTGCTATTTTGTAATAATTACTTTCCCTTATCAATTACGTTAATGGCACTAAATAAAAGACTACACTCAAATGCCTACATGACAGTACAACATAATGCATATTGTCTTATATACCTCAATGTCGGATGATATGTATTGTGGTGCGTCAGTTTTCAAACCTTAATTTGAAAACATAGTGCTTTGCTAAGACATTCACAACTTTATCCTTTTTGCTTATATAAACCTGTCCATGAATGGAGACAGATGAGTTTTAATGGATGCACAGTTAATAGACTACATGGCTATTAATCTGCGACATTAAATTCCTGTTCTGAATGATAGAGCCTGAACATGAGGCCTGAGAGCCCATAAAACCGGCAGGAAGTAGATTAGTCAGGCATGCATGCAGTTTGCATACTTGCAGTCGAAAAAGAAATGTGAGCATGTGTGCAGCCCATGTGCACTCATGCAGACAAACACACAGAGAGAGAGAGAGAGAGAGAGAGAGAGAGAGAGAGAGAGAGAGAGAGAGAGAGAGACCGTTGATTGCAGCCATCCACATAGAGAATCCCAACAAAGAACTGATTTCCAGGTTGTTCTCTCACATAAACTGCACAATGCTGCTACTTGCTGCAAGATTGTTGCAGACTTGTGCACCTGTTAAGAAATTCATTAGTTATAAAATGATGAGTTGAATTCATATAATTATAATGGATGTCCAAACAATGTCCAAATATAATTGATCTACTAAGTCACTTCTTTCATTTCAAATATGCTAAAGATATTTGGAATTACCCCATACCGAGACATGGTGCCAATTTTTTCTCTTAATCATAATACTACTTGGTACCAGGTATGGGTTGGTGCTACTTGGTCCAAAGAGGTTTGGTTCACACTAAAGTGAAACTTAGTACCATATTAGTACCTTACTGGTATAATCAATATGGGGTGGGTCGGTGCGGTAGACCTTGCTTTTATGTAAAGTGAAGGAAGTTTATCTTCCTAAATTGAGAAGAAATATTTTGACTCCTATACGCAAAGCTAATGCAAAAATGAGAGACTAAGAGAAAAACATCATTCTAATGCCATAGCAAGAACAATGCTCATAAAACTACCACCCTCCGCTCTTTATTGTTCAAGATGAGATGATTAAGCTTGCAGAAGCCATGAATGGGACAGAACACAGATAAAAGGTAACATAAACCTCTGCTTCACTTTCTTATACTTGAGTAATTCAAAGAAACAATTTATAGAACTAAGCCCTTCAAGAAGTTTGTGTGAGTACTGTGTTTTACAAGTGGGCACCAGAACTGTGATTTCTAGATTTCAAAGTTGAGGCTGGAAAATTGGAGGAACAATAATCCAAAATCATGATGGCAGCATAATACCAACTGCCAATTTCAAACTTTGAACTTTTGGGACAACATTACTTTGCAAGTGTAGGTCATGAGTGGGACTATGGAAAAGCAAATAGAAAAAAAGCTTTTTAGCTCTAATTTATTCTCAAGTACATTGATACTACATGTAGTTGATAACTTTGAAAGAAAATCTAGATATATCTGGCTATGAAAATTGTCACAATAAATAAAAATTCTTTAAAATGGCTTATGACTCATTCTGATGGATATTGGGAGGTGCGTATTTACCCTTGACATTGCTGATACACCAAGGAGAGCATATACCACATTAGATATGAGTCCTTCACCACTGCGTGACAAAACATGAATTGCCACTGCACTTAATGATCCTTCTGTTATACAAGCCAAGGACTCCAATACAGAGGTCAGGCTGACCTCTAGGAAACCTGTAGAGATATAATACTTATAAGAAGCTATATCATATTAAAAAAACAGAAGTAATTCAAATACTTATGTTCAATTTATGAATGCGTAAGCCTTAGAAGGTTCGTTCAAGTTAATCAAACAAAATTGTCAAAATGAGAAACCAAACAGTTATTCAGCATATGCCAAATCAACTGCAGTCTGCAGGAGATAACACATATCAATCATTTGCACTAAAATATAGTAAAATTTCAACCTTAACCTAGTAACAAAAGATTATAACATAATTACATTTCTTCAACTAGCAGTATAGACAGACATTATTTACACAACTATAGCCTTCAGATTAAATTCTGTCACAAGGCAAGCTAGAAGATTTGAGTTTGGAAGATGCCTGAAAAATGAAGAAAACAGTTAGGAACCATAACTCACTTAGTATGCTTAACAATGAAATTATTGCAGTGGATTTAACATTCAGGTATAGATGGTTCCTGAATGAGAGGCAATAGAAACTTATTTTATAGCAACAGAGCAAGGAGGCAGGCATGATATTCTTATGATAAACAATGAGTTATGAGCACCTAAAATGAGTCATGGGGTAATCAAATGATAATAACCAAAGTTCAATAGGATATCGTATATCTAGGCCTAACAAACTATAAATGTTTCATTAGCTGCAACCAACAAGTAGCAAGAATTTATCAGCCAGAATCATCAAGAAATTGCTCTTAAACTGCGGGTTGGATAAACTGGTATCAAGAAACTTCCTCTCCACCTCTTAAAAAAGGAGATACATAGCACTAAAATACTCTTGATGTGTGACAGGACATGAGATTCTAAGTCCACAGTCTCCAAAAATCTTCAGCTTTACTTACATGAAAAACTACAAACATGAGGCATAATGCATGTTACAAAAACAAAGTATATCAAACAACCAGACCACATGGTACATCTTTTTTGCCAGTCTCAAACTAAGTGATGTCTTTAAGATGAATGACGCATGTCCATTGACAGTTAAAAATTTGGAGTTCAATTCATACACCAACCAAAATTTGGTAGATCACTAATAGTGAGAAATTAGGACTCAAGAATATGAAGAGGAATCTTTAGAATCCAATGAACAACAGGATAAAGATAAAGTTCTATTAGGAAAGTTCATGTGAACTGTGTTTAATCTCAAAAAGGTGCTTCTCAAATATAAAATCAGCTTTACTAAATTGCATTTGTGCATTACCTTTCTTTGCACCTGCTACACTCATATGTTCGACTTATACACAATGTCTTTACCATGTTTCAAAATTTCAATGGTTCAAATCGAGTTTGAATTAACTCATGGATAACCATATTACTCCAATTATAGCATGTTACAAGTAGATAAATTAGACAGGACACACAAGTAGCTTTCACTGAATGCCACAAAACCACATCAACAATCATGATTCCATTTATCTGGTAAGTCACTAGAGATATGAAGCAGAATCTTTACTGCATAAATCATAGTATAAGTTGGTAATTTTTTACTCACAAGACATATATGACATTGCTGCAAGTGCTGCCCCTCGATGCATTGCTGTACAGCATATGGCTGCCTTTTGGACTGATATCTCAAGCAGTGAGCCAGATAAAGCAACAACATCCTGATATGTATAAGCATAGAAAACTGAATGAATCTTAAAATTATATATGACCTTAATAAGCTAGATTTAAGTGATAAATAAGACCTTAGGACAACAGCGAACAAATGTAGATGTGAAGTTAGTGTAGGCTTCCACCAGATCAGGTTCTTGATCACATATGTAAGAAGAATTAAGAGCTGTTACTGAAGCTGCTGAGGTAAATCTCTCAAATGTGCTAATGCATAAAGGTCCATATTCTTCTTGGTGACCAAATTCTTCAATCAAAACAGCAGCTGATAAAAGTGTACAATACAAACATGAAAGATAATTTGAAGAAAATTAGAATTGGGGTGCAAAGTCAAGGCATCAAATAGAACAAATAGAACTATAAAATGTATCCATATATAATAAGGTTAGTCTTGATTAGGGGCTGTTGGATGTGATCTACTATCTCTAAAGAGCTTACTAACAAAAAAATCATGTGATTTAGAGATAAATCACTTATGTATCTAATGGTCAAAAACTGAACAATCTAAAAAACATGAAACTTTTTTGACCACTAGATGCAAAGGCTAGGATTCTCCAAATCATATCATTTTTTGACGATAAGTACTTTAAAGAATATAGATCGCATCAAATGGCTTAATTTAACAGTGCCAAGCCCCTAGTTGTTTGATCAGGGCCAACCTTATTAGGGCCGTAGTGTGGGTGCCTACATATTCTCTCTCTCTCTCTCTCTCTCTCCACACACACATACACACACACACACACACACACACAAAAGTAGACATGCATATATAAAGCCATATGATCCATATAAACAGAAAGCAAGTATAGCCTAAAAGTTTTATCAAGTAATGAAGCTCAACTAAGTTAAGACAAGCTTCCTGATACATGTAATAGGGAATCAATGTACACCTCTGCTAGTGGATAAATAAACAAATGAAAGAATTTAAATTTATACCAAGCAGGACTCTGTATCAACTTATGACAGCCTGGAACAGATCAATACAAGCAAGAATGGGTTGATAGCCTGCAATTGATAGGTTACTGTGGCGCACATAGGCTGGACATTTAAATTGGTTGACATGCTTGCCATACCAATTCTAATTGGGTCCCCAAACATGGTGACAGATCTCTATGTGGCAGATTGGAATGTCTATTCACGCTTGCATTAAAGCCTGCTCAGGTCACATGGACATCATGCTAAAAATAAAAGGGAAAAAGGAACAACAAGGAAAAAAAGCTGATTATGCAGACCTCCACATTAGTTCATTGCCACCCTGTACAGTTGACATCATCAATCTTGATTCAGAAGAAAATGCATCAGCCAATTCCTTTTTCAGAGGAAAACACTAAATGAAAGCTTCCAATATTTATGTGATTCTTTCTTTGAGTAAATTTCTCTACAAGCATAAACCATCACTATTTATCGTATATCAAAATAAGTTAGTGATAAATGAGTACCTCCTTGCCCTGCTTGGTCAAGTACTCCATGGTAAATTGGTAATTGTCAAAATGTGCTGTTTATCATGCTCCCTGCACTATGAATCTAAAAGAGGTTTACTTGCTCACCAATAAAGAGCATATATTATGTTCTTAAGGTTTTACTCTGTATCTTTTTTTATCCTGTTTGGCACACAGTTTGCCATTTAAATTCAGCAGTAGGAAAATTATGTAAGCAATTCCAGCAACTGATTACAGGTCCGTTAAGTTCAATCCAAATCCATAATTCTTCATAAACAATGATCAACTTCATCGACTCCTACGAATTTAATCTTCTGGCTACAAATTTCATTTTAGGTTCATCTAACATAAGGCAGGCTTAGATCATTTCCTAATCAGCCGCTTCCACTTCTACGAGTATATTGCCTCCAAGTACATCCTCTATAAACCTAATATAACATCATTTAAGTATTTCAAAGGCCACTGTTGGACAAGAAGGGTTGATTATTTAGTTAATTGTGAATTAGTTCGAAAATAATTTCCTTAAAGCATTATTGGGTAAATATCAGACTATCTCAAAAACCATCGCAAATTATTATTAATAAAGTAGCAAATGACCTAATGAACCCTCACAAGCTGTAATTAAGAACTTGACTTTTGGTAAAAACATCATTAAGAAAGCATTGAATAATTTCAAAAAGCCAATTACAAGACATCACCACAAAAGTCTAGAATAATTTTCAGGATCACCAGAAACCATCAAAAGAATAATTTTATCGATCTCAAGGACAAATAAAATATTAGATATACAAAATAAAAAAATAAAATGGCCACTAAGATCATCACAAATATTAATACTAGTATGGAACATAATACTGATTGTTGTATTTTTCACTCAAGACATGGTAATAGACTTTAATGAAACTATTATCAAAAAGCAAAGTCTCCACCCCATTGACCATAAAACACTGCATAGAATTAGTGAAGAGTTGTTAGAGTAAAACTCATGCGGTTCGTCAAACAAAAGAGCAGCTCCACTAGATAGACAAAAACAAAACACAATTTAGTTTTGTTGGGTCCAAATTCTTTGAAAATTGGGTGGAAATTGACATCACTGACAACTGCATCAAATACTTCATCATGATGAAGAACATTCATATATCTGATGTCTGGTTCATGTCAGAATCCTTGTAACTGAGACCATTGTATTCATCTACATCATCAAGGCAGTTAGGTTGTTAAAAATCTTCTTGTTTGGTCAAGGGATTTTCAAATTACATTACTTGAAACTCATTTCTCGAAATCATGTCCTTAGAATAAGAATATGCAAAATAAATTTCCCAAATTTTGACGGACATTGTGCATGAGATATTTATTTCCACAAAAGCAATAACATCTAACTATTGATGTGTGGTAAAAGGTATCTTTACATATTTATTGATCAAAGATCCTTATAAAAGATGGGTAGGCTGAATTATTACTTGAAATATTGAGGATCACAAAAGAGTAGACACAAAGACTAAGCTCTTGAAAGTACCCAGAACAAAATGAGCAACACCTCTTAATTCTTTGATCATGAATGAAGGTTATGTAATAGGCTAACAGCTTTGCTCCTAGGTGTCCCACAAAAGCAAATGACACAGTTGGCAAGAAAATGAGCAAATCACCAACAAGCCTCCACCAGATATCGGTGATTTAATTAGTTCTCATCGATGAAAAATTCAAATGTGATGAGAATCCCAACAACAATCGCATCAGAATATGTTCTCAACAATGTGCATGCCTCGATCAAGCAGTTTGGAAATAAAATCCATCATGAAAGCATTTGCTCCTATGAATCATCTACATATTGATGCATATAAACCAGTATGAAAGATAACTGTTGGCCTTGCACCAACTCCTTGAGAGTCTTCCATTATGCACTTCCAACCTTATGCACCTCCAACCTCTCAAGAGAATGCTCAAGGTTCACAACCTCGCACCAATCACTTCTCAAGAATCATGATTCCACATCATGGCAGGTAAAGAATCTCTCCAAGTCATCCAAAGGCAAAAACCTAAAACTATTAGAACAATAATATCAATAATAAACCAAATATAAAAGTCATAAAATAATTTAGAATAGGAGTCCTAAAGAAGCATGTTTTAAGATCCCCTAGTTTGGTTAGAATTTTTTCTCTCATTCCTTTTTTGGACTGTGAACCCCCCTTTGAAAAATTCAGCTCCTAACAAATAACGTGCCATATTTCTTTATAGAGATCTGAGTTAAGACTTTACAGATCTTCTTTAGTAATTGTGATCTTCAAAGAGCTTATTCTTTTAGTGAACTAGGAACTTTGTTAGCCATGTTTGTGAGTAGAACAATAGCATCATCAAGAGCTTCTTCCACTTCTAACAGTGAAGACTTGGACAAGGGTGAAAGTTGAAGATCAATCTCCTCATCAATGTCTTCATTGTTGCTGAAGTAAAAAGTTAATTTGGATACAATGACAACTGGGCTCATTCATACATCAGCTGGTAATTTAAGAAAGTATATATTTTTACCCAACTTAAAAAATTTGAATGATTCAATTTTCTTTGATTGCAGCTCGTGAAATATCTCTAATGTCAATCTCTCATGATGTAACCAAACCATCACCTTGTCTCCTTTCTTAAAGTGCACATCTTGCCGCTTTTTGGTTGCCTGAAGTTTATACAATAGCTGGTTGTTCAGCCAGTTTCTTCCATATATCCACATGGATGTCATGGGTATGCTTGGCAAAATTTTCAACCTTTTCACTGCATCTATGATGATAATAAAGAGGGCAAGGATCCAATGGCAAATATGTAGCTAGACCCACAACAATCTCAAAAGGAGAATGACTAATAAAACAATTGCTAAAATTGTTGTAGGTATACTCAGCAATGGGAAGAAGAGAACCCATTATCCTTTATGATTAGTAATAAGACATCTAAGAAGATTGCCAAGACTTTGGTTCACCACTATGGTATGACCATAGGTCTGAACATGAAAGCACTAGAAAAACATAAGTTTTGGTCCTGTCATTGTCCATAGAGTCTTCCAAAAGTTTCTTACAAATTGACATCTCTATTTAACACAATTTTTGGTACACCATGCAGATGTACCACTTTTTCAAAGAATAGTTCAATCACATGCGAAGCATCAAAAATTTCATGGCAAGAGATAAAATGTCATCTTAGAAATAGTATTATCAAAGGTGCGCCTTAAGTGCACCTAAGGCACAAAGCACGATGCGCCAAGGGTTAGGTGCTTCTTATACCCTAAGATGCATCTAACGTAACAAATGCTAGGTTCCTTCCAAGAGTTAGGCGCTTCTTATATCCTATGTGAGGCACCTTCATCTAAGCATACATGAGGCAAAACAAATGCATGCTTTTGATCTTACTAAGTTATATTTGTAATATTTTTATAAATCAATCATATTTATTAGATTGTGTTGACTTTATGATGCACCATCCTATAACAAAAAAGCTAAAAATTGAAAGACAATAAGATGTAACACCAAAAATTATGCAATCATTTAAGAAAGAAGGAAGACATTAAGGGATCACAAATTCCAACTAAGAAAGAGAAGGCTTTCCATTAAACTAATAGGCTTTTCATTAAGCTAATAGGCTAAATATATTACTATTATAAGTTTTTTAGCTTGTTTTCTATTATGTATTATAAATCTTACTTATATAATTTATTTTACTATTTATCTCAAAAATGTGCGTCTTACATCGCTTGCGCATGCCTGTACTTTGCGCCTTGTGCTTAAAGCTATAAGAGCCCTTTGCGCTTAAGTGCGCCTAGTGCTTTTTAACAATGCTGCTTAGAAATCTATATAATACCATAAGTATAGAATCAAATCCTCCTCTCGTTTTCGAAAGTCCAAGCAAAAAATCCATGCTATGGTCTTCTTATGGCCTTTCAGGAATAGAAAGAGGAAACTATAACCTTGCATTCTGCTTGTCTTAATGAACCCCAATGCATCTTTGTTCATAGAAGACTAATAAAATCTGTTCTTGAGCTACCAAATGTCCCACTAATTTCACAACATATAATTCATGATAAATAAATCTCCCAGAGATGAATTAGCTTTGCGACATTGGGCATTGGTGGTCTTATGATCAACTCCAATTTATGTTTGTGATGGGAATTCTTGGAGACAACTAATTCACATAGCATGCTTGGAACTAAGCTTGTTTTCAGACTTTATATATTTGAGAGCTTCAAAATCAGAATACAAAATAAACTTCCGATAGATTAGATAGCAACTCCAATGCTTGAAAGCTTCGATAATAGAATGGAATTTCACATTATATATAGAGTATCATTTCTTAATAACGCTAAGCTTCTAACTGCGAAAGGCAATAGGATGTCTTTCTTGGCTAAGCACACCAGTTATGCTGACATAAGTTGCATCATAAGCTACTGCAAAAATTTTATAAAAGTTGGGTCAATGAAAAATAGGAGTTTCTATCCTTTCCTGTTTGATTAGTTCAAAAGCTCTGTTGGCTCCTTTTGTCCAATGAAAAGGACCTTGCTTCATGCATTCAATAATAGGCACTACAATGCCACTAAAATTTTATATAAATCATCTATAAAAAGAAGTCAGTCTGTGAAAAATTTAACCTTATGCATATTTGATAGTATAGGCCATTCCATTAGTCTTTATTTTTTTGGGATCCACCTCTATTCCTATTGTTAAGTCGACAAATCCCAAAAAGACAACCTTAGACTACATGAAGGTTCGCTTCTTTAATTTGATATAAAGTTTCTCCTTTCAAAGCATATGCATCACTAGCCTCAACTATTTTACATGCGTTACTTTTTCTATCTACTAAGCTATTGTCCAAATAAACTATCACGAATTTGCCAAGTAAAGATTTCAATACCTGTTTCATCACATGTATAAAAGTACTGGAAACATTGGCCAAAACAAAAGGCATAACCATCCATTCATACATAACCCATCCTTAATTTTTAAAAAAATCAAATGTAAATTCAATAATAACCACTTCTACAATCAATTTTGGAGAAGACTGTAAATCTAATAAGCATATCCAACATATCATCAAACCTTGGGATAGGAAACCTGAACTTAATAGTAATTTTATTGATAGCATGGCTATTAATGCTAAGGTTTGTCATCTCAATACTAGATCCCATACCAATACTACATTGATACCATGATATGCAGGTCAATTCAGCATACTGGACTTGATACACATAAGTGCTGAGTCTCAGCTTGGTATTGGTATGGTATGATGTGCCCAATATGAGGCAATATATAGCAGTACAACATAGCATGATCAATGCGTGAACCATATTTTAGGCACCATCAAGGCAGGAATAGTAGGACTCGTACTCTTGAACAAATCCTTTCTGTACCATCCAACCACTTCATTCTTCAGCTCTTCATGTTTAACTAGACTCATACAATAGTGAGGCAAGTTAGGAAGAGCATCACCTGATATTGGATCAATTACATACTGAATGTCTTCAGGGGTGAATTCACTAAAATTACTAGGTAATGCTTTGACAATCAAAGGGACTTCTTTTCATTAGGAGTCAACTTCTTTAGCCACTAGGCATAGATAACTCTAGACCTCTTGCATTCTATCTTACGTTGTTTGACTGTAAAATTTGATTGCTTGCCTCTAGAATATAGTGATTATTTCTCAACCAATTCAGCTATTTGTCTGTTACGATTAGAAAGTTCTCTTTGAAGAAACATGGTGAGATCTATCCCATTTATCTTGAAAGTATATGTATTAGTCCTTCCTTGATGAGTGGCATCTCTATCATAAATGCAAAGATGACCAAGTAAAATATGTTTAACATTCATAAGAAGAATATACACCAAGACTCAGTCATATATCTTTGTCCTATGTGAAAGTGATATGACAATTCCCACAAGAATTATGAATTTATTAATCCAGGAGACCTTGTAGGGCTACAGGTGAGGTATTGTCTTCAAATTAAATTTTTTTACATGCTCCTTAAAAGCTAAATTAATACTACTTCCACCGTCAATGATAAGAAAAACTTTCTTGTCACAATATTCCATATTGCAATGGAAGATATGGTCTCGATGCCATTCTTCCACTTTTTCTTTTAGGGTAGCGAGTAGGACAAGTGTAGGCGCCAAAACATCATCAATGGCTAATTGATCAAGAGAAGCTATAGGTCTAGTAGATTCTTCATTGGGCTCCTCAACAGGAAAGTCTTTGGGTACTTTGTAGATAGGCTCCTTGAGATAGACTATAATAGTTCAAGCTATGATTAAGGCATCCGTTTACAAAGTGGCCCAGCTTGTGACACTTGAAGCATTAGACTTGTTCCATGATTTGCTTAGAAAGGACTACTCTGGGTCTTGTATCTTCTTGCTTTATGCCCGAAATGGTACTAAAGAGGTAGAACAAGCAGCTAGTTAAGTAGAGATATTGGAGTGACTGGTCAACCCACTCACTTGGAGTTGGTTGTCTAGCTCGAAGGGTGATGGCCTTCTCCAACTGCATAACTTAAAGAAAAGCATCACCAAGAGTCTCCGGTCGATATAATGCTAACTTGGTTTTAATGTTGGAGCTTTTCATAAAATTGATTACGACAATTATGAGGTAGGTATTTCTCTTTAAGCATCATGCACATTAAATCCCAAGCATTGAAAGGTCCATCAAAGACACATGCACAATCTTTGACTCTCTTCCACTAATTCTGGCTTGACCTTTTGAGCTAGTTTTTGATAAACTCAATGCTTCTTTTTTTAGTTAGCATGCATAGGTTTGCCATCTCAATAGAGGATCTTGTACTGGCACCACATTAGTACAATGCCAGTATGCTCGACATGTGAGTTGGTTTAGCATACCAAGATTCGAACACGCTGCTCAGTACAGGATAGTACACACTGATATAGCATACCATGGTTGAGATAATATTCAGTAGATGTGAGTCAATCAATAAAAGCATTAGGATCTGGCTTACCTTGAAAATAAGCCACTTCAAGTCAAACTCTTCTATAGACATCTTCATAAAGGTCATAAATTCTTTGATGAGCTCTTAGAAGTCGCGAAACTTTTGCAATTTCATTATGTTGCTGTATTAGAGCCAGGGTGGCATGCTAAAGGGCACCAACTTGAGTTGACAACTTGCATAATCTGGCCATGTCATCATATCGATACTTTAGTTGGGTAATATGGTCTTCAAGAATGGATGAAGAGCTAGTAGTTCAACTTCTAGGATTTGTGCATTGCCATAGTTGGCAAGACATGGCCACTTCACAATTGCATACAAAGCTTGGAATGTAGAAACATGGGTACGGCTACCACAAAAATAGGGGAGAGGTTAAAAACAAAAGGTCAATTCTTGGGTTTCTCTTGAGACTGGTTGAGTGCACAAAAGCACCAACGAAGAGCAGAGAACAACACCAATCCAGCAATTGTAAAGGCTGTGGTATTGTGGAGGAAGAGGAGGCCATGCCGAAGAGATTTTATCAATGAATAGGGTGATAGCTCTGACAATGACAAGGATCAGATTCTCATGAAATCTCCTAGGCAAAAAAATTGGGGGACAGGAAGAGGCACAGTATAAGGTGTCAAAAGGGTGGTTGTCAGTGAGCAAGGGAGTAACCGGCTCAAAAACTATTGATATTACTGAATGGAGAATGGAAAATAGAGGAGTTGATGCTTCTTTTTGGTCTCTTTTTCTGACTCTTCTTTTTTTGTCTCTTTTTTTTTTGATTTTTTTGATAAATTTGGGAAAGGATGAACAAAGGATATTTTTTTTTCCAACAATGCGTATGGGGCTTTGTGCGAGATGAGCGTGAAGGAAAAAAAATAAGGAAAAGGGAACAAAGACTAGGGTAGATTTTTTTTTACCAATAGATTAGGGGTTGGCAATGATGGAGATCCAGATGAAGAGGTAAAGGATGAGAGCTGAACAAAAAGAGTGTTATCAAGTTTGGCTCCGATACCAAATCTCATGCAAATAAATCTGTATAAAAGAAAATTTGTTGGCCTTCGATTAGGTACCTCTAACCTTTCTGAGGAACACACAAGGGTTCACAGCCTTGTACATATTATCTCTCACAGAATCATAATTTCATACTATGACAAGCAAGGAATCTCTTCAAGCACAAGGATTAAAAAAAGCAGCATATTTACTATTTATTCATGATAATGGAGTACAACTAGAACCTATTTATAGAGAACAGGTTGGTCCAATATCCAAGTCATATCCAAAGATAAAAATCAAACTATTAGAAACAGGATATCAATCATAAACCTCATCTAAAATATTCCTAAAATAATTTAGAATAGGAGTCCCAGAGGAGCATATTTCAAGATTTTCTAGTTTGGCTAAAATTTCTTTTTGTTCTTCCTACTCTGGACTGAATCACCTATCCTCCAAAGCAAATTCAAGCTGCACATAGCAAAACATTATACATACAGTGAATAATCTTTATGCAAATCATACATTATAAATAAATTGTAGCATCTTAGTCATGAGATACTTTGTTAAGTTCCTTCCATGTAGTATGCATATCAATAAATATTTGACAAAGTTAGTTGGAAATGATTCCATTGTCTCACCTGTGCTTACAAAGCACTCATGGCTCTGAAATAACAGAAAGTTTGTAGATAAACAGTCCAGAACTTTAGGTAACAACATTAAAAAGTGTTGGCCTGCAAAGGTTAGTGACTTCACATAGTTATATGAATTTTTTTTTTGCACATTAATTTGAAATTAACCATTTCTGTGGGGAAGAAAATACAGGAGGAGTACCTGAAGAATGGACAGCCAAAGAAAGACAGCGACATGCAGCTGCAGATAAACTACCATTTTCCATATGAGGAGACCTAAAAAGTTTCTCAAGGAGAGGCCAGAATACTCCAAGAAGAACCAAAATTGTATCTTCCTCAACCTGATTGGTTGAAATAGGAGTCGCAAGATGACCAAACACAGCTCCCATCCTGAAATTTAACTGCTGTATTTCAGCCAGCCTAACTAGATGCTGAAAGATTCATAATTAAAAAGCAAAATAGTAATTTGAAGCATAAGCAGACTTTATAAATATGAACAGGTGCAAAATAAATCAAACCAGTGCAACAACCCAAGCAGAGTTCTATGTTGGTGACAGATAATAGGAGTTTAATGCAACCTAAAAACCAATAATATTTTCCAATCAAGTACTAAAAGATCATCGTAAGTTAAACAGAAACGAATCTCTAAAAAGATTTAGAAGGTAGAGAAGAGAAAGTTTGCAAGTTCCAAATTCATCATCCAAAATTATCTGTAAAAGTTACAGTGCCCACCGGTCAATTTGGTGAAGCAGATATAATCGCTGACCGTTAAAATTTCAAAAGTCAATTGGGCACTCAATGAAGCAACAAAGATTGTAATGTTTACAAAGATTACAGCTTTCCAAGCAGGATGGTTATCCTTCATGACTACAGAAAATTATGGCATAGTGCATCTGATATCCTAAATTGGATAACTTGGCTGGAAATAGCTCGAGAACATCTATATATGAATACAAAATTGGTAGCTTTATGGAAACCAACCTGTACAAACCCCTGACAGCAGAGTTCAGGACTTGTGTGTAAGCAGCTGGGTTTTGCTTCAAAGAATGTTCATTATCAGGCTCTATCTGGAAGAAAAAAGTAGTATACATGTCATAGCTGCATGCAGGAGCTGCCAAATTATATAGGAGTTTACAAAATAAAGGATAGAGGAGTTGCCAAATTATATAACAATGTTGAGTTTACAAAATAAAAGATTTTTCTAAGACAAGAAAAGATTAAAAAAAAAGAAACACAAGTTATCAAAAAAATGACAAATAAAGGCAGGGACTGCACAACTTTTTTTTTTTTTGAGCAAAGAGTATGGATAAAGTACTTTAAGGAAAAAAGGAAGAAGAGAGATTGGCTGTGTTTCCCTGTAGGTGAAATTGCTCTAAAGCACCCATAATTCTTAACAAATAAAGTGCCTAGATTATATTGCAAAAAAAACATGGAAACAGGAGTCCATGTCAAATTGTCAGACATAAAAATATTATAAGCACAAAGTATTAAATACCAAGAAGACAATAAAAACAGCAATTGACTTCCCAAATATCATATGTGAACCAAATGTTAATTATCAAGGAACTCAATTTAAGGGTTCAGTCTCAAGTTTCAGTACTAGACCCCCCCCCCCCCAACTAAGTAGCTTATCGAATTCGATAAGGTCGGTATGGTACACCACTGTGTTGATACATGGTATGCAGCTGGAGGCGAAACAGAAACATGTACTATGTGTTGTTACAGTACCGTATCAAGTCCCCATATTGTATAAGTACTTTTATCAGGTTGATATGGTATGCCCAGTACAGGGCAGTGTGGGTTGGAATAGAAATTCCTACTCAAACTAATGTCTTAGCGACAAGCCATGGTTAAATTCTTGAAGTTTTTGACACAAGTTGCATGCTCTTATGTAGGGGTGGGGAAAAGAATAATGCAGCTGATTCAGGAAGAAAATACATGTAATAGCATTTTAAGAACAGATTATTGTCCAGCTGAAAACTTGCAGTATTTGATTTTCAATCTTCTTTTAGGTTCAAATAACAAGTACCATCAATGTGTGTGTGTGTGTGTGTGTGTAAAGAAGGAAAGAACACTTTAGCATTTGCAAGAAACTATACCTTTAATGGTAATTACCTAGACCTATGAAGATCAAGGTCTACCATACTGACAGTACCATAACGGTATGGTAGCAAGTTTTAATCATGAAATGAACTAATTAGTACTGTCCGATACCGATGGGTTAAGAGTAAAAAAAAATGGCATTATGTTTCCGTACGTGATGTGTACCTTACTGCACTGGCCTATACTGTATCGAATCAAATAATATATCAGTACGGGTCTCAATATTAGTTCTATGGACCTTGATCATGATCAAGGCACATTTAAGAGAAAAAAAAGGTAAAAATACTTAATAAAAAATGTGTATAACTTGGTTAGGAATTTTAGTCATATAAAGATTGACATATTGGATTCATGTTCATATAACATAAGATAATATTCAAATAATATTATTATAATATCATTATAAAATAATATGATATAATATAATATAATAAATGTGATATGAAAATATTATTATAACTATAATATAATATGTAGTGTAAAATAATATAATATAAAATATTATAATATTACGCAATGTTCAGGTTTCAAAAAGAAAAAAATAAGAAGAGCTATGGGACATTATAAGATTTTCATCAAGATTTGGAAATATTTATATGATGCTAAAGTAAACTGAATGACAAATTTATATAATAAGATTTTAGAAAATAAGAAAATACCCTATGAATGGAAGAAGAGTACGATAGTATTAATTTATAAGAATAAAGAAGATATACAAAACTGGCATAAAGCTCATGAGTTATACTATAAAACTTTGGGAGTAATTAAATATAGGTTAAGATATACTACAAAAATATCATAAAATCAATTTGGTCTTATACCAAAAAGATCGACTATAAAGCTATTTTCTTCTTTAAGAGGTTAATGAAAAAATATAGAGAAAAAAGACAAAATCTTCATATGGTTTTTATTATGATTTTTATTGATTTAAAGAAAGCATATAATAGAGTCCCTAAAAAAAAAATCTTATGGTGAGTGTTAAAGAAGAAAGGAGTATCCGTTAGTTATATTAATATAATAAAAGATATGTATGATTGATAGTAAATTGATGTAAGAACTACTGATGCTAATACTAGTAAATTTTCTATTACAATAGGTTTACATTAGATATTTGTTCTTAGTCCCTATTATTTTGCTTTAGTTATAGATGAATTTATTAAACATATTCAAGATAATACTCATGATGCAAGTTATTTGCAGATGATATAGTATTAGTGGATGAAATTAAGATTGGGATTAATTGTAACTTAAAACTATAAAGAAATGCATTAGAATTTAAAGGTCTTAGGTTAAGTAGGACATATAAAATACATGAAATATAATTTTAGTATAATTAAAAATAAAGATGAATTTAGAGTAAAAATTGAGTACATAAAGTTGCTAAAAATAATCATTTTCAATATTTAGAATTGATTATTCATAAGAAAAGATTAAGGATGATGTTGTCCATATTATTAAAGCAGGTTGGATCAAATGAAGAAGTACAACTAAAATATTATATGATAATAAAGTACCTACCAAGTTGAAGAAAAAATTTTATAGAATTGCCATAAGATCAACTATGCTTTATGGTATGGAATGTTGGGTAGTTAAAAAAATATACGTACATAAGATGAATGCGGCAATAATGAGAATGCTGAGATGGATGTGGTAATACAAGAAAATATTAAATAAGAAATAAAATTATTTATAAAAAGATAGAGGTAGCTTCCATAAAGAACAAATTAAAGAAATGATAACTTAGATGGTTTGGATATGTGCAATATAAACCTAAAGATGTATCTGTGCAGGAGCAACTGAATACAAGTAAAGAAAAAAAGGTGAAGGTGCATCAAAAAATATATGAAAGAAAATGATAAACAAAGACTTAAAATCTTTGCATCTTATAAAAAATATAACTCAAAACCAATCTAAATAGAGAAAGGATTCATGTAGCAAACCCCAACTAGTTTAGGATTAAGGTTTTGTTATTGTTGCTGTATAAAGATTGGTATAAAAAATATAGGGACTTTTGATCAAACTTGGGCAACAATATACCCATATTAAAAGCCATTCCTTTAATTTGAGACTAGGAAGAAAATATCTTTTTTATGGCACAACTGGTATTAAAACAATAATGGTAAAATACTAGCTAAATTGAAGAAAAAATTTTATACAATAGTCATAAGACCAACTATGCTTTATGGTACGAAATTTGGGCAATTAGAAAATTGCATTTACACAAAATGAATGTGGCTGAAAGAGAATGCTAAGATAGATGTGATAGAGGCTCAATCAAAGCATTTAAGAGAATTTATTTCAGACACAAATTCAGAAACTATGTATTAACATTTATGCGTGTTTTTTTCCAAAACCTAAAAGTTGTTCCGCATTTAAGATAGTCTTTTCCTATGTACCTACCTTTTAACTTTGTATTTGGGACTTGTTTTACATTTAAACCAATCTTATCTTATGAACTTATTACTTGGCATTGTGCCTTTAAAAGGCTTCTCATTGTAGTTGAAAAATAGTTCAACAAGTAAATTCAGAATATTACAAGTATTTTCATGTCTCCATCTTTCTTTCTCTCTCCTCTCTTCTCTTCTTTAACTTTCCTCCTCTCTACCTTAAGTTTCCTCTTTCTCTTTCTAACTACTTTTCTTCTCTACTCATTCTACATCAGTTCAACATCAATTTGGTATCAAAGCCTTCTCCACCAAATACTTTTATATTGTAAAACCTGTATTTTTCCCTTCAAATCATTATATAAAATTTCAGATTGGTGTTCTCCAAATCAAAAAGAGTCTAAGTGACGGTCTTCTCCAACTTAGTGGGTTCAGCATGCTTCTTTTTTTGAATTTTTTTCCTTGCTGCATACATTTTGCTGCTATGACTCCTAAATCAGCAGCAAGAAGAAAGATTGATCTTGGAAAAGCTTAGCTGCTGTTGTGGAGCATCATCAACTCATGCTTTGGGCTGTTCTTCCACATCCTTTGGTGGATCTGTTGTATTTGGGTAGAATCCAATATTTGGTGCATCCTATATTCCTATATTTGCAAGATCAAGTTGCTATACTTGAACACTTTGTAGGCTTGGTGTGAGCTTGATATTTGCTTTGGTAAGTTAACTTTCCCTATCTCAAAACTTGGCTAATATCTCATTCTAGGAAATCAGTAGTTATATTAGGTCCAGTTTGATTTAGTCAAAAAAAAGAAAGAGACAAACTTAGCTGTTATTTGCTATCTTCCACTTGATTGCATCTAAGTATAACCTTCTTTAAATGATAGTTGAATCACTCGCATCCATATCTTACTAATGACATGACTTTGATTGGATGATTGAATACTTGCATGTGTGTCTCTTAGATAGTTTATCATTTTTGTTATTGTGTGCAATTTAGCTAGCTTAGCATTGTCTTATTCTCTGTTCATTTTCACCATGGCCAAAAAAAATGATACCTAACTCAATACCCAAACAGACACCCAAAATCAGCCCACTGAATTGGGCAATCTCTAAGGAATTGTAGAACAATATGGATTGACCTTAGAATGCTTTTCTGGTCAGATTTCACAAATCCAAAAATACTTAGAAAATCATCCCATTGTTGAAGGCCTAGATGAGTCAGTTAGACAGCACAATCAACAGTCTCATCAGTCAATAGGGTTTGCACATGGTATCTTGCCCACACCTGGTATACAATATGCATCCAATAGGGTTCATTTTACAACACCCAAACCTATGATAAGACCACTCCCAATTGGTGATCTTTTCTGTGCCTTAGATGAAGAGATTGTTTTTGACCCTGATGAATACTATCCCGATGACCAACCCATAGAGTTTCTGAGAAACACAAGGCCTCATCATGGCCAAACTAACAATCCTAGGACATTTGGCCCCCAAGCTAGGAATTTCGAGAGACTTGTTCGACAACTTCCTAAAAATGGGAATGATGATTTAGGAGACATCACTTAGAGAGTTAAGATCGATATTTTTGAATATGATGGGAAGCTTGATCCAAATATTTTTATAGATTGGTTGGATGTCATGGAAGATTATTTTGAGTGATATGACATGATCAATATAGAGGGTGTCCGCTTTGCCAAGATGAAATTGGTAGGATCTGCTAAAAAGTATTGGCAAAACATACAATGCAATCTAGAGCGTCTTAGGAAACCTCCAATCACCTAATGGGGAATTATGAAACAAAAGTTGAAAGAAAAATATTTGCCCACCTACTATAGGAGTTAGTTGGTTGAACAATTATTAAATCTTAAGCAATTAATTTCTAATGTGACTAATTATATGGCTCATTTTGAAAAACTTTTGCTTAGATGTAAAATTGAGGAAAAGCCTTTCATCATAGTCAGTAGGTTCATTAATGGGTTAAGGACAGATATCAAGCGTGAAGTCACACTAAGCTTTTTTGAGTCATTAGAAGAGGCTTACCAAAAAGCTTTAGAAATAGAAAAATACCAAAAAACCATTTCTTTTTGACGTGTCATAACATATAGTTGAGTCCCACCAATCTAAGATTATATCCCAATCAGCCCCTAAAGATAGCATTGTGAAGAGTAGGGATTCTATAGCTAAAAATAAGGCCTCTAGTTCTTCTAACCTTTATCGAAGTGAGTCCAATAATTATTTCCATACTAGCAGTTCTTTGATCCAATATCATCACTATCATAAAAGGGGTCACATTGCTGCCCATTGTCTTTAACATGCCCTAACTTTAGAACAAGATTCTGTATCTTATCTGAAGAAGAGGATCAAGTTATTGATCCATTAGAATACTCTAGGGATGAGGATGTGTTAGAGGTTGATGATCAACATGTGAATGTGGTGAGGTGCATTTTGTTCACTATTATTGATAGTAACGAATGGAAGAAAACCAGCATTTTTCATACCTTCATCAAGTGTAGAGAAAAGACATAAGCTGGTTATTGATGGGTGTAGCACTATGAATGTGGTCTCTAAGTCTGTTATAGCAAAATTGAACATTAAGGTAGAAAGACACTCCCCCATTTAAGGTAGCTTGAATAGATAAGACTACCTATTACTGAGAGGTGCCTAGTTCCTATAAAAATGGGTGATTATCAAGATGAGATCTATTGTGATGTTTTACTTATGAATGTAGCCCATATTCTACTTAGTCACCCTTAGTTGTATGGCTTTGATGTTACTAATCATGGTAGGAAAAAATACCTATACTTTTCGATACAAGGGTAAGAATATCATTTTAACACCTACTAAGGAAAAATACCATGGAGCCTTTGAGAGATAAGAATTAAGGAGTAAGTGTTGGATAGCTATCATAGCTAGAGAATCTCTTTTTACCCCTTTTAATTATCAATTTGATATTTCTTCTGAAGTACGCAACTATTAGATGAATTTTTTGATGTTATACTTGACAAGTTACCTAGTGAGTTGCTACCCTTGAGGGACATTCAGCATGCCATCGATTTGATCCCTGGGTTACCATTGCTTAATTTTTTGTACTATCGAATAAAGCCGAAAGAAAAAGCTAAATTGAATAAGCAGGTTGAACTTTTAGCTAAGGGATTTGTCCGTCATAGTCTTAGTCCTTATATGGTTCCAGCCCTTTTGATCCTAAAGAAAAATGGATCTTGAAGGATGTGTGTGGATAGTAGGGCTATTAACAAGATCACTGTGAAATATAAGTTTTCGATTCCTAAGCTTAAGGATATGTTAGACATGTTAGCTGGCTCTAATTGATACTCCAAGATTGATCTTCGTAGGGCATATCATCAGATCCATATTAGGCAAGGAGATGAGTAGAAAACTGCGTTCAAAACCCAAGATGGATTATTTGGGTGTTTGGTCATGCCTTTTGGACTATCTAATGCACCTAGTACTTTTATGAGGTTTATGACCCATGTCTTACAACCATCATAGGAAAATTTGTGATGGTATACTTTGATGACATTCTTATATCCAGTCAAACCAAAGAGGCACACTCAAGACACCTTCGCCAAGTTTTTGTAACTCTTAAAGAAGCCAAATTATATGCAAACCTTAAGAAGCATTTTTTTGTACAATCCCATGTTCCATTCCTAGGTTCTATTAGGGTACAACAGTTGATCCTGAAAAGGTTATAGTCATTAGAGAATGGTCGGAACCAAAATCCATCTTTGAGGTTTGTAGTTTTCATGGATTAGCTACTTTCTATAGAAGGTTCATTAGGGATTTTAATTCCATCATGGCTCCTATCACTGATTGCTTAAAGAAAAGGAAATTTTAATGGACCATAGCGGCTACTAGAACATTTGATGATATCAAGCAGAAAATGACTGAAGCATCTGTACTTAAGCACCCTGATTTTAACAAAGTCTTTGAGGTTGCTTGTGTTGCCTCTGAGATAGGTATTAGAGGAGTATTGAGTCAGGAAAGTCACCCTATAGCATTTTTTAGCGAAAAAAATCAATGAGACCAAGCATATGCTATAGAACAATGCCTTCAATATTGGAGATATTACTTGTTACCCTAGGAATTTATTTTGTTTTCTGACTACCAGGCATTAAGGAGTCTGAACTCACAAAAGAAATTGAATTCTAGACATACCAGGTGGATGGAGTTCCTTAATAAATATTCCTTTGTGCTTAAGTATTGCTCTAGGATACAAAACAAAGCTAATAATGCTCTAAGTAGGATGGCTACTCTTCTTCAGGCGATGAATGTTGAAGTGATAAATTTTGAAAGGATAAAGGAAAAGTATGCCACTTGTCCTGAATTTGGTCTCATTTATTAAGAGATTGAGAATGGTAATCATCGAAATCATGTTGACTTTGTTATTCATTATGGTTATCTCTTTAAAGCTTCTGAATTGTGCATTCCATGTTCTTCACTTACAGACTTTTTAGTGTAGGAAATGCATGCCAGAGGTCTAGCTAGTCATTTGGGAAAGGATTAAACCATTGCACTTGTTGAGGCTAGGTTCTATTGGCCTTCTTTGAAAAGGGACATCCATAGGATTCTCTCCTAGTGTTGCACTTATCAATAGGCCAAACTAGAAAGCACAACACTGGTTTGTACACTCCTATTCCACATGCACCTTGGAAAGATGTGAGCTTAGATTTTATCCTTAGATCACCTAAGACAGCATGAGACCATGAATGCATTCTAGTTGTTGTAGATAGGTTTTCCAAGATGGCACATCTTATCCCTTGTAATAAATCCATAGATGCTTCACATGTAACTAAGTTCTTCAAAAAGGTTGTTAGATTGCATGGTTTATCTCTACTATAGTATCTGATCATGATGTGAAATTTGTTAGTTATTTTTGAAAGATACTTTGGAGGTTGTTTGGCATTATTTTAAAGTTTTTCTCTACTTTTCACCCAAAAACTGATTTGCTTAGATGTCTTGTTGGGGAAAAGCAAGAAAATTGGGATTTGATCTTGCCCACAGTTAAGTTTGCATACAATAATTTTGCTAATCGCTCTATCGGTAAGAGTTCCTTTGAGATTGTCCATGGCTATACACCTCGTACACCCATTGATCTTGTGCCTTTACCCCTTGATAGTTGCATCCCTGAGCTTGCCAACTCTTTTGCCCAACACATGCATAATTTGCTTGCCAAGATTATAGGCAAAAGATTGGAGTAATGAAAGTTATAAACTATCTACTGATATGCATTGTATGGTTTAAGCGTTCAATATGGGTGACTATGTCATGGTTCAGATTTGCCCTGAAAGATTTTTCAAAAACTCCTTCAAGAAATTGCATGCAAGAGCTATTGTTCCCTTTCCTATCCTTCGAAAACTTGGACCTAATGCATACTTGATCTACTTACTCATATGAATATTAGTCCTGTTTTCAATGTAACGGATTTGACCCCATTTCGAGGCACCTTTGAGCCTCCTCCTTTGCCTACTAGTGTTCCTGTAGATCAACTTGAGCCTAAGCCACCGCTTCTTCCAGACCAACAGAATGAGATGAAGCAGTCCCTGATAATGAGTATGATTCTTCTCTCATAAATGATTTTCAGCGGTTCCTTATTAAATGGCAAGGAAGGCCTGATTCTGATGCCACTTCGATTGCTACGGATGAGCTTTGTGATTTAGCACCTATCCTTTTGGAACACTATTTTGAAGCTCACTCTTCGGAGTCGAGTTCTTTTCCACCAGGGAAGCATGATGGAGGTCCCATCAAAGCATTTAAAAAAACTTATTTCAGACGCAAATTGCAAAAGCTAGGAACTATGTATTAGCATTTGTGTTTTTTTCCTCAAAACCTGAAAGTTTTTCTACATTTAAGATAATTTTTTCCTAGGTACTTGTCTTTTGACTTTTATGTGTTTGGAACTTGTTTTAAATTTAAGCTAGTCTTATTTTATGAACTTATTACTTAGCATTGTGCCTTTAAAAAGCTTCTTATTATAGTTGGAAAGCAGTTCAGCAAGTAAATTTAGATTATTACCAGTATTTTTAGATTTGTCTCTTTCTCTCTCTCCTCTCCTCTCTTCTTTAACTTTCCTCCTCTTTACCATAAGTTTCCTCTTTCTCTTTCTAACTACTTTCTTTCTCTACTAGTTTTACATTAGTTCTGCATCAGAATGTGTAAAAATATAAAAAAAAGATAAAATAAAAAATGAAATCATTCGCAAAAAAAGTGGAAGTAACACTAATTAAGGACAAAGTAAGAAAAGGATAACTTAGATGGTTTGAATATTGGTAATGCAAACCTACAGATGCACCAATGTGAAAGAATGATTTGATATATGTTGAAGGAAAAGAGATAGGATAAACCAAAAATTATATGAGATGAAGTGATGAAGAAAGTTCTAAAATTTTTGCATCTTATAAAAAAATGACTCTAAACCTAGTAGAATGAAGAAAATGATTCATGTATTTGACTCCAATTAGTTTATGATAAGGCTTTGTTATTATTGTTAATAACGAAGAAAATATCTTTTTTTTTTTTTAAAAAAGAGTATATTGAAGAGGTTTAGGGTAAAGGAAATAGGGGATAAAAAAGATAGGGAACAACACTGGATGATCTTATAGTCTAGAAAAGTAGATTTTTTTCCCATTTTGGTTTGCACAAGAAAATACCCCATGTTAGTGCAAACTATACCGAGCATTATAGAGCAAGCTATGGATTTTGATTGCATGAGGATTTGTCTGTAACTATTTTCGATAATGCTCATTCATGCATGAAGGGAGCCATATTACAGTAAATATATCACAGCTGCTACCAGAAATTAAATCTGTTTTTCCTCTTCACTCATTTATTAATGTAGAACAAAGGTCAGATTTCAATAAATTGAACAAAAACATCTTATCTCACATTATGAACAAACTACCATTACCAATCCATCATGATATTACAGAATATGGAAAACGATACAGGAACTGCTAATGTAAAAAGAGAACATGCCTGGAAGCAAATCAACCTATAATCAGAGTGAAGGAATACATACAAGCTTTTCAATGGCTCCATAGCTAGATGAAAGCAACCTGGCTAGCGAACTCTTCTTCAGCTCTTTGTTTGGAATAGAATTAAGAGTGAGAGTTATTGCACTAACAACCTCTTCCTCTTCTTCCAATGGCAGATTCCTTTCCTCCAAGCCCTAGAAAGACAATTAAGCTTGTCACATGGACAGGATAATATGGTGAGAAACAATTAAACAATATTCTCCAAACTTAATATGACTATATCAGAAATGTGAAGGAATTTATCGCATACTAAACTCATAACATGTATTGGATTTTCTTATATAGAGGCCCTTCAATTTGCATAATAAATGAAGTTACGGGCATAAATTTAAAAATCTATCGCTGTATTATTGGCACAAAGAGTACACATCAAATCCTCTAATATGATGGTGCCCATGATAAGTAATAAAACTTGTTCAACATTCCCTTGAATTAACATGAGCCTTAGCATGTTGCAATACTTATTTGTAGAAGATCTTACTCATCCCTTTGGAATTGTATGGAACTATGAATTCCTTTTAAATTGATACATAGCAATACCAAAAATTCCTACCAACCTTGTTTATGTAATACTCATATTTTAGATTGCTATATTTTAACCATAGTTATTAGCATCGGACAGGACATCGACCCAATCAAGGGACCGGGTCAATCGTCTCACCAATGGATCAACAATCAAATCACATGAATAATTAAAATGCAATTAAAATAAAAAAAACCTGTTCCAAAATAATAAATATAGTTTTCCTATAAAATTTAACTAATTTGGTAGCTTTAAAATTTAAATCCTTAAAATTAAGTTATTTAAACTACAATAGAATATAATATCCATACTAATACTTAAAATTAATCTCATATTTCTAAAAAATAATAATACTAGTTCACTAGTATGATAAAAGTATAACAAAGATATAAAAACATCTATAAAGTTTGTATCCACAAAGTTACAAATCTGAACTTCCGAGGTTAGAGAGAGAGGAAATGGAAAGGGAGGTTTAGGCCTAAAAGATGAAAAGGCCCCTAAAAAGTAATACTAATATTTAAATAATATTGATTAAAAAGTAATTTTAAAGGGTATAAAAAATGGTCCAATTTTATCAATTCATATTAGGTCATCGGGTCAATAAGAAACGGCCTGATTCATCCGATTTTGATTGGATCAATTATACAATTGGTCCAATTAAAGAACCAGACCAGTTAGGGGCCTAGTTCACCCACTAATCGGACCAACTGGTCCAGTTCACCGATCGGATTGGCTGATCCAATCCAAGTTTTATAACAATGATTTTAACAAAGCCAATAATAGTAAAATGTGTCATATATTTTAACAAGGCCAGTAATAGTAAAATGTGTCGTTTCCAAAATTAGATCAACATTTCACTCAATAGCATAAAAGTGACTGTAGCTTCTTTTGTTCGATATGTTGCAATGAATGACATCAGACTTGTTGTAGTATGCATGTAATACCAATATTCCTTGGTATTAACTATTAAATACCAATAGTGGACCACTCAACATAAACTTTTGGTAAAGGAGATTTAAATTAAGAAAATAAGTTGCATTTGCCTAAGCACGGATTTAACTAGATTTATGGATGTATAGCTGCATCATGCTAATTATAAAGATGAGAGAGGAATAAACAAAGCTACAGACAATCAGATTGGCTAACTAATGAATTCAAGAGTTATTTATTTTCTGAAGATGGCATAAAAGGCCATTCTCAATCAGCAAAGATGTGAGACAAAAAAGCATGAAAATGAGAAAAGTAACTGTCCTCTTGGTCAGCACATTAACACACTTAATTAGTAAATAAGATGCAGGATCAAACAGATCAAACTTAAATTACATATATGTCTCGAGGAATAAAACAAACTCCAGCATATTAGAGGCAGTAATGGTACTCTCGAAAAAGAAAATGCATTTGCTTGTGGAAAGGATTTTTAAGGACAAGTAATTCTAAAAGCACCAGGACTCAGGTTGCATCTAGAAGAAAGGAAAAATCTAGCTGCCTTTTTCACTTCAGTTTTACAAAGATTGGGTCAAGGGAGCCAACATGCTTTTACATTGCCAGCCTCATTACCTCCCCAAGCCAGATAAGTATTTCCAGATTCTGAGGTTCATGAATCACTGAAGAAGCATCTTCGCAAATCTTACGCAAGGCTGAAGAGCAAGCATTTGACGATACTGATTCTGTAATCCCTGAGGCACAGAATAGACTGAAAAGAACAATTAGCACAGGAAAAAAGAGAAAAGCTAAGCCCCTGAGAATGCACAAAAGTTCCAGTGTCATATGCTATCAACCCAATAGAAATATCATGAGAAATCCTTACAGTAATGGCCTAATGTTACTCTGAAAAGATGATATCCACTTAGAATAAGAACCGACAACATCAGCAACAGATTTATAGACCTATAGAAGAATACATATCCAGGATATGTTAGTTATCTTTCGAATTGCACAAGCACTTATTATTCACTAAGAGAAAAATCATGTTATAAAAAAAAATTCAGAGTGGAACATGCAAGGCGAACTTTTGGGAGACATTCAAATCTAGCACTTACAAAGGACAAGAATCCTTTTCGCTCATCCGGTGTTTTACTTGACAGAATTGTCACCAGCCGCATAATCATGGAGAAATTGAAAGGATTTCCATCTTTTAAAACCGTCTCTGCGACCTGAGAAGTGACGAGTGAATTTAAAAATGTTAGTAAGAAAATTTTACTAATGGCATTCCAGTGACTATGATGATGTATTCATAACATGTGAAAATGTTTTTGAACAACTTCAGTAGCATAAAGAATTATATATGGAAACTAGAGTTCTTAAAAATTCACTTTCATATTGCTCAAAATTGTGTATGCTTCTGTCTAATGCCAGAAGTTTTGAAATAGCAAACAATCAAACAATTTAATCATAGATATTGCACTGCCATCCATGTGGTGATGCTCAAGTGTTCACCAAGAACACTGCACCAGTAATTACTGATAAAAACTTGAAAATCATGCAATGACCCAATTAAGCAAAAGGAAGATGCAAAAAAGGGTAAATCAGTATAGATATATTGTTAAATTATTGGAAGCAACCATTTAATGAGTGCAAAAAGTATGTGCTCACCATATTGAGTGCAAACATTCTAGTTTCCACCTCTACCCAAGGAATTAAAGAATCTGCAGAAGTCCATCCACCGCAAAAAAGCTACAATAGAAGTCATTGTGAAATTTCATGAAAATGTTTTCAATAAATATCATGCACAGAATAAGACTAGTGTACATTCACTAGCAGATAAGAAAATCAAAAAACTTCAGCCACTGCAGTACACTAGAAGCGTCTCTAGTCAACATTCAGCAAATTTAAGAAATAATCTTCAAAGCTTTTTTTCTTTTGTTCCCTAATTCCATAAGAGACACAACCAGCTTTTTTTTAGTTGATTTTTGTAAATATTACAAATTAATTCACTGGTCAGTCACCTTTCTAATACCGGATGACCTTCAGAGCAGTCATTTACTTCTTCCCTTGCTTTCATATTGAGCATGCCAGTTTGATAGCTCTTAAGTTTAGCTAGTTTCTGGGGCATATTAATAAGTAATTCATTTACTACTTTTACTTAAATGGTGATTTCTAATGAAAAGGGAAAAAGAAACAGAAAAAGTAACGTATACTCTACAAAGAAAGCCTTTTTATTGTAAGAAAAATCCAGGAAACATAAGTTTGTTAAGAACTGTTCTGGTCATTGACAGCAACTGTTGCACATAAAGTTACCAAAAACTAAGGTTTAAATTTCATGAGGCAAAGGTGTTCTATTTTTTCTGCAGAACGAGACGTCCAATGGTTTGTCCCATCTCAATCCCTAACCCTGTCAAGCATTCAATACTTGCTTGGAATGCTTTTTTTCTTAAAAAAAGTTATTTGTAAAACTTTAATGTTTTATTTGATTTTTAAATATATTTGAACTTCAAAAGTTATATTTTTTATGATAAATTAGATATATTTAAAATTGATATTATAATGCATTGTGACCGAAACAAGACTGAATGGGATGGTCATCTCGGCTCCCATCTCATCAAGACTTGACTCACTGTCAGAAACCATACCGCAATATTAAAATAATGATCAGACTATGATAATTGTTGCTTGCATTTATGTGCATAGATCATCTACATACTAAAGCAGCCACTTGGATTATAGAGCACCTTCTGCACAAATGTAGCAGACCCTAAAAGCTGACATATATCTACCAAAAGCTCTTCCAAATTCATCCTAAATTGCACAAGTCCATCAGGTATGTCTAGTGCTCCATTATTGCCATCATATCCAGGATCATCAACCTGTCAAACGAATCAAGACTTAGCATTAGTTTATGTAGAATATTCCAGCACCATTGCAATGAGCTATTTTTGCCATGCAACCATCTATACAAGATTGATTTATAAGCTGCTTATAAAGATGGTCATGAAATACAAAGTGGGTAATTCACACTGGAGTATTGAGAGCTGAGACTTGTATGCTGCCCTAGGAGTCATAAACATTAGGAAATATGACAATAAGAGATAAACAAACAGATAGAATCATCTAGAATATCCAATATTTTAAGTCACCATGTGATGAAATTAGAAATGGCACATCATACTCTTCTGGTATGCTCAAAAATACCAAAGTAACATGGATAACTTTTCTTCAGAACTGGAATTTTATAAGATAACCTAGGTCAGAATAGGTCGCTGAATCAATGATTCCTCCACAGGGATTGGGTTCATAAAATTATGGAGTTGTTGACAACTTGACATACTTTATTCATCAAACAGAAGTTCAGTATCCACTTCCTGACATGATAAAATGTTCTACAAACATGCTCTATTAACTTAACAGGTTATATGATAAAATGGAATTAAAAACACATATAATAATTGTGACTGTAGAACGTAGATAATATTAATGCCATTCATTGCTTGTTGAATCTGTAAGGATGTTGGTATAAACCAAGGAGCAACTTCTTCCTAAACAGTGATGATGTTCCTACAAGAATTGATATGCTACTTCCGTAAAGAAGATGAATGACATAAAAAAAAAACAAAAACAAAAAAAAACCAACAGTCATAATAATAAATTCTCTACAACATTCATTTGGGGCAGCTAAAATTAACATGTTCTCATGAGGAGAGTTTCAAGAACTCCTCAAGCATCAATAGAGTTATATCACATTATTCTAATCACCCTAACCTGCTTGACCAATTTGGAGCAACCCTCCCCCTTTAGACTGATCATCCACCTTAATACAAACAGGACAGAAATGCCAACCTGCTGGCCTAAGAGTTTTTGGCAAAAAACCAGAGCATTTCTATTAATGATATTATTGTTTTATCACTTGTTACTGCTATGTGATCTATGCTAGAAGAAATGTGCTCCTGCAGCTAAAATATCATATTCAGTGCCTACATTTCATATTTTACAAGCACACCACATGCAGGAACAATGTTAGAGCAAATGCCCGCAAGAAAGTAATACAACCAGTCATGCAATGAGTGAAAAGGAATATATCTTGAGATTAGAAAACCAATAACCTAATCAGGAGAAGAAAAAGGGTTACAACCTGAGCACGCAATAAGAGTGCATCAAGTAAAGCTGAGAAAATAGGGGAAAACATTTCTTCTGCAACATTCTTATTTGCCTTTCCCACTTCTACACTCAGAAGATAAGTTGCTAAACTGCACCTGGAAATGATAACAGCAAAACCAAGATTTGATTATTAAATCTCATCACGTAATAATCAATATGCACTTTCTAAGGTTGAGAATGGAACAGAACTGCATCTACATTAAGAAATACAAGAAAATCATAGCATCAGATGTCATATTGCTTAGTAATTAAAAAAATAACAGAGTTCGGAAAGCAACATGAAGGTGTTCTCAGTCCATGAAGTGACAACATATAATAAGATGTCTTTCCCATTGGAAACAGTATAAAAATACACAGATCCAAACACAAACATAGTGCATGAGAGCAAGTCATTCAGGAGATCTAAATGAAAAGGAAAATAGGAAAAAAGAAGAAGAAGAAGAAGAAGAGTTCTCTGACATGCAAGCCATATAATAGGACCAAGACAAGTTAAATGAAAAGAAAACAGGTATTTAACAAATTCAAGCACAAGAAAACAAGAAATATTGGGTAGACAATATGGATCAAGGTAGACAATCTCAGCTTTAGGCAAGAGATGGGCCTATCAGAAAACATAGAAGATAGTTGATAATTTGGAGAACCACCTTATTGTATATGATTCAAAGTGAAAACCTGTATATGCTCTAACTAACTGTCCATGTTGGGTTGACAAAGATAATTCAAAACCAAGAAAATGTCAAACACCAACTTGTAAAATTAAAAAAAAAATTATAAAAATGAGAAATTTCAAATGTATAAACTTATTTTCTTATGAATATTACTTTTATGGACAAGAGACAATTGCAATACAAGAAAAGTGAAATCTTATCAGATATGTCAAGTAAGTCTCTCATCAATCACCATTGCTTCATATTTGGAAGATACCATCTCAGAAGCACCGATTTTTACTTCAGTATAGTCATTAAATTTCACTTGCTCAAAATAGTCAATTCAGAAAACCATATAGCACTTGCAACAGATATGCATGATATGTGCAGACAAAAATGATTATGTAAACATTTACCAAAATTGCAAGGTTGAATCTGCAATCTCCCAATCTTCACTCGGAAGAGCAACACAACTGTCATATAAAAAGCAAACACTAATTATGCAGACTGGGCAATCATGGTAACCTAGACCAACTTTGGCACCATGGTAAGACAAAGGTAAATCAGTAAGTTCAAGGGAAAAGAAAGCCTATTTCAGTATTTTAGAGGAACTAATTGCATAAACATGGAAATGTCAAATTCAGATACTACCTCAAAAGTGCATCTGCAAGCAAGAGTGCTTCTGTACTTGCTTCTGCAATCAAAGACGGTGCCTGAAACATGATAAACATAACTGAATTAATTCCAGAGCTTCCAGACAATTGGAACAGTAGCCTGAATGCTGAAGTTGATATCACTTGAATAAATAAAGAGAAACTAGATACTTAATGATGATGACTTGAATTCCATAATGAAATTTACTAATTTAACACTTTTGGTTTTAACAATAACAATAACAAGTGTAAGGGAAGAAAGAATCGTTTTAACTCTAATGTTTAACAAACCATTAGAAAAGAAAATACTTACTGCCTGCCCGATTTCTGACATCAAGCATGCAAGTCCGCAGATTACTTTTTCATCTCCATTTCGTAGTGCTGGCAGAAGTATTTCTTTAAGATACTGTATTCTAAACAATAAAACCTGTGGTAAACCCTGTGAAAGCAAGTACAAAGGTAAAATAATAAGCAATATTACAGCCCCTTGATAACATAAAATTTACAAAGACCTATTGTAAATTGAAAACAAGAAAGCACCAGAGCTGAAAGATTATAATTAATTCAACATCAAATTTCTGTTAAGCACTGGCAATGAATGAACAGAAGGCAACAATGCTTGAATAACATGCAAGATTTCTGCCACTTTAGAATTAGAAATCTGAGAAACATAAGCAGATACCTAAACTGGCTCAATTCGGACAAAGCCACAAAGTTTGTGACTGCTACTCCATCAGATTTTGATTTTTTTTTTAAAAAAAAAGCAACGTATAATCAGTGAACCTAATCTTGACATTCTAAAAATGGAATTATATCTCTATTTTCATGGCTTGCTAACCTACAGGAAGCTATAAAATTCAATTCATGTACATCAAACTTCAGGGATTTATGCATGTGTTACATCAACATATGCAAGAGATGAATACTTACCAAGAAAAGGTCTTATTGGCACAAGGGCTGAGATATTGGACACCCTCAAATGACAACAACAAATGCAGAATGGAACTCACTTCCATTCATTATGTTTTGCAGATTTCACCAAACAGATATGGTAGATAATACAAAAAAAAAAAATTATATGACTTGAGGAAAAAAAAGCAATTACTGTTAGCTATTGAGATGCCTTCATGGTACAAAGCCTATTCATTAAATGAAATAGAGGGAGAAATGATGGCCGTAGAACGTAGACCATTGATAACACCTTTACATAGTTAAGAAAATCACAGAAAAGAATGTACAATGTCCCCACCATTCTTTCATTAAGACCTGTACCTAGAACTCTTCCTGCATGATTAGTGGACAAAGGAGAAAATATAAGGTGCCTCAAGCAAAATGAAGATAGGCAATAGGAAAACAACAAAAAACATCAAGTGTCTTCATAGTATCCTACTTTAAGACCTATACCTAGAGTTCCTTCTATAAGATGATGCAAGATAACAACAACTGCCCCAACTTTCATGAAGTTAAATATTATAGTGATTCAAGTCTCAGTGGAAGGGTGGCCAAGACGACTGAGACGTCTCATCGGAGAGAGATCTTACAACCAATCTCAGTCATCCCATTCTATTCTGCCTCGACCATATTACATTATAGTATCAATTTTAAATATATCTAATTTATCATAAAGATATAACTTTTGAAATTCAAATATATTTAAAAATCAAATAAAATACTAAAGCTTCATAAATAATTTTTTTTAAGAAAAAAAAACATTCCAAGTAAGTACTGGGATGCATGACTAGGTTAGAGATTGAGATGGAACGTGGCACGAGATGTCTCATTCCATAAAAAATTGGAATACTTCTGTCCCACGAAATTTAAAACCTTGGAATTTAAATAGTAACATCTTATCTAAAAAAGAAGTAATATTGTAAAATTGTAGAATGCTTCGAAGAAAGATGATAGAGATCCATTGCTGTCATGAAGACTTATATGAAAATTAAAAAGGTGGAAACTTGAAATCTGAAGGTCACAATGATTCATGAGCCTTAGAAAATGCTGGATCAAAGGCTATCAAGCATATTCAAGACATAAGTCATGTGCAATAGGATAATGAATGGTGAAACTTCAAAAAAACTTGTCTTCCAGGAACTTGTGGATGATTTAAATCTAGATTTTTCCTAGACAATCCAAATTTTGGATTTTCTAACATTTTGGGCACTTGGATACTTGAGACACTTCATGACATCCTTTGACATTTCATACCATCAAATCATGATGTCATCATCATTGCATCTCTATTTTTGGCACTTCTAGATGAAACTTAAGTCTAAAATAACAATATAAACATTTTATCACTTGTTTGAACTTAAGGAGAAATTACATTGATGAATAATAAGTTGTTATGCACACTTCAGTGCTACATCTAATTCCAGTTAAGAATGGAGAATGGATAGCAAGAGAGAACACACCAATGTTCCCAAGAGAACCAAAGACTATTCAAGAAAAAATATCAGCTTGCTGCATATAATATCTTTAAAGAAACATTAAATTCCAAAGCATTCTTGGATATACATAAAACAATTTAATGCCCATCCTTTGATTTCAGAATTTTAACAAACTAGGAAAGCAACTTCTCAAAAAAAAATTAAGTTAAAATCATTATGTTAGTCAAGTGGTTGCTTTTCCTTTAATTTCCAATGAAGTATGCTAACTTTAATTTTAATTAATTCAGATTCAGGCAACAACATCTGGAGCATGACTTGGTTCACTAACAGTTCTTTCTCAGCTAAACTTGTTAAACATACTCAACGATAAGCCTAACATGTTGGCAACATTATATCACAGGAAAAAAGTTTGCAAGGAATGAATGTTGTAAGGGAAAATGGAGGTTGAGGACAGGCAATAGGCAATGCAAGTATATGGTGCAGGACACAGAACTGGCACAAGCCTTGAGGATTGAGAGTTTAAAATGAACAATAGCCATGTGTTTGCATCAGATCTGCTACACAAAAATATCTATCCACCAGGACTTAAAATCCTTGCTAACAAGCAATATTACTTTTGCAACTATAAAAGCACCAATAAAGATTACCTCATACCAACTCACAAGTTCAATGAGCACCTCGATGGCCACATCAAATGAGGATGAAACCTTCATAGAAACATGCAAAATAAATAGAGTTGAGCAGATCAACAAATACAATGTAAAAAAAGAAAAGAAAAGAAAAGAAAATGAAATTGCACCTGCAAGGAGTTGAAGACAAAGTTAAGAAGTGGGTGTGTTGGCAGGGAAGAGGGTGGAATCTTTGAAAAGCATCCCACACGAACCTGAGATCCATCAAAACTTCATGATATCAACAAATGATTGGAAGGAAGTCTTAAGGAAAGCATAATGACAGTTCCAACATGAGAAAATGCTATTTGAGATTTGGAAGAGACATCTTAGATAGAATTTTGAATATTCCAAGCAGTGTCATATGTTATATACAAAAACACATGCTTGGGTAAATCAGATGGTCGTAGTGTTTACAACAATAAATGATGTAATGGGTTGGATATGATTATATATAGGGAAGGCCAAATAAATCACTGAACTAAGTATCAGCATTTGGTCACAAGGTCTCAATTGTAAAAATTGTAAGAGGAAAATCAAGATGAAAACGTAATTAGAGAATACACCTACTGCAGGGTATGGATTTAGAATGGAATAGCTTTAGGAAAAAAAAAAAAAAATCATCAAGCAACCTCAAGTCCGTGATCAAGTTGACTACTGCTATATTGGTACCATAGTTAAGTGCATTTGTAGAACAGAAGAAAACTTATAACAATTCCAAGATTGATAAAATTATATCATACAGCTGGAATATATTCACTTCTTCCAACATATAGCTTTATCAAGTTAAATCAACACATAGTTCATGTTGTATCAGTACTTGCACATTAAAATGCACCTTGTATTTTTAATTTTTTTTTTTTTTTGGCTCATAAGCTGGGCAGGATGGAAATATTGCCAACATTGGTAATGGATAAAATGTCCAAATAATTTCAGCCAACAAGGATCTCATATATTGACCTTATTGTTCAACGTCAGAGGACCGCACATTTGCAGGTCTAGTCATCGCAAGAAATTTGAAAATAAAGATAGAAAAGTCACTCACCCAACTCAGCAGGCACCGCAATATCTTCCTATTTCTTTCCTGAAATTGAATACCATCATCGAGCCTTTGCTCCGATTGGAGCAGGAGGAACTCAAGCACAGTGGAAGTGTGAGAGAGGAGCTGCATCACAACATGAAACTTGGTCAGCGCCAGGAATGGAAGACAGAGATGTTTCAAGTAAAACTCTTTGATAGAGGAACCTTCTCATCAAACCTCTCGTGTGAACTGGCATCTACTTGCTGCATCAATATTCCTATCTCCGTTCTGGTCCTCGACGACCTCTTCCGGAAGGACCGTAAGCATCTCCAGCACAGCAACATTCCCATTCTCTTGGCTCTGCAGCTTCTGAAGGCTGGCGAACAGCTGCTCGATTGGCTTCTGGTGCTCGACAGCCCGCAGCACAAGCGCCGAAAGCGCGAGACATATCTGGGTTAATAGCTACAATCAATGACAAGAAACAGAGCAAATCCGCCCCAGTCAATGCCGCAGATTATAGAAAGAGAGAGAGAGAGAGAGAGAGAGAGAGAGAGAGAGAGAGAGAGAGAGATCGGCAACATCATAAACGAACACGTGGACCGGGTTCTTGGCGGAGGCATTGGGACGAGCGGGAGGCGCATACCTGTGGTGGGCCCAAGCTGAAGCGCTGGGCAGCGAGGAGAAGAGCATTAAGCAAGGCGTCTTTGGCTCCCAGCTGCAGGTAGTACCCCTCGTTCTGGATCTGTGCACCGCAAGAAGAAGGAAAGGAGCCACCCCCTGAGGATCTCTTTATGGGATAAAAAGAAAGAAAGAAAGAAAGAAAAACCCGCCGCCCGAAAGGCGGGACGATGATCAGGACTCACCTTGCGGCGAAGGATCTGGGCGGCAAAGAATTCGACCTCGAAGCTGAGGGGGAGGGGGGAGAGGAGGCGGTCGGGGGAGGTGAGGAGGGACGTGGCGACCTCCCAGGCGGCATCGGTCTGCTGGAACTGCACCAGCCACTGGTTAGCGGCGACGCGGTTGCAGGACTGGGCGTCGTGGTTCAGCACGTGCACGGCCTGGGCCACCTTGATCTGGAGCTCGTTCATCATCATTATCTCCCCGCTCCTCCCCTTCAGCTCTCGAGGCAGGCCCTAATAGATGGTAATAGGTCCTCCTCCTCCTCTTCCTCTCCTTCCCCTCAGTGGAGAGACAGGCCAATATGGGCGGAGAAGAAACAATAGACGACGGCCTGCAGAGAGGGATGGGAAGGGAGAGGAGGGGAAACGAGGGAGGGAGGAAGGGGAGGAAGCACCTAGCACCCGCACCTCCTGTCGAAGGCGAGAGGGCTGGCAGAGGCGCAGGGCCGTACCAACCAACTTCCTCCCACGTCGACTGGGGGATCCGACGGCTGAGGGAGAGGGCAAGTGGAGGGAATGAATTGGGAGGGCGGAGGAGGGTGGGGGAAACAAAGAGAGAGAGAGAGAGAGAGAGAGAGAGAGAGACGGTGGGATGTGGCTGGGATTACGGCTTCTTCTGGTAATCCGATGGTTCGACTTATTGCCCCTCCAACCCCACCTTTCTCTCTCGGACTCGGATTGGGGGCTTTCTGCTCACGTCTTTTGTGCTGGACTCGATCACCCGATTGGACGCTCCAAGTCGGTATTACGCTGCAAAGCAAACGCGCGCCGTGCAAAGTTATCGATTGTTGCATCATCCCCAAGTGTCCGTTAGTCGGATCAAACGATTAATTTTTTTCTTGGTATGATCTTTCTTAGGTGATTGATAGGGCAGATTTCAACCCTGCTGCTCACAAATCCATCTTAAAAAAAATAAAAAAAATAAAAATTGTCCTATCTGCTTCTCTGAGCTGTCTAGAAAGTAATGTATGTTTCAACAGTCCTTTCCATTAAAGATTGATGAATAGAAAAATTCACCTTGCTAGAAATACGTTGGAAATAGCATTTGTGTATTTGCCTTAGCGTATGCTTGAGATGTATTTGAATGCTCGGTTGAATAATTTAATTATATAAGTTCATATAGCCTAGTTGTTCTACGGTACTGGTTTAGGCATGGCTTCATTGGCCTTTTTTTTTTTTTTTAATTTTTTGTTTTTGACTAAAGCAAATTTTTATATTTCTAAAAATTCTTTATAAGAATTTTTTTTAAAAAAAAAGCTTCCATTAGAACTAAAAAAAATATTTTCTTATTATTGTTATTTTAAATGTTTTTTATTCAAAATTAAACTAAAATGATTTCTTTTTGGGTCTTATTTTTCATTTGTTATATTTTATTTTTAATTAGGACCAGAAAGATCTCTTTATGTCGTTCATTAATACCACTCAACAGAAGTGTTTGAAACAAGACCTTTTATACTTTGTTTTGGATTTAAAAGTAGCCTTTGCCCTAAAAAAAATAAAAAAAATAAAAAAAATGATAATAAAACAGCCTTCACCGCCATTGCTTGGTCATTTCACTTAAAAGTGGAACCAGAGGGAAGGTGGTGTCTCCCTGCAGTAACCCCACACTGCTCCGGCAATCTTGCAATCATATTCAGAAGATTCGAGCGAGGAATCATCATTGCCATTCAAATTTGGTGCAATGGGTCCCGTGATAGAAGCATTACATAACTGGAAAGAACAAATTTAGTCTCACATCCACTTGTTGATACAAATGTATTTTTTGGACAAAGTTGTGCCTTATTCACCCCCCAACCTACAAACAAACTATTTAAAAGTAGAAGCCATGTGCACATTAGAAGGGTACGTAATGAAAAATCATTTTGGATTTGCCTGGTTGGTGGGTTTATGAAAGCATTTTAAAGAATTTGGTGCTTTTCACCTTGAAGCATGCTCTTCTGCAAAGCTACAACTCATAAACCTTCCTCCTCCTCCTCCACCAGCCCCCGCAACACCCCCCCCCACAACACCCCCAATTCCTTTCCCTTTCCTTTAGAAGAACAGTTTTCATAGAAGTCTATCTAAAAAGCAGAAATCAAAAGAAAATGAATTAATTCAAAATAGGTTACTTGTTGCTTGGAAACTTTATAAAATAAAGAGTTCAAAGAATCAGAAATAACATCAGTTGTGTGATGCTACTGCAGATTTAAGTAATTAAAAAAAAAAAAAAATCCTTCTTCATTTCTACGGTGGACACAGTGTACCACAATCATACACAATCAAGAGCCCATCATACTCTTGGCGTGGATAGTTCTTTGGTCCTTACCAACCAATAAGAGACACTTAACAGGTGGCGATATTATATGCTTACAAATGCCTTGGAAGAATGAGCTGTTCTGGTATACCAGAGGATGAAGACACATTTTAAAGAAAAATCTTCAGACAGCAGTTCTAGTAAACCACTAACCAGATGCACTTTACGTCTTCTCCCACAAATCCCTACTCGCACTAACAATTGCATGACTTAACATACTATTTTGAGGTTGAAATCTTAAAGGCACTTGATAGCAGAGCAAGCTTCCGGTCTGTTTCTCGGCACAGCAGATAACAAAAATGGCAGGCCACATCTTAGTTTTTACGCCCCTCAGGAGTATTTTTAGACGGCCTAGCATATTTGACACCATTTTGACCCATTATATCCTTGATCTAATCAGTCCACAAGGCATCTTTAACAGCTTCATGTCTGTGTCCTGGATTTGGAGACACTTGGCAGTGTCGTGGATTTAGAAACGCTGGGTAATGTCCTCGTACAAACATTGTGTCCGTGACCTTCCAGTTGCTTTTGACAAAGCGCATTTCTGGTCATCGTGTACCGCACGCAGCTGCACTTCTTGGATGGTTTTGCTGCAAGGTTTCCTTTAGGCCTTGAAATATGCATGGAACTAATTATTTAAAGGGTATCCCTCATTTCTTTCACAGTTGACGAGAAACCTAGCCACAATGAACCATTTCAACGTGTTCCTTATTAAATTTTTTTTTTAATAAGAATAATAATTTGAAATAAGAAAATTTGAGCATAATAGTCACTTTGTGGTATGTCTATTGTGATATGCTATATTTATATATATGCATAGTTACATTTGGATACAAATGGAAAGCATGATTCAATTGATTTGAGTTTAATTATAAAGTTTAAAATTTAAATTTAAAATACAACAAAAATGACTACCATATATAATCTATAATTATGTTTGCACATTTCATGTTTTGGGACAGAATATTAGGCATAGATATGAAAAAAAAAGAAATTTGATTTGATTGTTTTGTATTGAAATTATGGAGTTTAAAATTCAAAATTAAAACATAATAAAAACTATAGTATAATTAATGTATAGCATATAATCATGCTTGCATTCCCAGCTAAGATGTGAGGCATGAATCAAGTTTGCTATCATGATGAATGCTCCAGGTTTTTCACTTCAAAATGTAGCCCTAACTTGATAATAAATGTGAAAATTTGGGTAAGGCTATTATTGGTAATAATAATATCATCAACATAAAGAAGAAAAGAAATAGTGTTGCAATTCTTATAGCAATTGAAAAGTGATGGATTACATCGGGATACGAAGAAACCTAACTCAATAAGTTTTGAAGCAAATTTTTCATATCATACTGTAGGAGCATATCAAAGATCATAGATAGACTTGTGCATGTGTCAGCATGTGCGGGATTCTTTGGATCCATATAACCAAGAAGTTGTGCCACATATACCCCTTCTTGAAGATCTCTATAGAGAAAAGTATTATGAACATCAAGTTGTCAAAGAGGCTAATTGAAGATGAGAGCCAAAGCTAAAATAATGCTAATAGTATTATGCTTTTACCATAGGACTAAAAGTTCTATTTTATTATGCTAAAATAATCCTATTACTTATTAATGGAGCCATTAGGGTTTTGCTTGAGATAGTATACTCATAGCTCATAATATTCATGTGAGGTTGAAATGGGACAAAGACCACATATTGATAGGTTGGAGAGTGGTGAATTCAGTATCTGTAGTAGCATGCCACTCAAAAACTTTAAATGCTTGTATATAGCATGATGATTCAGATGGATGAGTAGCCAATAAAGCAAGAGGAATAGGATGCTTGGTGCTGAAAAAAGTCATCTTTTTAATAAGTTCATGTTAGGATTTTGTTACCTTTAATGAATGCTGCCTGGGTTTGCATTAGGGTAGGTAGAGGTGCTATCAATACAGCTTAAAAAATTGATAGTCAAATTAGAAAGGGACTAATTGCAACTAGGAAGTAATAGAGGTTGGTGGAGGTAGATCAGGTAAAGAAAAGTAATAGAAGTTGATTGAGGTAGATTAGATAGAGACATAGCATCAAGTGATGGGATTAAGTAGACTTGAGACTATTTTGGGTGAGTTGAATGGAGTAGTTGGGACTATTGAATAAGTTAGGCAATGGACAATATGGGTTGAGTGTGATGCCATTATAGTACAAGTGGACTAAAAGAAGAGCAAAGTAGGGCATAAAATAGACGTTGAGCTATTAGTAAAATGCTTAAATTAGTTGGAGATTTGAAGTAGAGCTTGAGCATTAAGCTAGCATTTAGTATAACCCTATTGGTTGAAATGACTGAGGATTGAATATAACCACTATAATTACAAATCTCAGAGTAGAGTACATTACAATATAAAAAGAAAAACTCATCAAAAATATGTATGGACATGAAGATACAATCTATTTTAATGTTAATACATCGATATCCCTTTTGATTAGTATTGTAGTTAAGAAAAATGCAACATGTAGACTTAAATTCTAGCTTATGAGATCAATAAGGCCGAAGACAAGGGTAACATGCATATCTAAAGGCTTTAAGATGGGTGTAGTCTAATGATTTTTGAAATAAAATTTCATAAGATGTTATGTGAGGTGTAGGAGAAATGGATAGCCTATTAATAAGATATATAGCAGTCGAAAAAAACTTTAAGTCAATATTTTAAGGGTAAATTAGAGTAGGCCAACAAGCTTGGGATAATATTATAAATATGGCAATGTTTTCATTTGAAAACCTCATTTTGCTCAGAAGTATATTGGTAGATTAATATTGAATCTAAGGGTTCAATTATATATATTTTAATGATAATAAAAATATTGATTGAAGAACTAATGCAATGCTTGCATTTTTATAATAAGATAGGCATGATGATTGGTACAAACCAAGATATGAGCAAAAGATTATCCAATACATACTTGATGTGTAAGGGACTCAAGCGACATGCAAGAAATCCTAATCAGTGGAAAAGCAAGATCAAATTAACTTATAATCGACATAAGAAGTTCGAAAGCAAATGTCCCACTTGTAATTTTATTTTTTCAAGGACTTTTTTTGTAAACTTGGTCAAAGGATAATTGTACAAGGCTCAAAGATCATTAAAATTAATTAGAATAGTTTTTGGATTGAGAACAACACGAAAAATACTTGAAAAATTAATAACTCAATGTGAGTAGTCGACTGAATCAACTGACGGTCGATCAGATAGAAGCAATAGTACCCAAAATATGGCTTTCTTACATTTGCATGATTATTCACTATAGATTAGGGTAGTCAATCAGGTTAGGGCATTAGACCGGCTTAGGACAGGCAATCGATTGGCCCAAAGCCAATGGTTAACCATAAATTAGTCTAACAACTATTACGACTACTTCAGACAATTGTTGGAAGGATGGTTTTAGTTTCTAATGGCTAATTTTTTAATTTCTATAAATTGGAGACTTGAGCACTTATTAGACGTTGGTTTAGATTGAAAAATTATTAAGAAAGCCTAGGATAACTTGTTTGTAAGCCTTATAATGCAAAATTCTCTCCTTCCCAAGTTTAATGCAATTATAAATCTATTTTCATTGTAAGAGTGCTTTTAGTATTTCTTTTGTAAAATAGAGTTTTGAATTCCTCCTTAGTCATGTTAAAAGGAGTGAGTGGGTTCATCCTTATCCCAGAAAAAAGATTGTAAGGATTTTATTTTAAACTAAAAAAAAAGAGTGTATAAAGATTTAGTCCTTACCTGATTTAAGAAGATCAATAGTGAAAATCTCAAATGTCTTGAGTAGTGGATGTAGGCAAGGGGTGCCGAACCATTAGAAATCTTATATCTTATTTATTTTTCTTGCACATTTATTTTCTTGTATTGGTTCTTATTCACCTTCTTAATATATTCAATAGAAGTGGCTTTTATATTTTACTTAGACTTTGTTTTAAATTATTTAACTTGTTTTTTAATTCTAATTTTTTGAGTTTAAGTTTTTTGTAAAACCCAATTTACCTTCTTTCCCTCTTGGGTTGCCCTAAGCCTAACAATTAAATGGCGAACAATACCATTGGATTAAAAAAATTAGTAAATGCATGTCCCATGAATTCAACCCATTATCTAAGCTTAGAGTTTTGATTTTTGTTTCAAAGAGATTTTCAACTTAGTATTTAAAGTGAACAAAAGTAGTAAATACATTGAACTTGCATTTAAGTGAAAATAACCATGTATCATAACTATAATCATCAACAAAAAATAAGATAATACTTGAAATTTGAAATTGAAGCAACAAGAGTAGGATCGTATACATTGCGTCACAATATATTAATTTTAAAGGTTTGGATGATCAAGAAGTAAAAGAAGAAAAGAAAATTTTGTGACTCTTTCTAAGTTGATAAGACTTTATTGAAAGAGAAATTTTAGATGAGATTGAATGTTGTAGAGATAAAGATGAGTGCCTTAACCAATGGTACCATATTTTATCTGATTCGACTGCAAGCCTAGTCAACTTTGCTTGTATGGAGATACTTTAAAGGTAGGGCTGAGGTTACTTTTCCTAACTTCATTTCTACTTTTCTTTTTTTATATAAGATTGCACCCACTTCAGCTGGACCTCAATTCTTGGATATTAATAATTAATTTCATGTTGTATGTATCTCTGCTCAAAGTCAACCTATCCATAGATTTGTTCTACATCCTTTATGTCATCCAGGGTTATCCTCTTGGGTTTAAGTGGTAGTACATCTACTCTTGGAAGGACAAACAACTCTTAGTCGATAGCCCAACCTTCATCTATAGGCAAAAGGTGGATTCTTTTTTTGGTTTATTTGAGTAAAGACTCTTAGTTATTCTACTAGCCAAGTAAAAAGCCAAACTACCATCCTTTGCTGAGCCAGAAGGTCATAGCTCAGTTCACAAAGGCTAAGCCCCCTAAGCTTATTGAGCTACTGACCAAGGTGACTTTAGTCAACTCTAACTTGAGTCCAACTCAACCTAGAGGTACTTTTCTATCTTTCTTTATTTTGCTATGACTTGCTTTATTTTTTTGAGCTTACTAACTTGCATTCTTTTATTAGATGTAGATATGGTGAACTTGGTTACTCTTTAGAAAGTGGTTAAGGCTAAAAGAATAGAGGTTGAGGGACCATCATCTTTCCATCAGTTAAAGAAGAAAAAAGCCCTTTCTTGGGGCAAACCTTCCAACTAGATTGAGGCCTAGGTTAAGGTTGGATGAGCTGAGGCCACTCATCCAGTGTAATCATTCAAGGCCTTTTCACTGATGTGAGGGAGACGACGAAAGTGACTATAAAAATTTTCTCCTCAATTTCGAAGAGCCCTCAACCCTTCAACTTAGATTATTCTTTTCCTTTAACCTTATTGCCTAATCACTACAATCATTAATGAGGCATCTAGATCTTAAACTCCATCAAGGAGGTCAAGGTAGCCTAAAGGATGCTCTAAAAAAATTGCATTTTGATTGAGTACCCTAGCTTTATGAAGAGTTCGAAGGTTGACCATCAACCAATGCAGCCCAGTGCTTCTTTAAGATGAGTAGCTTCACTTCCATTTTTATAATTTTTTAGCTTAAACCTTTGACCTCATTTTCTTATTTTTTGTAGGGTTTGCATGCTTTCTTAGTTATCATAGAGTGACTGAATAAAATGACCTCAGAGGTGATGATGCTTCAGTCTATAGTCAAAGGGCTACAATAAAGGGTTGAAAAGATTGAGGCCATGTTGCTCATTAGCAAGGATCGGGTGAGGGTCCTTCAGGATAATCCCACCTTGATGGCTAATCGATAGCTTGACCTAAACAAAAAACTGAAGGTGACTAAGCAGGAGGTGGTTGAGCTTAAGGAACAGTTGGCTCAAGACCTTGCTTAGGCCATCTAAGAGTTTAAGGGGTTAGAGGCATAGTAAGATGCACTAAAGTATGCTAGTGACTTCTACATCGCTAGGTTCAAGTTTTGTAAAGAATAAGAAAAGAGGCTTGTTCCCAAAGTTGATCTGAGTAATCTCGACTCCTTCTAGGACCCGTTTCAACCTAGCGGATCTAAGGAAAAAATGAGGAATTTGGTTCTAACTCTTTTGAGGACAAGGATGAGGAGGATGCACTAGCTGTTGCAACCAAGCTACTTCTAACCTTCAAGATGAGAAGAGGAGAAGATCGTTGGTCATCGGGGCTAAGGAGAAGGAGAAAGAGCAGGACAACTAACTTGCTTCTTTCACATACAAGTAGGGTGATATATGTGCTACAATATTTGAGTGCCTCTTCTCTGCATTACTAATAAATGGGCATATTTTATCAATGCACATGCCTAGTAAGCCAACCTGAAGATGTTTAATTGAAGATAATAGCTTTACTCAACAATTGACCAATGTGGAGTCTGCTTGATTTGGCAATGAACTTACTTTCTTTTCTTTTTTATTTTTGTACTTGGGCATCGACCATTTCTTATTTTATGCTCAACTAATGGTTAATTTTCATTCTTAGCTTATGGTCAAGCTTATTCTTGTAATGTAGTCATCAATGTATGAATGGTTTTTTTTTAAAAAAATCTTCTCCTATTTTCATTTGTTATTTATCCTTTTGAGCTCTTTAGGTTGCTTTCCCTCTCATGACTTAAGTTTGATCTAATAAGAATCATCTTGTAGGATTACAAGTAGTTTAAGTAGTTCAGATCATCTTTTTACTTCAACTTGCAATGGCAAGCTTTAGATCATCTTTTAATCTTGGTTTCACGAGCTAGGTGTTCTCCCTATGATTTCTCAAAGTTTTTTAAGTTTGCCCCAAGACTTCAGCTACCATCAAGGTTTAACTAACCTTGCACTTTAAATGAGTTCAAAGAGTGATTTAAGACCATCCCTTCTAAAAAGTTGAAGTTCAAAGGTCAAATTTGATTGCCTTATTAGGTAAGCTTAACCTACACTAGTTAGGTTTATTTGCCACTCTCTTACTCTCGATTTTATGAGCTACTTCTATGGCTTTGGACCATCTTATCTTTCAAAAAGATCAGGCTGAGAATGGCTAGTTGATCTCAAACCTGATTCGAGTTATATTAATAAAGTTCCTCGGTGGTTGGTAGCCAACTAATCAAATCAAGCATTGCCACCTTCTTAGTAAGCCTAGGTTAGATTAGGTCTTTATGGATCGATTTTGAGCCATCGACTCCTTATTTGTAATTTTTTTTTTTGTTGACATTTATGAAGCTAATTTTACTTGTACTAATCTTAAGGGACTAAATTTCAAATTGTCAATTTGAGACACTTAGATGCTCATTTTAGAAGAAATGTGCAGCTTCATTCCGATTAGAGGATACAAGTATTGCTGGCAATACATTCTCAAGTTCTTCGAGTTTTAGGTTCAAGGTATTGGTCCACCATCAAACTTTTCAAATTGGGAAGCTCTTAGTTGAACTACCTTAGTTATTTGGTAAGGACCTTTCTAATTTAGTGCCAATTTTTTTGCTTTATTAATTTAACCTAATATCTCATTTTTCCTTAGCGCTAGGTCTCTAGGTCAGAACCGGCATTCTTTGACTCTTGAGCTATAGTATCTGATGATTTTCTATTGATAAACTGCTACTTTGACTTGAGTTTTCTCTCATATTTTCTCTATCAAGTCAAAGTTAGCTCTTAGGTTATTAAAGTTCTCTTTTTCGTTGAATTCTTACACAGGGTGGCTTGGCATTCTAATTTCAATTTAGAGTATGGTTTTTGACCTGAAGGCTAAATTGAATAATATCTTTCCAATGAATACTTGGCTTATGGTTTGATATACCTAGAGTACACTATGCAGCTTTTCTACCTATAGGCCATTGGCTTAATTGAACCATGTCTTTAGTGCTTAGAGAATGGTTCAGTTCATGATCTTGGCTCATCCATTGATCTATAGATATATAATTGAGGTAAACTAGTGATATATGTTAAGCTCCTAATAGAATTCTCTAAATTGATCATTATCAAACTACTTCCCATTATCCATGATCAAGACTCTGGGGATCTCAAATTCATAAATGATGGATTTTCAAACAAAGACTTGATCATTTTATTGGGGGTCGCATCCTCAATCTTCCCTTGGAGCGTGGCACACAACGGACCAGTACCAAAGCGTGTGGAGAAGCGAAAATAAGATGAACTTGCTGCAAAAAATTTCTACAACAGCAGGATTCAGATCTCGCTCTTAATAATCACCCCCGTCGATGTAGGCAACTAGTTTTCCTTCCTTTCTCTTCACCAGCAGCAAGAGGAGAACATGAATCCTCTCCTTTTGGGCGTGGAAAGTCTAGATTTGTTTCAGAAATTCAAAAGAGAATGACTCCAAGTGAAAATAGGCTACAACAATTCTAGTCCCACAAGTATTCTTCAAGAGAAGGCCACTAGGGTTTCTTCTCCTCTATGGACGCCTTGATTTCTTTCTTTTCTTGGCAAGAGGCGGCAGCAAACCCTAAGAAACCCTAGGCAACCATGTGAGAGAGAGAGGAAAAGAAAGAATTCTGGAAGAAAAGGATTTTTCATTCATTCAGCCTTATACAAGATGCCAATACATAAAGTATTTATACATGGTCAAATAGAAACCAAACCCTAACAAAAAACTCCCTTGGACTAACCCATATGTAATTAGACTCACTCACCTTGGGCCCAACTCTAGCCCAATGATAGGTTAGCCCCCTCAAGGCCCAATTACTTGGACTCAAGAACATTAGGTCCTAATCCTATGGACCTAAAAACCCATGAAGGCTGAAATCCTTCACCCTAGGGCTCACATTAACCATAGAACCCCATGAACACCTCATGGATCATAAACCTTGGGCTTTTCCTTGCCCAATCAAGGCTTTGGAGTACCACACAAGGTCCTACAATCTTCACCTTGGTGCTCCAAAGCCGTTGCAAAATCTACATAGTCCTTCAGACTCATCAGTGTCACACATGAGAGAAAACTATCCCGTGAAAGAATCTTCGTAAGTGCATCTGACTGGCTCTTATTTGTATGAACTTTTACCAGCTCCACCTCACCTTCTTCCATCAGCTCTCTAATCCTATGATACCTCACATCTATATGCTTTGTGCGTGCATGATAGACTAGGTTCTGAACCAACTGCAGGGCACTCTGACTATCACTATGCAGCACCACTGTACCTTGCTTCACCCCCATTTTCACAATGAGTCTCTTCAACCAAAGAGCCTCCTTGGCAGCCTTTGTAATCCCTATATACTCAGCCTCTATTGTAGATAAGGCCGTGATAGGTTGAAGGATTGATCTCCAAGAAACCGGTCCATCATACATGCTAAACACATAACTTGTAATAGACCTCCTTGTATCTAGATCACCTGCAAAATTTGCATCAACAAACCCTTCCAATGGACCTAACAACTTACTTGAGATATTGGAGTTCTTCTTAGGTCCTTCATGCTGCCCAAAAAATAGACCAAGCCTTCGAGTTCCCTGAAGATACTGTAAGATCCACTTCAGTGCCTTCCAGTGCTCCTTTCCTGGGTTTACCATGTACCTACTCACCTGGCTCACTGCATGTGCTATGTTTGGCCTACAACACACCATAGCATACATAATGCTGTCTATGGCATTAGCATATGAAACTCTCTCCATGTACTCTTTCTCTTCATCTGTTTGGAGGTTCTGTAGCTTTGAAAGAAACATATGATTCGCCAAAGGTATTCCAACCAGTTTGGCTTTATCCATCCCAAACCTCTCCAACACCTTCTGAATGTATCCTCCTAATGACAAGTGGAGAATACCCTATGTCCTATCTCTCCAAATTTTCATCCCAAGTATCTTCCTCGCTGGACCTAAATCCTTCATCTCAAACTCTGATGACAATGCAATTTTTAGCCAATTCGCTACTTCGACACTCCTGCTGGCAATGAGGATATCATCCACATACAAAAGTAGATATAGTGCATCATCCTTATCCACATCTTTCACATACACACAATTATCATGTTCACATCTAGAAAACCCAAGGCTTAAAACAAAAGTATCAAACCTTTTGTATCATTGACGGGGTGACTGTTTCAAACTATAGAGAGATTTCTTTAGTAGACAAACCTTTTCCTCCAATCCAGACTGCTTGAATCCTTTTGGTTGCTTCATATAGATTTTCTCCTCTAGACTCCCATGTAAGAAAACCATCTTCACGTCCATCTGCTGCAACTCCATATCATGCTGAGCTACAAGAGACAGCAACAACCGAATCGAAGCATGACGCACAACCAGAGAGAATACCTCTGTGTAATCCACTCTTTCTCTCTGTGAGAACCCCTTAGCAACAAGCCTTGCTTTGTATCTGACTCCACCTTGCTCTGAAGGTGCCTCTTTCTTCATGAACACCCATTTTGAACCAATGGCCCAAGCATCTCTAGGTAGATCCATTAGCTGCCATGTCTTGTTCTTTTTTAGTGACTCCATCTCCTCCATCATGGCCTGCATCCATGATTCTCGTTCAGAACTCTCCATGGCTTCTTTGAAGGTCTCTGGATCTCTATTAGTAGTGATGAGAGCATAGGAGATGGTCTTATTAATGCCATACCGAATAGGTTTGTAGATGTTGCGCTTCGGCTTGTGCAGTGCCACTCCCCTTTGATGATCCTCCAAATCTAAAGTATGTAGCTCTACCTGCACCTCCTCCTGGACTGATGGCTCTCCTAGCTGATCCTTCACATGTGTGGAAACATGTCTACCAAACTCCACCTCAAAAGAAGCATGTTTTGAAGTAGAAGTAGAAGGTACATCACATGTCAGTAAATGTTGTCCACTGCTATCCTGTCTAGCCTTCTCAGCCCCATCTGCAATTCCAGACTTCTTCAAAATTCTCTTCTCATCAAAGATACAAGGTTCACAAAGGTCATCACCCTCCTTCTTAAGTGCTAGAATCAGACCTCTTTTACTGAGTTTCGTGAGCCCTTTGTCGCTCATGTGTCCCATCCGATAGTGCCACAGTTTATATACCAACTGTTTCTCCTCTGCTGCAGCAAGTACCTTTGCATCATCTGTCACAACTGAGCCCTCCATCTGATAGAGATTATTTTCTAACCTTCTCCCTTTCATCACCACTAATGCACCCTTGGTAATCCTCAAACATCCACTGCTCGGTTGGCTTCCAAATTTATAACCATGCTTCTCCAGGTAGCCCAAAGAAATCATATTTTTCTTCAACTCCGGCACGTGTTTGACATTGGTCAAGGTCCTTATGACTCCATCATACATTCTCACCCTTATGGTACCAACACCAGCAACCTTACAAGGGTGATCATCACTAAGGCTTACACTCCCTCCATCAGATTCTTCATAAGTTGCAAACCATTCCCGATGCGAAGTGTAGTGGTGAGAACATGCTGAATCTAGTGTCCAATACTTGTCATACTTCATGGTCCCATCTGAAACTACTAGTAGATCATCCCCACTATCTTTAAATGAATTTGCACCACCATTGCTGGCCGAACTACCCTTAGAAATGCCCTTCCCCTTCTCATTTTTTAGAAGTGGACAATTCCTCTTCAGATGACCAACTTGATGACATTTGTAACACTTCCATGCCTTCTGCTTGCCTTGAGACTTCGATCTGCCTTTGGACTTGTCTCTAATCTTTTTCCAAGGTCTTCCTTGCCTCTCATTTACAGCAAGAACCTCTGTATTAGAACTCTCCATGCAGATCTTCTCTCTTTGTTGATTTGACCGAAGAACACCCACAACCTCTTCAAAATTCAGGGTTTCCTTCCCATACACCAAGGTTGTGATCAGACCATCATAGGAACTTGGAAGCAAACACAACAGTATAAGAGTCTTATTCTCCTCATCAATCTTCACATCAAGACTCATAACCTCCGAGCACACTTGATTGAATTTTTGAATGTGAGCGACAAGATCTCCTCCTTCCGGCATCCGCAAGTTGTACAATTGTTTCTTCAACCACAGCTTGTTTGTCAAGCTTTTTTCCATGTATGTGTTCTTTAATCTCTCCTAAAGCCCCTTCGCCATGGTCTCCATATAGATCTCTGGCAAGACTTGATCAGCCAAGCACATTTGAATTGTGCTAAAGGCAATCTTCTCTAACTCCTCCCAATCTTCAGCACTTATGCTGTTCGGTCTTTCCTTCACCAAGACCTTATAGATTTTTTATTGTACCAACAAATCCTTCACCCTTTACTGCCATAGGGTGAAGTTCCCCTTGCCATCATACTTCTCAAAATCTATCTTTAGAGTACTAGATGCCATACCCAAACAAGAAACAACACAAACAACAAAATAGAAAAAAAAAAATCTGTTTCGATACCTTACCAAGATTCCAGCCAAAGTTCAATCTTTTATCCACCGAATCAACCAAGCTCTGATACCAAATGTTGGGGGTCACGTCCTCAATCTTTCCTTGGAGCATGGCACACAACGGACCAGCGCCAAGGCTTGTGGAGAAGCGAAAATAAGATGAACTTGCTGCAAAAAATTTCTGCAATAACAGGATTCAGATCTCGCTCTTGGTAATCACTCCCGTCGATGTAAGCAACTAGTTTTCCTTCCTTTCTCTTCACCAGCAGCAAGAGGAGAATGTGAATCCTCTCCTTTTGAGCATGAAAAGTCTAGATTTGTTTCAGAAATTCAAAAGAGAATGACTCTAAGTGGGAATAGGCTGCAGCAATTCTAGTCCCACAAGGATTCTTTAAGAGAAGGCCACTAGGGTTTCTTCTCCTTTATGGACGCCTTGATTTCTTTCTTTTCTTGGCAAGGGGTGGCAGCAAACCCTAAGAAACCCTAGGCAACCACGTGTGAGAGAGAGAGAGGAGAAGAAAAAATTCTGGGAGAAAAGGGTTTTTCATTCATTCAGCCTTATACAAGATGCCAATACATAAAGTATTTATACATGGTCAAATAGAAACCAAACCCTAACAAAAAACTCCCTTGGACTAACCCATGTGATTAGACTCACTCATCTTGGGCCCAACTCTAGCCCAATGATAGGTTAGCCCCCTTAAGGCCCAATTACTTGGGCTCAAGAACATTAGGTCCTAATCCTATGGACCTAAAAAATCGTGAAGGCTGAAATCCTTTACCCTAGGGCTCACATCAACCCTAGAACCCCATGAACACCTCATGGATCATAAACCTTGGGCTTTTCCTTACCCAATCAAGGCTTTGGAGTACCACACAAGGTCCTACACATTTTGCTCAGTGATCTGAGCTAACTACTTGGCCTTTAGATTTTTAAACAAAGACTTGAGTATTTTGCTCGGTGATCTGAGCTACTACTTGGCTTCTATCCACTTGGTGATGTAGTTGATAGCAATAATGATAAACTTTCTTTATCCTCGAGCCGGATGAATTAATCCTAAATTGTTCATCCCCCATTAAGTTGATAGGGGTTACTAATCGATATCAACTATGTGAATGGTTTGTGTAAGATTATAGAATGCTTCTAGCACTGGTTGTACTTTTTGATGAACTGAGTAACTTCTTTTTTCATGATCAGCCAATAATACTCTTGTTAGAGTATCTTATATGTGAGAGCACTTCTTTCCATGTGATTATTGTAAACACCCTTATAGACTTCTCGAATAATGTAATAAGCCTGCATCGACCTGGAGCACCTCAAGTATGGTAAAGTGAATGACTTTTGTTATAGGGTCTACTTTATTAGAGCATACCAATATCCTTAAGGATGGCCTTTCTAGCATCATTTTTGTTTTTTGGTAGTTGTCCTTCATCTAAGTAGGAGATATTGGGGGTCCATGCAACCCGGCTCCTAGCTGACCTATGCTATCTCTTCTCCATTAATGCTCAACTTTGCTAACTCTTTCAAAAATACTATTCAATGATATCTACCTCCTATAGTTGTAAGCATTGATAAGGCATCTGCTTTAATCGATATTTACCAACCTCAAGATTTAGTAGTTTTTGAAGTACTTGAGAGTCAAAATTAAGCTCTTCACCTTATTTAAATATTTCAACAAATTTGGCTCCCTTGTCTCATATTCTCCTTAAGTATATCCTACCATGAGCTAGGAATCATATGTGCTTAGCCAAACTGCTTCCAACTCTTATGCCAATTGCACTACTATTATCAGAGCTTCATATTTAACTTTATTGCTCAAAGTTCTAAATTTAAACTTTAAGGCTTGCTAAGCTCTACTCCTTCAAAGGCAGTAAGGAACAACTCAACTTCACTCTTAGCCTTATTGGAGGAGCCATTCACAAGCAAACTCTAGGTTGGCTAATGTTGTAGCTCTCTACTTGGCTTAGTGTGCTCCCCAACTTCTCTTTAGCATGCATGCACTCAAGTGCATAATCGGTTAACACTTGTGTCTTGATGGCTGGTCATGGTTAATATTAAATATGAACTCACTTAGCTTTATTGATCATTTGGCCAATCATCTTGAGGTCTTAAGCTTGCATAAGGTCTACTTTAAAGATTGATCGGTTAACACTACCACCATACAAGCTTAAAAATAGAGCCTTTAACTTTCGACTGCTATGACCAAAGTGTATGATTCATTTTAGCATATTGACACTTTATTTCAGCATCTTGAAGGATCCTACCTGCATAACTATTGATTTTCATCTTCATAGATAAGGATCAAGCTAACTGTTGCCTTTGATATAGCCAAATAAAAGTAAAGTTGTTCTTCTTCTCACAAATTGGTGAGTAGTGCCAATGAACTAAGGTATCTCTTTAGCTCCTTAAATAGTTTTAGCATTCTTCCATCCTTTTAAAATTTTTGATGTTTTATAGAGCCTTGAAAAAAGGAAGGCACTTTATGATTAACCATAAAATGAATCTACTTTAAGTTGCCACTTATCTTATGGGACATTCAATTTCTTTAGTTAATTTAGAATAGAGCCTTGAAGAAAGGAAAGCACTTCACGTTTGACCTTGAAATGAATTTACTTAAAGCTACCATTTATGAGACATCGAATTTCTTTAGCTAATCTAAGAAGCACCATCTTTAAAACAACTTGTATTTTCTTTGGGATGGCTTCTATTCCTTGCTTATTCATTATGAAGCTGAGGAATTATTTTGAGATAATCCTAAAAGCACACTTGTTCGGGTTTAGTTTTCATTCGATATATAGTATATTAACACTTGAAAGTTTTTTTTAAACTCAACCTTTAAGCTCTTAACTACCATGTCATCTACATAAGCCTCCATATTTTTGCTTATTAGGTTCTCGAAGACTTTATTGATTAGCCTTCAATATGTCACCTTTATATTCTTTAACCCAAATGGCACAACCTCATAGCAGTATGGCCCCATTTCATGATCAGTCTTCTTTTCATGTGATTTATGCATTCTAATCTGATTGTAGCTAAAAAATACATCTATAAACTAAGTAATTCATTTGCAATAGTGGTATTGATGAGTTGATCAATCTTTATTAATAGGAAGCTATCCTTTGAGTAGACTTTGTTGAACTATGTAAAATCGACACATATTCTCTATTTTTTATTGGCTTTCTTTACTATGACCGCATTAGTTAGGCAATCTAGGTAATAGACTTATCTAATTAATTTGGCTTTCAACAGATTATCTACCTCTTTATTCATAGCTTGTTATCAATTAATGGTAAAGTTTCTCTTCTACTAAATTAATTTATAGTTTGAATCCATATTAAGCTAGTGGACTATGACCTCAAGATCTATAACCAACATGTCATTGCCATCTAGGTGAACATTTGCATTAGCAGAAAGTTTATGATCCACTCTCAGAATTCTTCTCATAGGGAAGAACAAACTTGGCTAGTTTTGCATTGTCTCCATTAAGGGTTACCACATCGAGGTCTTCAACAAGCTCTCTATATTGCTCCATGAGCTCATTTCTTAGGCCCAAGCTTTCTATCCATAGCACTTCGATGGGCCTAGTGCCTCTTTTGAAGGACGTCACATAGCATTACCGACCTGTAACTTAACCACCTCTAAACTCACCCAGGCCATGTTCAATGGAGAATTTCATTAATAGATGATAGATTTATGGCATTCAAGCTCAATCAATCTAGAGTGACATTATAGTTGAGGGAGTCTTAATGATTAGGAAGCTCATCATGATAGTCTTGCAACAAGGCTCCTCCCTATAGTTAATGGCAAGGCAATCATTCCTTCAACCTAAGTAGGTTCTCCAATGAAGCTGATCAAAAGAGTTTCCACTAACTAGAGCTAATTAGAATTGATGCCTATCTTCTAAAAAGTTTTAAAGAAGAGGATGTCTATGGAGCTACCATTGTTGACTAGAATTCTCCTTACTTGATAATTAGTGATGGTCACCAAGATGATTAGAACATCATCATGTAAGGTCCATATTTCATTCAAATCTTTATCAAAGAAGGAGATATTTTATTTAGCCTTCATTCTTTTTGAGGTTAGCTCCTTAGCTCATGCCTATTATGCATATCTTTTGTAAGCTAAGAAGCTTTCACTTTTTATGGTAGATCCTCTATTTATAATGGTGATGATGTCTACTGTGGGGTAGTTATTAGGTTTTTCTTCTAGTACAAAGCTTTCTCAACATGCCTCCTTGAGTCATTAATGCCCTTAGATGTAGCGACCAAGGTATCATCTTTGAATTAGGACTTTGATTTCATCTTTTAAATATTGACACTCCTCGATATTAAGGCTATGATCCCTATGAAATCGACAATACTTTCATCAATCTCTTCTCCCTAGGTTTGATTTCAACATTTCCAACCAAAAGACATGGTCTTTATTGCTGATCTATATTAAGATCTAATTTTTTGAGGTGTTGAGCGATGTATACCTCTCAAACATTTGTGGTGGGGTCTTAGGTCATTATAATGCCGCTTGGGCTTTGTGAAACTTTTTTTGAACATCTTTAGTCGGCTAGCTGTCCTGTACTTAGTTCTTCTTTGTAGCTCTGTCTTTCATCTTTCTTTGGAGCTTCAATTGCTTCCTTGGTATTGATATACCTTTTTTGCTTGGGCTAATAGTTCAGTTAGGTCCTTTGGAAGATATTTCAAGAGGAAAAAGTTGAAGTAGGAGTTTCTCAAACCGTTCATGATGGCTGCCATGGTTACGAGGAATTTAGGTTATAGATTTCTAATGTTTTAATATTGAACTTCCAAATATAGTCTTTCAATAGCTTGTCTTTCCTTTGCTTGATCACTATTAAGCTTGTAGAGATCTTTTGGTACTCTTGGTTGCTGATAAAATAGCTAATGAACTACTAACTCGACTATTTGAAAGATCAGACAAAGGCAGGTTGGAGAGTTGAGTACTCAGATCAAGTTGCTTTCTTTATAACATTCAAGGCTTCATTGAGCAACATTAGAGCTTTGAAGTTCTCTAGGTAATCAATTAGGTCGAAAGTCCCATCGTATAACTTTAGTTGAGGCATTTTAAATTTTTGGGGTAATGGCTTGGTCGTAATCTTTTTGATAAATAGTGTCCCGTTAGGAAGCTCTAGCTCATCTGTCAGATTTGCTCTATATCTACTTTGATTTTCTTATTCATCTCTTATAGTTGCTAATCTATTTGATCTTAAGGTCAGCTGACTAAGGGAATTCTTAGGCTTATTACATCTCAAATTGGAATGTTTGGTCTTGGTCTCTTCCCTAATTCGATCATTGTGGCGCTCAGCCTCTACTTGCTAATAAAAGGAATGATGCACTTTCTCTGGAGGCTCTTAGTGAGCTCGGTTATATTATGAGCTATGATAGGCTCTTTAGTCTTTATGCATTTTGTGAGCTATGATGGGTTCTCTATAGACATCTAGAATTTGACCTTTGGACTACGTTTATAAGGGCTTCAACAGGTTGTAGAGGCATGTCACACTAGTCCTAGGTGATCACAATCGATGGGGGATCTGAGTTTGGTCAAGTCTCCTTCTGAGTTTTAGGAGCTAAGTTGGTCATTACTCCTACTTTAATCTCATTTCTTTAGCAATGTAGTTAATAATTTTTGCTTGGCTTTTTGTAGATGTTACCAAATTTATTAATGTTCGAAATTGACTTTCAAATGTTAGTAATGAGAGCTTACCTGATAGAGCATAAATTGCTGAGATAAAAAAAAAATTCTGTTGAAGAATTGGAAGAGATCTGAAGATGTTCTTTAGGAGGACTTTTAAATGCTTGAGCCAGAGAGAAAATAACTCTCAAAGAAAGATTTGAGTCCTCTGCTATCCTTATGTATGGAAAACCTTACATAATACTGCGCTAGTTTTTTTGGTTTAGTTTGTTTAATAATAAGACCATTGGATGTGCACAACTTTCTAAAGTGCGGAGCATATTTGATAAACTTTCTTTTCCTTAGGCCATCCATCACATTGCTCATTTTTGCCGCATACTTTCTGTTTAATTTCTGCAACATCCTAAACTCTGGCCGGAAGTTAGAGCTCTTCTGCAGCAGTAGTCCAATGTACTTCGGCTGCTGATTGCATCACATTGCGCCTCAGGCCTTGTGGTAAACTAGCATCCCACACCGTATACAGCATACATAAGCGTCTAGGGAGCACGACGCGGCAGTGGAATGCCTAAAAAAAAAAAAAAAAAAAGAATGGCGAGGACTTCCACCAGCTGCTGCTACTACTGGTGGCGCGCTCGCAGACTCAGCAACAGCAATCGCGTCATCTCCTCCTCCTCGGCGCTCATCCGAACCAGAGGCCTCTCTATCACCTCCGAAAATCCAGCTACCCAAGGTGGATCGGCCGATGAGGTGGATCAGGTGGCGGAGACTGCGAGAAGGATACGCGAGACGATCCTGAGGCGGCCCCGGTGGGAGAGCTCCCTCCCCTCTCTCTTCGCTCCCTCCCGCCTCTTCCACCCCGCCTGCGTCCGCCTCGTCCTCCGGCCCCTCGCCTCCTCCCGCCCTCTCCTATCCCTCCGCTACCTCCTTTGGCTCTCCTCCCATCACGACGCCTCTCCCCTCGACGCTCCCACTGCCTCCTCCCTCCTTGACGCCCTAGGCCGCGTACGGGCCTGGCGGGCCGCCCTGCTCGCCCTCCGCTCGACGAAATGCCGCCCCGACCCCCCGGCCCTCGATTCCTTCCTCCTCCGCCTTTTCCGCTACGGTGTGATCGACGACGCCGTCGAGGCCATACTGGAATTAGGGGACCACCTGGACTTCTTCCCGTCCCTCCCCACCTGGAACGCCGCCCTGTCGGCCTCCCTCAGGGCTGGGCGGATCGATGCTGTGTGGCGCCTCTACGAGACGATGATGCGGTCCGGCGTCGCCGGCGATGCGTCCACCGCCAGCTACCTCATCCGAGCCTTCTGCGCGGAGGGCAGGCTGGCGGAGGCCTACGGGCTCCTCCGGGAGGTCTCCAGGAATGGGCTTGTGCCGGACGTGGTCTCCCTCACCAGGCTTATCTCTGGGTTCTGCAGGGATGGCAACTGCGGCAAGGTCTCCGAGCTCCTCCACCTCATGATCGCCGGCGGCCGCATGCCTGACATCTACACGTATCAATCCATCATCCACGGGCTGTGCGACAACGGCATGGGCGACGAGGGCTTCCGGGTTTTCAACGACCTCAAGCAGAGGGGATACGCGCCCGACGCGGTCACGTACACTACCATGATCGACGGGCTCTGTAAGATGGGCCGGATCAATGACGCGCGGAAGCTGTGGTCCGAGATGGTCGGGAAGGGGATGGAGCCGAACGAGTACACATACAATGCCGTCGTAGATGGGTACTGTAAGGCGGGCGACATGGAGCAGGCCCTGAGGGTGTATGATGAGATGCGTGCCAAGGGATTCGAAGAGAACACGGTGAGCTGCAACACCTTGATTGTGGGATTCTGCTTGCAGGGGAGGATGAGAGATGCAATCGAGTTGTTCGAGGAAATGCCCACGAAGGGCGTCGAGCGTGACGTGATAACCTACAACACGCTGATTCAGGGCTTCTGCAAGGTTGGGAAGACGGCCGAGGCAATGGAGCTTTACGGGGAGCTGCTGTCGGCGGGCGTGCAGCCGAGCGTCTCAACGTACACACCGTTGATACGTGTTTTATGTGAGGAGGGGAGGGTGGCCGATGCGACGGAGCTGATGAGATCCATGGAAGCTGGGGGTTTGGAGCCGTTAGTTTGCACCAATGATTTCATTATAACTGGATTCTGCAAGCAGGGTAAGGCTGAAGAGGGCATGACCTGGCTGGTAAGCATGTTGGAGAACCATCTCAAACCGCGAGCAGAGACGATTAACTTGTTGGTCGAAGCCCTGAGCTCGCTGGGACGGTTGGATGATGCATTGCTGGTGCTAAATGCGATGTTTGAGATGGGCTACTACTACTCTCTAGGAAGTTCAGCGAGCTACATGCTTATTAATCAACTGTGCCAAGAGAATTGGTGCCGAGCTGGGGACCGTTTGGAGGAGATCTTGGTGAGTGACTACTAATTGCAGCTTCAGGGCTCCTGCTGACGCTACCTCAGTGAAGGAAGGAGAAGTATTAGTTTGAACCATCATACATCATCGGTCTGCTGCAAAGACAAAATACCTATAAGCATTACTCTCTGTAGTTCGCCTCTTGCTTGGCCTAAGTGTATGCACGAGGCAAAGAGGCATGATGGCATCATTCATGAGGGGACCTTCTGTTTTATCTTAGCAAAGTTATGTGCAAGGTGCAAATTAACTCGATTCTTCTAAAGAAACCATAAGCACAAGAGGTCTTTATGGTTTGCTAGCTGATTAACAATATATATATAGCTTTAGATTTTTTGGTAATTTGTTGGAGGAAGGTTGCCGAGAAGGATCTACAAAATCAGATAAGATATGCAAGGTTAGAAGAAGGATGGCATGGACGTGATCTTTGAGCTATTTATGAGACCATGCCATGACTATCATCCAGCAGACGGTTTGCAAGGGGTGTCTACACCTGCATTTCACATCTCATTATAGGATCATAAATCTATCGTATGCATCAAGATTATTGCACATATCCTTTTAAATAAATTTTCACAGATGATTCAGAATGTTTTAGTTGTGCGCTCTTTTTCCTTCAGCAAGTTAAGAGTGAAAATTACCCATATTCATGATTCAAGAGGCAATGGTTCTTTTGTGGACAATTTTAAAGTATTCTCCTTTTAGGAGATTCTTTATTTTAAACTTTTGCAGAAAAAAAAAAAGAAAAAAACCACCCACTAAATAACTTTTTTTAAAGATAATGGAGCATGGAAAATTATTGAAAGTTTTTAGTGGTTCCAAAAAAAAGCTACCCACTTCACTTTAATTGAATTGAAACAGTACATCAGGGACATTTAAACTAAGTTTGCTAATCCAACATCTTCCACATTGCCTTACCATGCTATATAGAACTTCTACCTTACGCTTTGGCAACCATTCATTCTATTAAATGACATAAGCAGTTATAAGCTCATTGTCATGTAATTGTTAGGAATAACATAATAGCTATTATCTTCAAAAAAAAAAAAAAAAGTTGTCTCACTCTGTGCCAAGACATTAGACTCTTACTCATTGCAAGCCCATGGATAGTCTCTTTCGGGGCCATGGGGTTAGATGGTTGATTCGGGGAATTGTAAATAAGAATATTAGTATAAGAATTGGTAGTTTAGAAAGAAAAACCAACCTACCCATATAGAACAATGAATGTACCTAGTAGCTACAAAGCTAACTAGGAATTATGACTTGAGCAGTTGAGCTCAATCTTTTGAGTAAAAAACATCGAGTAGAGGCATAGCATTAGAGGGCCTTTCTCTCCCTTATATAGCCGCTAGGAGGTAGCTTGAGGAATAAGAGGATGCTTCGTATTTGGGAGCGCCATAAATGATCATCCCAATCATCTGGAAGCAATGTGGCATCAAGTGATGAGCCAATTCTATCATAATTTTGCTCAATGATAACTATAATTTGACTTAAGCATAGTTTAGTTTAAAAAATTTTAAACCCAAGGATCGATCAATTTTTTAAGCAGGATCAATCAATTTTTTAAGTAGGATTGATCAAGCATAAAATGCATCATAAATTCATTTAGCCAAAAATTACAAAATTACAATTTTAAGGTTTTAGGGTTTTAAGGGTTAAGGTTTTAGGGGTTTAGGGTTTTAGGGTTTTAGGGGTTTAAGGTTTGAGGGTTTTAGGGTTTTAGGGTTTAGGGTTTAAGGTTTAGGGTTTAGGGTTTAGGGTTTAGGGTTTAAGGATTAGGGTTTAGGGGTTTAGAGATTTAGGAGTTTAGGGGTTTTAGGGTTTTTAGGGTTTTTAGGATTTAGGGTTTTAGGGTTTAGGGGTTTAAGGTTTAAGGCTTTAGGATTTTAGGGTTTTAGGGTTTAGGGTTTAGGGTTTAGGGTTTAGAGTTTTAGGGTTTTAGGGTTTTAGTGTTTTTAGGGTTTTAGGGGTTTAAGGGTTTAGGGTTTTAGGGTTTTAGGATTTTAGGGTTTAGGGTTTAGGGTTTAGGGTTTAGGATTAGGGGTTTAGGGTTTAGGGGTTTAGGGTTTTTAGGGTTTAGGGTTTTAGGATTTAGGGTTTAGGGTTTAGGATTTTAGGGTTTTAGGGTTTTAGGGTTTAGGAGGGTTAGGGTTTAGGGGTGTTAGGGTTTAGGGGTTAGGGTTTAGGGGTTAGGGTTTTAGGGTTTAGGGTTTTAGGATTTAGGGTTTTAGGGTTTAGGTTTTAGGGTTTTAGGGGTTTAGGGGTTTTGGGGGTTTAAGGTTTAGGGTTTAGGGTTTTAGGTTTTAGGGGTTTAGGATTTTAGGATTAGGGTTTTAAGGTTTTAAGATTTTAGGGTTTATGGTTTAGGATTAAGGGTTTAGGGTTGGGGTTTTAGGGATTTAGGGTTTTAAGGGTTTAGGGGTTTAGGGTTTTAGGGGTTTAAGGTTTTAGGGTTTTAGGGTTTAGGGTTTAAGGTTTAGTGTTTAGGATT